>CM064569.1:21569000-21685267 GCA_032716605.1 Paralithodes platypus
GGTAGCGAGGGACAACAGAGCTAGAAGGGGGTGTGAGGGGGAGGGAGGGTTGGGATTGTCTTAAAGGGGAGGGGAAGAAACAGGGACAGAGGAGAGAGACAGACCTGACATAATTATAGTCATACACTCACACCAGATGCTATCATATACGTTTATGTTTATTCATAGTTATATATGTATTCTACATTTATTATTATCTATTTTTATCTATCGATCCATGAATGTCCAGGCTCTCAGCCTATGCCCGAGAGGGAGTAAGTTGGAATATAGAAAAAAACAAAAAATCTATCTATCTATCTGGTTGTCTGTTTGTTTATCTATCTCTGTCTGTCTATCTCTGTCTATCAATCTATCTATCTCTATATATATCTTTCAATCTGTGGGAATTAAGACACAAATGCAGAGCAGGGACCCAGTTTATTCAACATTTCGCCAGTAAGGCGAGTCATTCTTTATACTCAAGGCCAAGAAGAAAGCTCACATAATCCACGGTAGGAATGAACGCAAAGAAAAGCCCCCCAAAACTAATAATTCTACCTAAGTCAAATGTAGCGGATAATGTATCACATGTTTTGAAGGAAGCAGGAGTCGAAACAATTAAAACAGGAAATGTCACCATTGGTAGTATTGTGAAAAAAGTAAATAAACGCAAAAATGACAACAGCGAAGCAGGTGTATACAAAATACCATGTACCCGGATTGATGTAGAAAACCGATTCTACAACATAGCTACCAGTACAAATCGCCGACTAGCCAAACTCTGCAGGGAGGAGGACATCGGCTTTGTCGACACGTGGGATCATTTTTATTATGATAAATCTTTGTTTTCAGGAGATGGTGTACATCTCAATGAAGTAGGAGCTGCACGTCTTGGTCGTCTGCTGAACGATGCAGTCAAGGATTTCCGTTCAAAAAACGGGGTCAACCGGGGGCACCCAGGGGTAGTGTAAGTCAAATACGAACTAAAAATTCAGACAATGCACAATCAGTAACATCCAACTCTAATACTCTTAAGGTGTTTTATGTAAATGCTCATAGCATACGCAATAAATTTTCAGATCTAGAGGAAATCGTGTTTACAGAACATTATGATATAATCGGCATTACAGAATATTGGTTAAATACGGAAGACAGAGACTTTTTAGCCGAATATACCCTTCCTGGTTATACAATGTTTGAGAAAAGTCGGATCAATAGAAATGGAGGAGGAGTTCTGTTTTTTATAAAGGAAAGTCTTAATCCCGTCTTAATGTCAAAACTTCAAATTGTGAATATAGACATATCTTACGTACTATTAAATAATAAACGAGGAACTAAAATAACACTAGCTTTATTATACAGACGCCCAGCTCAATCAGTGCAAACTGACAGTGAAATTTATGAACAAATTGCAGAAAAAACTAACATACAAGATACCGTAATTCTTGGCGATTTCAACTTACCCGTGACTAAATGGGGCGATATTCTTACTTCACACTCTGGACACGACCTCTATGCTAACTTGCAAGAGAGTTCACTTTTTCAATTTGTACAATCTCCGACCCGTGGTAATAATATGCTTGACCTTGTACTCGCAACAAAAGAAGAATTAATAGAGAATTTGAATGTTGGTGATGAATTCAGTAACAGCGACCATCGTACGATAACTTTCACTTTAAAGTTTACTAGTAACAAATCAAATAGCAGCATTGAGAAAGTCCCTAATTTCAAGAAAGCAAATTTTCATAAACTTAAACAAAGCTTAAAGAAACTGACTGGAGCTTTCTGACTAACAATAACGACATAAATACATCTTGGGAGTGTTTCACAACTACTTACCTTAAGGCAGTGCAAGACTGCATACCATCGAAAATACGGCGTCCAGGCCATAATGATAAGCCCAAATGGTGGAATAAAGATATTTCAGACTGTCTGCTTGCTAAAAAATTTGCTAATGATAGATTAAAATCCTCACAAAATGACGAAGAACGGGTGAAATTTGTAGAGCTACGACGCAAAGCCAAAAAGTTAATTAAGCAAAGTAAAAAGACCTTCGAGTTACATGTTGCGAATCAAAGTAAAACAAACCCGAAATAATTCTATAGTTATATCAGAAAGAAAAAAGTAGTTACTTCAACTGTTGGACCATTAGTCGATGAAAATGGAGAATATACCAAAGACGAAGTACAAATGAGTTATGCCCTCAATACCTTCTTTGCATCAGTTTTTACAACCGAAGACCTCAGTGATATCCCTACACCATCGCCGATTCAGATTGATAATTCAGATGTTCCAAGCAATATCACAGTTACAGAGAGAGAAGTATTGAATTGTTTAGATAAACTCAAGGTAAATAAAACGCCTGGACCTGATACAATCTCGCCTAGAGTTCTAAAGGAAGCTAAGGATGAGCTCTCCAAACCACTGACATTGCTATTCAATGAATCCTTGGAGTCTGGGACTATGCCTGATCAGTGGAAGCTAGCCAACGTAACACCGATATTCAAAAAAGGCAGCAAATCCCTACCCAGTAACTATCGTCCAATTAGCTTAACCTCAATTGTATGTAAAATGCTAGAAACGGTCATAAGAGACAGACTCGTAAATCACTTAGAGGCAAATAACTTGCTTAAAGATAGTCAACACGGCTTTCGTAAAAAAAAATCCTGTTTAACAAACCTCTTAGACTTCTTTCACGATATCCTCAACCTCTACGATGAGAGTAAAGCTGTAGATATTATATACCTTGATTTTCAAAAGGCCTTTGACAAAGTTCCCCACAAACGTTTACTGCTAAAACTAAAAGCGCATGGAATACAAGACGGTGTGTTGAAATGGATAGAAAATTGGCTCAGCGACAGAAAGCAAAGAGTAGTCATAAACGGTAAGGCACCTAAATGGACCAATGTAAGTAGCGGGGTACCCCAGGGATCGGTACTAGGACCAATTCTCTTTCTACATCAACGTACATCAACGACATAGATGAGGGTCTCACCTGTACAATCTCAAAATTTGCTGACGATACAAAAATTGCAAATAGCGTACTCTCAAAAGAACAAGTTGATGATATGCAACACAATCTAGATAAATTGTCATGTTGGGCCCAAATTTGGCAAATGAGTTTCAATGCGGATAAATGTAAAGTACTACATATCGGATACATAAATGAGAAAGCAAACTATTCGATGAATGGCACTCAGCTTAAGAATGTAAACAGAGAAACCGATCTGGGAGTAACAATATCGAGTAACCTAAAACCGAGTCAACAATGTTCAGAAGTTGTTAAGAAGGCAAACAAAATAATTGGCTTTATAGGCAGGTCATTTGAGCATAAATCCAAAGAAGTTATCCTAATCCTTTACAATTCCTTAGTCCGCCCTCTTCTGGAGTACTGCGTTCAATCCTGGTGCCCTTATTACCAAAAAGATATAAACAAGCTGGAAAGAGTTCAGTGTAGAGTTACCAAAATTATACCTAGCCTAAAGAACAAACCATACGAAGAGCGTCTTAGAGAATTAAATCTATTTCCTTTAACCCAGCGCAGATTAAGAGGTGACTGAATTCAAGTGTTCAAAATCATCAAAGGCATCGACAATATGAACTGTAGTAAGTACTTCACTATCGACCAATCTAATTACACGCAGGGAAACGGTTGCAAAATTATTGGTAAATCTTTTAACTCACACAAATTTAAGAATTTCTTCTTCAATCGAGTTGTCAACTTGTGGAATGGGCTTCCCCGAGACGTTATAGACTGCAGCACCATTGATTCATTTAAACTCCGCTTAGACAAATATCTCGCATCAAACCCGTGATTGACTGTGTTTGTAAATGAATAACTTTATTTTATCCCCCCCTCAGTTACTAACCCATCTGTCCCCTACTAACTTCCTAATCCTGCCACGGACATTAGTTCCAGGGCAGTAGTTCCCTTTCCAATGTTCCCTTACCCACTCTAAACCACTGTTAGTGGTTGGACACTTGATCCTCAGTGTTTTGGAGGACAAGCAGCCTAGAAGGGTCACTAGGACTGTTGTTGCTTGATTTCCTTTGTACTCCTTTGTACTCTCTCTCACTCTCTCTCTCTCTCTCTCTCTATATATATATATATATATATTATATATATATATATATATATATATATATATGTATAATATATATATACCGGTATATATATACAGTATATACATATATACATAGTATATATCAATATAGGGTATGTCTACCCATTTATCTATCTACGTCTATAAATTGGTTTCTCTATCCATCTTTCTATTTTGTTATGCATACTTAGTTATTTCAATAGGTAATTTACTCATATACAGTAACTTCAGCAACTTTACGTAATAAAATATGATAGTTAGATACGTTAATATGGATCACTATTAGACCAGACCAGATAGCTGGAGTAAAATAGGAAAGAAGAGTAATTGGACAGAGGAAGAACAAGCTGAGAAGTGAGAAGTACAGTAGAAGACTGAAAGTTCTTGGGCTCAACCAGGTTGCTTCTATTAGGCTATTATTATTTCACTTGTATATTTTCAGTCTATGGTTAAACTTATAAATTTATTATGTTTAATATTATTATTAATATTATTATTATTATATGTATTATTATTAGTATCATTATTATTCTTATTATGTATTATATCTATCTATCTCTCTCTCTCTCTCTCTCTCTCTATATATATATATATATATATATATATATATATATATATATATATATATATACATACTGTACATCTGGCTCAAACTATCCTGTCACTCTCACACTAAATATGTATGTGCTGTTTATCTATCCCATAGCTCTACTGACTTTCCTAAATTATTTGACTATGTAAACTCCAAACTGGAACATATCTCATCAATCTTCCCTCTCTCTGAAATCTCTCTCCTAGAAGATTCCAATGCTCGCCACCTCCAATGGTTCTCCCCTCATTTAACTGACTAACCTGGTGAACAAGCCAACATCTTTTCAATCCTAAAGGACCTAGAGCAGTTAGTCCAGCACCTTACTAGTTTTCCTGACCGCCTTGGAGATCGGGCCAACTTATTTCTAACCTCTAATCCTGCTGCTTATGCTGTAAACCTTTTCTATCTATTGGGCTCCTCCGGTCATAGTCTTATTTCTGTCACCTGTCCTATCTCTCCAGTACGGCCATCAGGTCCTCCCAGCCAGAGGAGCTTGTGGCACGTTGGCACTGCCGACTGGGAGTCTTTTCGACAATACTTCTTTGATTACCCATTGAATTATATTTTCTTCCGTGGCTGAGGACCCTCGGAGTGTGCTAAGCACATTACCAAGGTGATTATCTTGGGCATCGATGCATACATTCCACTTTCTTTCTCTCAGTGTAATGTAAACAAAATTTGGTTTACTCACACTTGTTCTACTGCTGTTCGGAATGAGGGGGAATCATTCAAATGGTAGCCTTCAAACTTAAGAATTTTGTACTTTCTATATTTCTGGCTGGAATCAATCCAAATCTGTTCGTCGACGCGCCAACTCTTTCATCAATAGTAAACACTCTGAACTTTCCAACTCTAGCTCTTTCCTAGCCTTCTGGCATCTAACCAAAAACCTATCCAATAATTATATTTCCTTGTCACTTGCCCTATCTCTCCTTTACGGCCACCCGATCCTCCCAGCCTGCGGCGCTTGTAGCACTTTGGCGCTGCCGACTGGGAGGCTCTTGGGCAGTACTTCTTTGATTTCCCACGGAATGACTTCTGCTTCCGTGGTTGGGGACCCTCGGAGAGTGCTGAACGCATTACCGAGGTAATTCTCTCGGGCATGGAAGCATACATTCCATTTTCTTTCTCTCAGTTGAATACAAACAAATCTTTGTTTACTCACGCTTGTTCTTCTGCTGTCCTGCTGTCCGCAACAAGAAGGAATCATTCAAATGGTACCGTCACCTTCAATCTCAAGAATCTCATACTTTCTATGTTTCTTCCCAGAATCAAGCCAAATCTGTTCTTCGACTCGTCAAACATTCTTTCATTAATAATAAATGCACTGAACTATCCAACTCTACCTCATCCCAAGCCTTCTGGCACCTTGCCAAAAACTTCTCCAACAATTTTTCTTCCTCGTCTTTCCCGCCTCTTTTCCAATCTGACGGCTTTACCATCACTTCTTCCTTTGACAAAGATAAACTCTTCGCTAACACTTAAGCTAATAACTGCACTTTGGATGATTCTGGTGCTATTCCTCCCTTTCCACCGCCCTCTCTCATACTTATACCTAACATAATAATCTCTTCTAAGGATGTACTTTCCATCCTCTCAGGGCTTAATACTAAGAAGGCATGCGGATGGTGTTCCTAGTGTTGTTCTAAAAAACTGTGCTTCCATGCTGACTCCCTGCCTAGGCAAACTCTTCTGTTTTTCCTCTAACGTCTTCCCTTCTTGATGTTTAAGTTCGCTCTCATTCAGCATGTCCCAAAGAAGGGTGACCGCTCTCAACCCTCCAACTATCGTCCAATTGCTCACATTTATTGCATCTCTAAAGTTTTTAAAACTATTCTTACCTTACAATTTCTTAATAATTTATCTTCCCATAACCTACTCTCAGACCGCCAGTACGGCTTCCTTAACCCATTGGCTGCGGGAAAAGTAGTACTACGTTTGGGCAAGTTACTGCAATTTACAGGCTTTAAAAGCCTGTAAAAGCCATAGAAGTTGAGTGTCAGTGGGCGGGACCGCGAGGGTCCTACCTCCGACCGTCAGCATGACCGTCCGTGCACTGAGACTCACAGCCCGGGTCTCAGCAGTGCTGCCATAAGGCGAAAAAGCGCTACATTGCTAATAAATAGCGAGTTTTCCCCAATGTCTATGGTAGTGCTGCAGGTGATCCTCGCGAGCTACGAAGTTCATTCTAGTGTTATATTTATGCTATTTTCGTCTAGTTTTCGACAGAATACATTTCATTTCATGCAGACACTTGATTAATCATTCAGGAGTGCCTGAATATGCCCTAAATAGCCCAAATATGCCCGCAGAGAAAGGGTTAAGGGTCGCTCTACTGGTGATCTTTTTTCATATCTTACTAAGTCTTGGTCATCCTCCATTTGGGACTTCAGTGAGACTTTTTCTGTTGCGCTAGACATATCGAAGGCCTTCGATAGAGTCTGGCACAAATCCCTCATTTCCAAACTACCCTCCTTCGGTTTCTATCCCTCCATCTCTACCTTTGTATCTAATTTCCTCAACGGCCGTTCCATCGCTGTGGTTTTGGACGACCGCCGTTCACTTCCTCAACCTACCTTCTCTGGTGTTCCTCCAATTCTCTTCCTAGTATGCATTAACGACCTTCTCAATTGCACCTCCAGCCCCATTCACTCATATACTGACGACTCTACATAACACTATTCAACAAACCTTCAACATCACTCACAGCAAGAACTCCAAAACTCACTTAAGGAGGCCATAACAAACCTATCTTCTGATGACTCTACTATTTCTAACTGGCGCAGAGAAAACCTTGTTACTTTCAATGCTTCCAAAACTCAATTTCTCCATCTGTCTACTTGTCACCCCCTTCCAGAAATCTGTGACTTACTCTTCAACAACATACAAATTAAGCCTTCATCTTCTCTTAATATTCTGGGTGTCTCTTTTTCTTCTAACCTCACCTTGAAAAATCATATTACCACTCTTGGTAAAACAGCTTCCCAGAAGCTGGATGTGCTCAACCGCCTACGGGGGTTCTTTACCCCTGCACAGCTTTTTGCTCAGTACAGGGGCACAGTGCATTCATGTATTGAGTATTGTTCACACGTGTGGGGAGGATTCTCTCACACAGCACTTCTAGACAAAGTAGAAAAGAAATCTCTTCTCATTAACTCCCGTCCACTCGCCAATGTTCTGCAGTCTCTCTCTCTCTTCGTCGTCGCAATGTTGCATCTGTCTCACTATTTTACCACTATTACAATAATCAATGTTCCTCAGAGCTCTCTCAGTGTATACCACCCCCTCTATGTAGAGCACGTAGCACCCGTCTTGCAACACAATCCCACCCCTACTCTGTGCAACTCTCCAACCCAAAAGTGAAACTTTAATCTACATCATTCTTCTATTCAACAGCTCTGCTCTGGAACTCTCTCCCTGAATCAGTCTTTCCCTCATCCTATGACTTAAATTGCTTCAAACTCCGTGTGTCCAGGCATTTTGGCTCGAACGTCCCTTGATTTTGGCCCTGTCACTCTTTCAACTCTTGGGGAGGCACTCGCCACAGGCAGTTCTGCCTTTTGTCTTACTCACTCACATAGAAAAAACAAATAGCGCTCTGGATCTCTCTCCCTCAATTTGTTTTCGCCTCATCTTATGATATGACTTAAGGATGGTCACCGTTTTTTTTTATCTTTCTCTCCTTTTCTCTCTTTCCCTGGCTTGTATCCATTCGGTCCTATTCAGTCAACTGTTTTAAGACGTTTAAGACGTTTATCCAGGTGTCGATTTATTTCTGGCGAGCGATAGCGAGCCAGCATTGTATGGAGAAATCCAGATTCTCCGGAGAAATTTTTCTATCGAAAAATGTACAAATTTAGCTTGCTGTCAAAACAAATATATATATATAATCTGGCTCGCTACCGCTCGCCAGGAAAATATTGACACCTGGCTGGGGTAAACGTCTTAAAACAGTAGGCTGAATGGGGCAGAATGGATACAAGCCAAAGAGAGAGGGAGAGAAAGAGAAAAAAAGCGAGTTGGGCTCCCTTAAACTCCTTCAAGGTCCGTGTATCCAGACATGTTCACTGTAACGTACCTTGAAAACGGACCTGTGTCACTCTCCCTGCTTGGGGGTCGGTGGGTGGGGGGACACTTATTACATGCAGCTTTGCCTTTTGTCTCCTTCATACAGACTGACACTCATTTCCTTACTCTCTCTCTCTCTGTCAATGAAATCTCCTCCCTTTCACCAGCGACACATTATGAATGGATCAAATTTACACACCTTTTCATGCGAAGTTGAAGGTAAACACGGGTGTAAACGATGCTCTTAGTTTCCCACCCATTGTTAGACTGTGGGCGGCTTTACATGGGTGCTCTTTCCTACAACTAGCTGTCGGCAATTTTGATCTGAAAGCTTCTGGAGTATATGTATATAAGGATTTTTACAATTATTGTACTCTATCTTCAATATTCTTGCCGATTCAAGTGCAAAATTGTATCAAGATGTTGCCTGAATAAATTATGGATAAAAATTGCCGGAAAGAGCGCCTGTGTAAATCCCTCTTCAAGGCCTCAAAAAATAGCCAATTGAACCCAGGTCTTTTGTCCGTTTTCTGTTGGTTGTGTTTGTGAGTATCCCTGGTGAGTGGGTGAACTAAGCAGGGCACACTGTAACAAATATTCCGCTGTGGTTACGTTCAGTGGACAGGCATGATACCGTAATTATAGCAATCTAACCATAACAATATCCTTCATGTGCTGTCATATTACCGTATTGTTGAGATACAATACAGTTAAACCCTTCTGTACTGGTGACGTCTATATATTGTTGTTCTAGTTACATTTAAGACGATTTCATGAAGCTTAGGAAGGATATATGGTAGCTGAAAGAATTAAGTGAGATAGTCTGTAGCCTTTTGATTAGTTGACATCCTTCCTAAGCTAAATACAATATTCTGATAATTGCCAGAGAATAATGAAAAGGATATCGTCGGTACATAATGCTGGGTTAAGAAATAGTAATATTGTACCTTGAACGAGTTCGATTGTCATCTTTTTACCAAATAATTTAGGGTAGCAACTACCAACTTTCCACTAAGACTTCACTTAGCACACTACAACATTACACTGTCATATTAAGTTTTAACACTTTTCCGAACTTTACAGAAATTCTAGGGAACCAGCCACCCACTTTTCACTGAATTCCGCCCATCTACACGTGTATTAACTTTCCTTGTCATCACTTTAGTGGAAGTTGCCGATTTTGGTGACTATAGGGGTTCTACCACGCACTGGCTCTATATTTCTTGTTTTACATTCAAAACACTTTTATTTTGCTTTCCCTTGATTTCCTTTTCAGCTTTTCCTGTATTCTAATTGTCACTTTTTCATTCCTGATTTTCTTTTTGCATCCGCCCCTCCCTTCCACATTTCCATTCTAATTGTTTTGCTAGCTCCCTCATTTATTCTTTTCTCTCTCTTCTCCTCCTCTCTCTTTCTCCATTATTTCCTCCGTGTTTCTTACTTTCTTTCCTCCAATATTCTCTCTCTATATACTCAGTATATTTCCTTTAATAATTCTACTCCTTTTCTCGCTCTCTTATTTTTCAAACTTATGTGTTTCTTATTCTAAATTAAAAAAAAAAAATCTTTCATGCACTCTCTCTCTCTCTCTCTCTCTCTCTCTTTGGGAAGGGGGGGGGGGGAGTAGATTGCTTCCTATGCCTCTAACAAGCTTAAATTATAACACCTCAAGATAAATTTCTACATTTTAGAAAGAATAATATGCTGGCCGAAGGCTAGATGCTCGTAACTTACAGGAACAATATCGCTCGGCAGGATGAAATCGACATCTAAATGGCAAAGAAGGTGTTAATATTGGCCAATTAATGGGGCAAAAGATCTTAAAATTGCCAAAATAATTGGCTGCACACATTCAAATCTCATAACTAATACAGCTAAAAATGAGGGAGAAGGGGGTCTAGCAGAAAGAAAACCCTCCCCTTTAGACCCGAGTTTTCATAATTGATCACTTAACCCTTTGATTCCCACAAATCCTTCCTAAGCTGTATAAAATCGTCTAATGATAGCCAGCATATACTGTCATGATCCTCAAAGGGTTAAGGGGAGACGCTTGTTTTTCTGGTCCCCTTTCTCCCTCGTGTTTAGCCCCATTAGTTGAGATTATTAGACGTTCAGCCAATTTGTTTGGCAATTTCAACACTCAAGCCGCGGGGCCCGACATTATGTCGGGCCAGAAAACCATGGCCACCCCTGCGGGTCCCGACATATGTCAGAAGGGGTCATTATCGGCTCTGAGAGAGAGTCCACACGTTAGGAGGACGATAGGCGGGCTCTGACCGCTCGGCACGGACCCAGTGCCACGACTGAGGTCCCCACCACAACACTCCACATCCACAGCCTCGCTAGACCAGGAAAAACTTCAGGAAATTACCGTATTTTAGGGTTTTTCCCCTCGTGTTGCACGATCATTGCAAGAGGACCCGTGGTCGTACAAGGGTGATTCAATTGTCATTGGAAAGCTCTATTATCGCCCTTTCACGGATACATAATTGTATTACGCTCTGGCTCTTGTTTATGCATGAAAAAGAGCATGGAATGAAGCTCGTTTAGGGTAAATATGTCCGCTTGCCAGGTAGTAGAAGTTACAAACATCCCCGTTGGACAGGGGTTAAGACCTTTCGTCCCATTTCGTTATACATTTTAAGACATATCGTGCCTTTTAGGTGTCTATTTTTTTCCTGGCGAGCGATAGCGAGCCTGTAATTGTAAGAGGAACCGGCCTTCGGCCGGGAAATTTTTCTACCGAAAAAAGTACAAATTCATTTTGAGGGGGTGGGGGTCTAGAATATGTTTTTCCAAGTTTGAGGGATGTCTAGCGAGGAAACTAAGAATTTATGAATGAATGAATTTATAGGCCAACAAAGTAGTCAGTGTCCCCTTAAAGCCACTAAAACCTGGAATAAAGAAAGTGGTCTGGACACAGGAAGTTGGCTGAGCATAAAGTGATCGTGGAGGACATTCGTTCCACTTAGCGGGCCGGGGGTGTACCCATGATTTCCCCCGGGTGGTCTACTAACATTATATATACTACCATTATTTTACCATTACTACCACTATTACCACTATTAATACTACCACTACCACCTCAACCACTACTCTGCCAACATTACTATCCCTACAAACACTAATACTATTACTCCTACTAATATTACTACTACCATCACTACTAATATTACTACCACTACTACTACTACCACTACTACAATTACTACCTCTACTATCACCATCACTACCATTGTTGCTACCATTACTACCATTATTATTACTACTATCAGTACCACTACTACCATTCCTACCACTACTTTTACCATTGTTACCATTAGTACTACCACTACTATCACTATTGCTTCCATAATTACTACCACTATCACTACCACTACTACTATCACCATTGCTACCAGTATTACTACCACTATCACTACCACTACTACCATTACAACCACTACTATCACCATTGCTACTAATATTACCACCACTATCACATACCACTACTACCATTCTTACTACCACTGCTTGCATGATCTTGTACTGTAGTAACCTTTGACTGATAACTTTGTTTATCTAAATATAATCCTGCTTGACTAGCCTACAGTGACACCAGCGCCATCTGTTGATACAGTATATTAACCCCTTGTGTGCAGTTACACTTTATTTTTATATAATCTCTATTTGGTGAATTGTATATTTAGTTACATATTCTATTATATATATATATATATTTGTTTTGCTTTTTTAGGTAGGTTATCACCCCTGGTAGCCTACTTCTGCATATTTCATACTTTTTTGTTTTTGGTTATTTTTGTTTTAGGTTAGTCTAGGCTATCATCCCTGGTGGCCTATTTCTGCGTACGGTACTTCAATTTTTAAATTTTCAGTTAGGCTATCACCGCTGGTGGCCTATTTCTGCGGACCGGTATTTCATAATTTTTGTTTTCGGTTAAACTAGGCTATCATCCCTGGTGGCCTATTTCTGCGTACTTCAATTTTTAAATTTTCAGTTAGGCTATCACCGCTGGTGGCCTATTTCTGCGTACCAGTATTTCATAATTTTTGTTTTCGGTTATTTTTGTTTTCGGTTAGTCTAGGCTATCACCGCTGGTGGCCTATTTCTGCGTACTGGTATTTCATAATTTTTGTTTTCGGTTATTTTTGTTTTCGGTTAGTCTAGGCTATCATCCCTGGTGGCCTATTTCTGCGTACTTCAATTTTTAAATTTTCAGTTAAGCTATCACCGCTGGTGGCCTATTTCTGCGTACCGGTAGTTCATAATTTTTGTTTTCGGTTAGGATAGGCCCCTGGTGGCCTATTTCTGTTTAAATAAACATAAATTGTTTTCGGTTCGGCTATCACTGCGTATTCAAATTTAATTTTGTTTTGTTTTAATTTTTGGTTAGGCTATCACCGCTGATAACCTATTTGTGTGTATTTCAACATTTTTGTTTTCGGTTAAGCCTATTTAAGTAAGTGAAGCGACCTGAAGGGAGTGAAGTGTTTTTAAAGTGAGTTTAGTGTTTTTAAAGTGAATTAAGTGTTTTTAAGTGAGTGAAGTGAACTGAAGAAAGTGATCGTCACCATGCCTCGTGCCTGTACGAACTGCGCCGGTAGGTTTGGTGCTTCCATGTTTGCTCCTGCCGATCCACAAGTCTGCCGACTCTGCCAGCAACGAGAGGATTTGATAGCAAAATTGGATGAAGCCCTCAACAAGATCAACGCCCTCACCAGGAAGCTGGAATCACTCCAAGAGTTTGTAACACTCAACGTTGGAGTATCACTAACTCAAATTGTTTCAACTCCAGCATCCACCACCGCCCCAACGTCATCTGCCAACAATCCAACACCTGCAGTAGACACTGCAGCAGATGCTTCTGACGAACCTGAGCCGACATCAAACCAGGACAGCCGCCCTGTTCACCTTAGTCTCTCCCCCACTCCTCGTGCAAGAAGCCTGCTAGCACGAACAGTACCAACCCCTCGCCCCCGTTCTAACCACTCCTCTCCCCGACCTGTACGTAGAGTCCCGCCACCACAGGTTTCCGGATTTACACCAGTGAGGAACGGTGCACGGCCAACGCAGAAAAGGTCTCATCTACCAGTCACAATGTCAAACAGATTTGAGATATTGGTAGAGATGGAAGACGAACCAGAAGAGACCAGGCTCGTTGGGGATTCCATCCTACGAGGACAGGTCGAAGAGTTCTGCGACAGAGTCCCAAATCAACGAAAAAGATTTTGCATCCCAGGAGCTGGACTGGACGACATTGTGGAAGCCTTCGAAGATACCACAAAGGATGCAAATGAAAATACCCTTTTTGTCATCCATGCTGGTTCAAATGACGTCATGCGCACCAGATCCGAAGAGTTGATGGATAAATATCGCAAGATGATCCAGCACTACAAAAACAAGTCAAGGAATATCATCATCTCAGGCATTCTCCCCAAGATCGACGCACCTGACAAATTCTACGACAAGGCCTTCAGCACAAATAGCCGACTAAAACATTTGTGTCTGAGGGAAGAAGTTGAATTCATCAACCTCTGGGACAACTTCTACAACCAGCCTACTCTGTTCCGCAAGGATGGCACTCATCTAAACCCTGTGGGTTCAGCACGCATGGGTCGTCTCCTACACGAAGCAGTCCGCAGCCATGGATCAAAAAACGCCATCCGAGAAGAAGCAGCAGTGACATAAATCATCCAACGCCAAGAAAAAAACAGAGGCAACCGAGGACCACCAGCGATAAGGACCGGAGACAGCGAGGACCGAGGACAGCCATGAACATAAATGTAGATCCGACAAGAACCAAAAATATTATTGAAGTGCGTTCCGTGAGTTCTAAAATAACAAATTTAAAGGTTTTCTATGCAAACGCTCGTAGCATACGCAATAAATTTTCAGATTTAGAGGAGCTAGTGTTTACAGAAAATTATGATGTGATTGGCATAACAGAATCTTGGCTCAATACAGAAGATAGAGACTTTTTAGCAGAGTATTCACTTCCCGGTTATGTAATGTTTGAGAAAAGCCGAATAAATCGAAAATGGAGGTGGCGTTTTACTTTATATCAAAGAAAGTCTTAACCCTACCCTCTTGTCAAAACCTCAAATTGTGAACGTCGACGCATCTTTTGTGCTAATAAAGAATAATAAAGGTACCAAAATAATACTTGCATTAATATACAGACCTCCAGCTCAATCAGTGCAAACTGACCGAGAAATTTACGAACAAATTGCAGATATAAGTAACTCGCAAGATACCGTAATTTTTGGTGACTTTAATTTACCTGTGACCAAGTGGGGCGATACTCTTACTTCACACTCCGGACATGACTTGTATACGAACTTGCAAGAGAGTTCGCTTTATAAATTTGTTCGAACGCCGACCCGTGGTAATAACGTTCTTGACATTGTACTTCCAACAAAAGAAGAATTGATAGAGAATTTGAATGTTGGTGATGAATTCAGTAACAGCGACCATCGTACGATAACTTTCACTTTATACTTTACTAGTAACGAACCAAATAGTAGCATCGAAAAAGTCCCTAATTTCAAGAAAGCAAACTTCCATAAACTTAGAGCTATGTTTAAAGAAACTGACTGGAGCTTTTTAATTCACAATAACGACATAAATACATCTTGGAAGTTATTCGAAGCCACTTACCTAAAAGCAGTGCAAGACTGCATACCATCGAAAACTCGGCGTCCAGGCCATAATAATAAGCCCAAATGGTGGAATAAAGATATTTCAAACTGCCTGCTTGCTAAAAAATTTGCTAATGATAGATTAAAATCCTCACAAAATGACGAAGAACGGTAAAATTTGTAGAGCTACGACGCAAAGCCAAAAAGTTAATTAAGCAAAGTAAAAAGACCTTAGAGTTACATATTGCGAATCAAAGTAAAACAAACTTGAAAGAATTCTATAGTTATATCAGAAAGAAAAAAGTAGTTACTTCAACTGTTGGACCGTTAGTCGATGAAAATGGAGAATACACCAAAGACGAAGAACAAATGAGTAATGCCCTCAATACCTTCTTTGCATCAGTTTTTACAACAGAAGACCTCAGTGATATCCCTACACCATCGCCGATTCAGATTGATAATTCAGATGTTTTAAGCAATATCACCGTTACAGAGAGAGAAGTATTGAATTGTTTAGATAAACTCAAGGTAAATAAAACGCCTGGACCTGATACAATCTCGCCTAGAGTTCTAAAGGAAGCTAAGGATGAGCTCTCTAAACCACTGACATTACTATTCAATAAATCCTTGCAGTCTGGAACTATGCCCGATCAGTGGAAGCTAGCCAACGTAACACCGATATTCAAAAAAGGCAGCAAATCCCTATCCAGTAACTATCGTCCAATTAGCTTAACCTCAGTTGTATGTAAAATGCTAGAAACGGTCATACGAGACAGACTCGTAAATCACTTAGAGGAAAATAACATACTTAAAGATACTCAACACGGCTTTCGTAAAAAACGTTCCTGTTTAACAAACCTCTTAGACTTCTTCCACGATATCCTCAACCTCTACGATGAGAGTAAAGCTGTAGATATTATATACCTTGATTTTCAAAAGGCCTTTGACAAAGTTCCCCACAAACGTTTACTGCTAAAACTAAAAGCGCATGGAATACAAGACGGTGTGTTGAAATGGATAGAAAATTGGCTCAGCGACAGAAAGCAAAGAGTAGTCATAAACGGTAAGGCATCAAAATGGACCAATGTAAGTAGCGGGGTACCCCAGGGATCGGTACTAGGACCAATTCTCTTTCTAATTTACATCAACGACATAGATGAGGGTCTCACCTGTACAATCTCAAAATTTGCTGACGATACAAAAATTGCAAATAGCGTACTCTCAAAAGAACAAGTTGACGATATGCAACACAATCTAGATAAATTGTCATGTTGGGCCCAAATTTGGCAAATGAGTTTCAATGCGGATAAATGTAAAGTACTACATATCGGATACCTAAATGAGAAAGAAAACTATTCGATGAATGGCACTCAGCTTAAGAATGTAAACAGAGAAACCGATCTGGGAGTAACAATATCGAGTAACCTAAAACCGAGTCAACAATGTTCAGAAGTTGTTAAGAAGGCAAACAAAATAATTGGCTTTATAGGCAGGTCATTTGAGCATAAATCCAAAGAAGTTATCCTAACCCTTTACATTTCCTTAGTCCGCCCTCTTCTGGAATACTGCGTTCAATCCTGGTGCCCTTATTACCAAAAAGATATAAACAAGCTAGAACGAGTTCAACGTAGAGTTACCAAAATGATACCTAGCCTAAAGAACAAACCATACGAAGAGCGTCTTAGAGAATTAAATCTATTTCCTTTAACCCAGCGCAGATTAAGAGGCGACTTAATTCAAGTGTTCAAAATCATCAAAGGCATCGACAATATGAACTGTAGTAAGTACTTCACTATCGACCAATCTAATTACACGCGGGGAAACGGTTGCAAAATTATTGGTAAATCTTTTAACTCGCACGAATCTAAGAATTTCTTCTTCAATCGAGTTGTCAACTTGTGGAATGGGCTTCCCCGAAACGTTATAGACTGCATCACCGTTGATTCATTTAAACTCCGCCTAGACAAATATCTCGCATCAAACCCGCGACTGACTGCGTTTGTAAATGAATAACTTTATTTTATCCCCCCCTCAGTTACTAACCCATCTGTCCCCTACTAATTTCCTAATCCTGCCACGGACATTAGTTCCAGGGCAGTAATTCCCTTTCCAATGTTCCCTTACCCACTCTAAACCACTGTTTGGACACTTGATCCTCAGTGTTTTGGAGGACAAGCAACCTAGAAGGGTCACTGGATCTGTTGTTGCTTGATTTCCTTTGTACTTTGTACTGCTACTACCATTACTACCATTTTCAGCACCTCTACAACATTACTACCACTACGATTACCATCATTATTTCCGAATGTAATCCATTATTCCATTTGGTAGGTCAAGGTGACAGGTTAAGGTCAAATATAAGGTCAATATGCTAATTTCTTTACTATTCGTGCAAACTTCACAACATGCGTTGAGACAGTTTCTGAAAGTGTTGGGGTGCGTCCGTTTGGTCTCCAGACATGTTGAAAACACTGCCCTAAACACCTCAGTCGACATTTAGATACATATCTACATAGTCCGGTAGCAGAACCCCATTTTTAGGATGTACCTTGCACTAAGAGATAATAGTAATTTTATTGCATTTTTCGATAGTATTTGGTCTCTATTTCAAACTCTGTGTGGATGTGAGCTTCACAACCGCTTGCCTTTTTCAGAAACCAATATGGCCGCCAAAAAGGGTAAATTTTACAAAAATCCTCCATAATTTCTGGTTAGAGCATAAAATTATGATGTTTTTATGATCTATATGTATGATTTTGGGTGCAAGGAATCCGATTCTGGCCTTATTTTATCTTTTTCAGGCCATCTTACCACCAAATTTCAAAATGGCGGCCAAAACTATTCGCAATATGTGATTTACAGCATATTTTTTATGATGAAATGTTGATGCATGTTCGCTTAAATTAGTTTTCTTAAATGAGACAGGCAATATTCTGTATATGTTGTTGTATTTAAATATTAATATATAGGACAATGGCAGATGGCACCATGCATATTGGCACAGCTAAAAGTACTTTGAAGAAAAATCTTCAAGTTGAGACCTCTCCTAGGAATATCCAGACCCCGACTGCAATTGTAGTGGATGTGTCTGCTCTGCTATGGACACTTGTGTAGCCAGTTTATAGCACTGTGGAAACTTTCATCACTACCTTCAAGCTCTGGCTCTCTGAATACATCACTGAGTCTGACATCTATCTCTGCTTTGATAGATATCATGACTACTCCATCAAGAGCAGCACAAAGAACTCGAGAAGGACAATGGCATAAGTCTTCAAGCTCACCCCAATCACCATGTATGTATCTCGTCTCATCGCTTCAAGAAGCTGACAACATCATTGCTCAACTAGTTGTAGCAATTGTGAACGATGCAGATGCATTTGTGCTTGCAATAACAGATGACACCAATGTATTCGTGCTTTTTCTCTTCTATGGACACTCTTCTCTCCAGTCTGCCATCTACATGCAGTCACCAGTGTATGGACGTTGTCACATTGACATCAAGGCCACGTATCTCAAACACTGCGTCATTGTGCCAGACCTACTTACTATTCATGCTCTCTCAGGGTGTGACTCTGTAGCTGCGACATATGGTATTGGCAAAACCACTGCTCTAACTATTGCATCAAAATGATACAGACTGGATTGCTTAGAGATGTTCCAGCCAAGCACACACAGGTAACAGAGCAAGCAAAGACATTCATGGCAGCGTGTTAGAACATGCTCATCCAAGACAGAGTGCAGGCTGCAGGTGTGGGCTCAGAAGATTGTCAAGGCTTCTTTTGTTCCAAATCTATGCAGCCTACCTACCACAGAAGTATTCCATGAGAATGTTATACAAGCTCACCTCCAAGTGACAACCTGGCGTGCAGGTCTGAGCAGAGAACCCCCTGTAATGGATTTAGTCCAGTTTAGCTGGGAAGCAGATAATGTTAACAAGTGTCACATTCCACGGAACATGGGCCAGGGGGCAGCTTACACCCCTGAGCATGTTCTGAACCTTGTATGTTGTGGTTGTGAATCAGAGAAGTCATGCCGAGGGGGCAAGTGTGGTTGTATGAGTCGTCAGCTGCTATGAACCATCTTCTGTGCCTGTAGTGCTTGTGGGGGTGTATATCACAATCCATTCAACCAGAAAGATGATGAAGAAGACAGTATGGAGGAAGACAATTAGTATTAGTGTGATTGCAGAAGTTACAACTGTTTGTGTTCTCTATTAAAGTTGAAATTTTCCGATTGTAACTTGCATTTCACGAATTAATCTTATTTTACCGAGCTAAGTGTATTTTTTGTCTTCAATGTGTGGACAATTGATGATTTTCAAATAATCTTTTATATACTGTATATAAGTTTTTTTTCTTTTTGGGTATGTGTTTCTATTTTAATTAAATGAAATTAATGTTTGTGCTCTGAGTAAAATCATTGTTGCAATATATTTTGGAACCCATTAGCATTTACAAATTAATGGTTTGTTGATGTATCGGGATATGCTGATACTTGTAAATGTGTACATGCTAATATTAAGATATATTATGAATTGAAATGAACCAATCTTTAATTTATGTTCCTTGTTATATTTTGCTTATAGTAACTTGTTCGTTTTGGTAATTTTGACCGCCATTTCGAGATTTGGTGGTAAAGATGGCCTGGAAAAGTTAAAATAATGCCAAAATAGGATTTATGGCATCCAAAACATACCTATAGAGCATAAAAACATACCTATAGAGCATAAAAACATACCTATAGAGCATAAAAACATACCTATAGAGCATAAAAACATACCTATAGAGCATAAAAACATACCTATAGAGCATAAAAACATACCTATAGAGCATAAAAACATACCTATAGAGCATAAAAACATACCTATAGAGCATAAAAACATACCTATAGAGCATAAAACATACCTATAGAGTATAAAAACATACCTATAGAGCATAAAAACATACCTATAGAGCATAAAAACATACCTATAGAGCATAAAAACATGATAATAATTGTATGTTCAATCCAGAAAATGTAGAGGATTTTGTAAATCAACCCTCTTCGGTGGCCATTTTGGTTTCTGAAAAAAAGGCAAGCCGGTGTGAAGCTCACACCCACCCATAATTTGAAGTAGAGACCAAATACTATCGAAAAATGCAGTAAAATTATTACCATCTCCTAATACAAGGTTATGTGGTCCTGCCACCGGACTAACAACATTGTATGTGACAGTACTTGTATGAATATTGGCAATATTTTGGCAACATGAGTCGACTTGGTGAGGCCGTTCATACTTGGTCTGTGTAGACCAACATATCACCTACATATTAGTACCAACATGTCTGCAACATTGTATTATTAACAACTTAGCAGTTTGTTGGCTACTATATTATATTTTATGTTGCCGACGTTTTTTGTCGCCAGTGTGGACGCACCTTTAAGGGTGGTGGTGAAAGATTTGGGGGTAAGAGAGAACAGGGAGATAGCCGAGAGATTCATGGCCCCTCCAGAGAAATAGTCAAGAGATAAAAAGTCTAGCGAGCGGCGGGTAAGGAATTTATACGCCGCCCTGGAAATATCACGGTAAATATTTGGGGTTGCTTGAAAGAACGAATTAGATATTTTTGGTCTGTAATTTATATATATATATTTTTTTTTTAAGTGACAATGAACGGAGGAAGGAAAAACACAGATAAAACAAAAAGGTCCATGTGCCTAAAGGCATCCTCCATTCATAAAATGTTTGTAACAACTGGATTTAAACATTTGTAGATTGTAAGTTTGTGGAAAGCAATTCGAGGGAAGTGAATTCCAAAGAGTAGTAGCTCTGGGGATAAATGAATTCTGATAAGCAGAAGTTCTGCATTGTGGAGGAGAAAGTGTAAATTCATGGGCGCTCTCAGCTGCCCTAGTTCTACGGGGAAAGATGTGGAGAGGCGGCACAATTGAAGCAAGTTCCTCGGAACAATTGCTGTGAAAATATCTGTAGAATAATGCAAGGGATGCAACGTTTCTTCGTATGGATAATGTAGGAAGGTCCTGTGTGATTGCAGGGTTATTGATTAATCTAATAGCTTTATTTTGAATTTTGTCCAACTGCCTCAATGCAACCACTCCACTTCCACCCCACAGAGGTGAACAGTAATCCATCTGAGAACGCACATGACTTTTATATATTACGGCCAACTGCTCGTCAGTGAAGAATTCTCGAACTCTGTACAGGAGTCCCAGTTTTTTAGAGGCATTCTTAGCAATGCTTCTAACATAATGTGTCCAGCTCAAGTTAGTAGTTAATGTTACACCGAGAATGTCAATACTAGGGGAAGTGGGAATATTTACATCATTAAAAAATATATGGGAGTCAGTGAGATTCTGTTGGTTAGAAAATTGAATGTACTTGGTTTTCTGTGCATTAAAGGAAACTAGATTCTTTTGTCCCCATCCATTAATTCTAGAAAGGTCCTGGTTCAGAGAAATTGCAGTGTTTATTTTTGAATTTATAATATATATATATATATATATATATACAATAGGATCTCTCTTTCCTCTCTCTCTCCGGCAATTGCCGGAGGCGGGGGGGGGGGGGGGGAGAGAGCCTGTTTCTTTTATATCCTTTCCTTCAACTTTCCTTTTCTATTGGGTATGCCATCTCTACTAGAATTAAGTCCTGACCACCTCGTTTGGATCGTGAAGTCTGTATGGCAAGAGTATATATGGCAAATCTATGTAAATCTCTATCTCTCTCACCTTATATGCAGTATATATATATATTTTTTTTTTTTTTTTTTTTTTTCCATTGACTTACGGAAGCGAAGCATGGACGCTTGAGAAGAGACTCAGACCAAGAGTGAGAGGGGTGGACATGAGTTACTTGCGAAGTGCGTGCGGAGTTACATGGAGGGATAGACAGACGAATGAGGAAGTAAGAAGGAGGTGTGGTGTGGAGGTAGATGTGCTGGAGTGTGAAAAGGAACACCTTGAGATGGTTCGGCCATATGGAGCGTATGGGAAGTGAGAGAATGACTAAGAAGGTGTACGAGAGTGAGCTGGAAGGACAGAGAGGGAGAGGTAAACAGAAAGAGAGGTGGAAGAATGGAGTGAGGAAGTATATGGATGGTTGGGAGGAGGGGCGTCGACTGACTGGGGACAGAGATACATTGGGGGCAGTTCGTTCGTGGCCACCCCTTCGGGGATCACGGCGTCAGGCAATAGATAGATAGATAGATAAATATTTAATAACGAGAATTTTAGAGTACCGTTCTCCATCGTCGTGCAGTCAATAAAGGGGTAAAATACAATAGTCTGAGAATACTAGCAGTGTATGGAATAAATGCAATACTAGCTATGTGACCCCTAAATTAGAAAACGGGAACAACAAACCGTAAGCGCATTTGGTAAACCTGATTTGTTTTTGTTATGCCAAAAATGTTTAAAATATGCATATAATAATACATAGTCACATTTATTTGTCTGATCCTTTTGAGAGAAAACTCTCCTTAAAGAGGTTATTTCACACTTGGCTATATTTTCGTGGTTTCTGGATCTTCGTTCATAGTTTAGACGACAATACCGTGGTTTCCCTATCACACATGCACCTAGATGATTTACGAACATTTAATTATACGTACACCCTTTCGTTCTCACTTTGAAATTAATTGGTCTTATTTCGGCAGTTTTAGCTTCTCGTCATGCTATTAATACATCTCAATGCCAATGATAAAGCTGAATATATGTATAAAACATGGTAAGTATGACTATATTGCTAGCTATTGCCTAAAACAAGCGACATGAATCAACGTCTGTCGGTAAAAGTGGAAGTCAGTGGAAGCAGCAGCACGCTCATGATTGACTACTTTATCAGTACCCTGATAATTTATTAATTATCTGTACTGTTCCATATTTATTCATTAAACTAGATATGTTTAAGTAATTTTAACAATAACTTAATAAATTAAAGTGCTATCTGAATCTAAAGAGCTATTAAAAATCACAGGAAACACAATAATAACACATACCGGTATATATATATATATACAGTATATATATATATATATATATATACAGTATATATATATATATCATAAAGTAAACACAAGCGAGATAAAGAAAAGATAAACTCAAGAAGTAAGCGAGAGTGAAGACTGACTCACTCGGGCCCACGCGGTTTAGCCAATCACATGCTGTGCTTCGAAAACATATTGCAAATGAAAAACTTGTATCGTATCTATTGTAGGGTTCACCACTCTAAGCTCGTCGTCCTGTGTGTGTGTTTGAGTGTGAGTGTGTGTGTGTGTGCCTCGCGGGCAGTGGCGAGGGCGGGAGGGGAGTCTGAATGAGGACGGGGAGGTAGGGCAGGTTAGCGGGCAGTGGCGAGGGTGGGAGGGGAGTCTGAATGAGGACGGGGAGGTAGGAAAGGTTAGCGGGCAGTGGCGAGGGCAGGAGGGGAGTCTGAATGAGGATGGGGAGGTAGGGAAGGTGTTATCACACAGGGTGATGTGATGTGACTAGTGCAGTAGCATGTTGGTGTAGTGCTGCTTGCTTGCATGCAATTTTCGCTTTCAGCTGCTGCCGCTGGCTAACCCTTGTGGTGAAAAGGGGAGCCGAGTGTGTAAGTCTCCCTCTGCCAGTACATAGCCTCTCCATCACCAAGACTCCTATTGTGCCTCCCCGGGGCCACACACGGTAACTGGGTGTCTTGCGACCCCAGGCTAAATCAATAGGGGATCTCGGAGCATGCGGTGGCCCCCAGAGGTATGATGTGCATCCTTGTTATCTACCAACAACCGCACACACCCACTGCCTTGTGGTTTAGTCTAGTAAGACAAAGGCTAGGGGAGCACACCCTGAGAGAAAAGCAGACGTTGGGGTCACGTCCTGGCGGTTTCCGACAAACTGGAATCCCGGTAGTCCCCTGCAGTATTGAGCAGGAGCTGGTCGTCTTGGGTCACCCCCTTGCCATCAGCAACCCCTGTTCAGTACCAAGATAGTGAAGTTGGAACTGCGCACCTCCCTCGGCACTCTAAACTCTTCTATGCGCAGGTTTTACGTCATCATCGGACTACGATGGACTACCGTAAGCTAAACAAATTTAAAATAGGCAGTGAGGGTAGTTCTAACTTTTCTTGTGTTTACTGTATTATATGTACGATTGTATGTGTTCCATGTGGTATGTTATAGCTCTTAACCCTTCCACCCCGGGCAGCATTTTAAAATGACAGTGCGGTAGATGGGCCGGAGCCCGGGTGTCCTGTTAAAATCCCTGTGCTTGAAAGCGTGCTTTAAAATTTGCGCGGCCAAATTTTACTTTGCAGGGGCGATCGCAGCGCCACCAAGCCTCGACTACTACCGTTATCAGTTCCTACGTGGCCGTCATAGCGAGTTATAGTGACAAAATGAATTCCGATGCGTCCGATTCGGTGCAACCTCCCGCGCGCCCCACTGCTACCCCGCTCGCAACTTCAACGCCTGTTGCAACCGAGAAGAAAGCTCAACGAAAGAAAGTGAAGCGTTTGTTGAGTGATAGTGCTACACAGCGAGAACTTTTTGATATTGAAGAGAGCAGTGGCGAAAGCTTGGTGGACAAAGAACAATTTATAAGTGCAAGCGAAGATGACGATTTCGTTGGCTTTGGAGACGACGATAATGTAGATCTATTTGAGGGGGGAGACAGTAGTGATGATCCTGATGTGGAAGTGTTTCAGGAAGGTGCTATTAAACTTCCAAGTGTGCTAGAACCTAGGCCTACCCCCTCGACATCTTTGCTAGGTCAGCCTAGGCCTAGCCCTAGCCCAGGACCTTCCCCTTTGCCTGCCCGTATGCCCTTGAAAGTGGGCAAATATTTTTATAAACAATCTTTGGTGAAAAGTGCAGCTAAAAAAGCACGCAGGGCAGCAGCAGAAAAGGCTAGGGAAGCGGAAGACAGTGATAGTGACGCCGACCCTGGTCTAGCAACCACCCGCATTCCTTTGTCCCGACACCTTGACCCGGGACGCCGCGAGGGTCTCCCACAGCCCTCGGCTTCATCTCTCCTTCAGGATGAGCAAAGGGCCTCTTCAAGTGCTATTAGTAGTGTGCCACAGCCCTCAACACACCGCAGAGCATTATTTGATGCGGAGAAGTCCTCGGCTCGCCGCAAAAGGAGCCCAACTCCTGAGGCCGAGGCTCCCATTGTTGAACCTCCCGCAGCCTCCTCCGCCTCACGCCGCCGACGCCCGGTCACTTCTTCACCAGAATTGTCTCCTGAAGAGGATGCTGACGACCCCAACATTGCCCCAGATGACCTGACGTCGCCTGAGGAGGAAGAGGAACAGGAACAGGAAGAGGAAGAGGAAGTCCCGACAAGACGAGTTAGAGGGCGAGGTCGTGGACGTGGTCAGGCTGCCGATGCCGCTGCCCCTGGGCGTGGGCGTGGGCGTGGGCGTAGGCGTGGGCGTGCAGGGCGTCCGCGTGGCCCAGGGCGTGTGCCTGCTGCACCTGCACGTGCTCGAGCATCAGCATCCGACCTGTTTGTGTGGACAGATGGGGCTGATTTTGAGCCAGATTGTCCTGCCTTTGATGAGGTACAGATGGGTTCCGGGGTGTCCCAACATCTCCCTGTGGCCCAGATGCAACCCCCAGTGAACTTTTCTGTGGCTTCTATGACAATGAAGTCATGGAATACCTCGTCGAGGAGACCAACAACCATCATGACATCTGTGCCAACTTTCTTGGGAGGAAGACCAGTGCCAAGATGGTGGCATGGAGAGCTGTCACTGTGGCAGAACTATATATGTTCTTGGCACTCACAATGCTGATGACACATATAAGGAAGCACGTTCTGGCCGACTACTGGATCACTGGCGACCTCATAACGACTCCAGCATTTGGCAAGTACATGTCTAGGGACAGGTACTTTGACATCCTCTCCTATCTCCACCTGACCAACAACATGCATGTCCACCTTACCGACACACTATGGAAGATCAGGAAGCTGTATGACATGATACGTCAATGGTTCACTACCTACCTGATTCCTTTCCAGAAGATGTGCCTCGACGAGTCTCTGGTCCTGTTCCGTGGTAGGCTGCACTTCCGACAGTATATCCCGTCCAAGAGACACCGCTTCGGCATCAAGCCTTCGTCCTCTGCGACTGTGGACGGGGTATGTGCTGGACTTTGTGGTCTACAGCGGCAGGGGTGGAGAAATTGAGACTGACCCCCACATTGATTTTCGCGGCGCTGTAGTAAAGAAGATGATGGAGAGGCACTTCCATAAGAACCACATCCTCTACACCGATAACTACTACACGTCGCCTATTCTGACCAAGTACCTCCATGACCGCAAGACCGGAACTGTCGGCACAGTCAAGGCCAAGAGGAAGGGCATGCCAGGCTACCCAACCAAGACGAAGAAGACGGACATCTTCCACAAGAAGAGTGGCCCCATCCTCTCCATCCACTGGCATGACCAGCGGAAGGTCAACCTCCTCAGCACATGCCACAAGGCCGAGATGGTCGCCACAGGGAAGGTGGACCGAAGAACCAAGAACCCCGTCCAGAAACCAGCTGCTGTCCTTGATTACAACCTCAACATGCGCCTCGTTGACAAGTCCGACATGCAGATGGGCTTCATCGACTGCCTGCGAACATCTTGCAGGTGGTACAAGAAGTTTATCCTGCATACGGTAGATATGTCGGTCCTCAATGCCTACAACATCTACCGTCTGAGGACTCCAGGAGCCAAGAAGTACAAGTCCCTGCGGAAGTTCCACAAGCAGGTGATACTTGAGCTCCTGGCTAAGCATGCGGAACCTGGGAGACCACTACAAGGACCAGGCCAGCTGGACAGAACGGGGTGTGCCGATTTCTTCAGGAGGCACCAGCTCCACCCCCTTCCTTTCAAAGCACCAGGTAGTACAGTTAGAAGTCAGTAGAGGTGCCATGTGTGCAGCCACACAACTCGCAGACCCCGCAAAGTGAGCAAAACCACATGGGAATGCCTCGAGTGTGAAGTGGCACTGTGTGCTGGACGGTGCTTCAATGATTTTCACACTCTCCAACAATTTTGAAGTGCCCGTGACACTGTCAGTGAAAGTGACACTATCAATTATCATAGTCAAGTGAAAGTGACACTATAATAATAATAAAACTAAGTATAAGTGAAAGAGACACACATAAGTAATAATAAGTGCCTTCATAACAATATGAACAAGTGAAAGTGACACTATATATATTATTAGCTTACCTAACAATACATAAAAGTGAAAATGGCACTATCAATTATCATAGTCCAGTGAAAGTGACACTATAATAATAATAAAACTAAGTATAAGTGAAAGAGACACACATAAGTAATAATAAGTGCCTTCATAACAATATGAACAAGTGAAAGTGACGCTATATATATTGTTAGCTTACCTAACAATACATAAAAGTGAAAATGACACCATCAACTATCAAAGTCCAGTGAAAGTGACACTATAATCATAATAATAATAATAAAACTAAGTAGTAAGTGACAGAGACACAAATAACTTCATGAAAATAACTTTATTGAGTGAAAATAACATAATAACTATAACATTTTATATATCTTTCATTAATGTAGGTAATATATTAAGCGAGATTAGCCTTAGTTTACTTTTGTTGATTTTCAGCCAGATCGCCCGGATACGACCTCCGTCATTTAGAAAGGCAGCCCGGGCCACGAGGATTAAGGTTCATTATAATTAGATATATCAAAACTTATATAGTTCAATATATATGGAATATATATAAATATTTATATATATTTATATATATTTATACATAAAGAATGTATTTCCACGACATGGCCTACTAATTCACGCCCAAAAATGTCTGTGGTTAGACTAGGATCTCCCAACTTGCTCGGGTAGCATGGATTGTCGGCAAGACCACGAAAAATAGACGTGAAACCACGGAAATCGTGGAGACCACGGAAATATTGGCAAATGTGATAGCCCCTTAAGGGCACCATAGTTATATTCCTCGACTACTCCTCATGATATAGCACCTATTTTGGCTAGATAGATTATATAGACTTAAATGCATTTCTTACATTCTCGTCCCCCATGCACAGCAGCCTCCAGATAAAATGATGTCTTCCAAACGGACATATAATTGTAGAACATGTGAATAATATGAGTAGGATATAAAACTGCTTGGTTACTATATATTGGGTTAATTTCAAGAAATATTATTTTGCTTTACTCTTAAGCAATTATAAACAATACAGTACCCAATAAGAATATTTTCGGAAGGACCCAGCACTCTGAGGTTCCTATAAACTATTAGGAAACAAAAATATATACTGTACCAACAAAAACTAAAATATATACTGTACCAACAAAAACTAAAATATATACTGTACCAACAAAAACAAAAATATATACTGTACCAACAAAAACAAAAATATATACTGTACCAACAAAAACTAAAATATATACTGTACCAACAAAAACTAAAATATATACTGTACCAACAAAAACTAAAATATATACTGTACCAACAAAAACTAAAATATATACTGTACCAACAAAAACTAAAATATATACTGTACCAACAAAAACTAAAATATATACTGTACCAACAAAAACTAAAATATATACTGTACCAACAAAAACTAAAATATATACTGTACCAACAAAAACTAAAATATATACTGTACCAACAAAAACTAAAATATATACTGTACCAACAAAAACTAAAATATATACTGTACCAACAAAAACTAAAATATATACTGTACCAACAAAAACTAAAATATATACTGTACCAACAAAAACTAAAATATATACTGTACCAACAAAAACTAAAATATATACTGTACCAACAAAACCTAAAATATATACTGTACCAACAAAAACTAAAATATATACTGTACCAACAAAAACTAAAATATATACTGTACCAACAAAAACTAAAATATATACTGTACCAACAAAAACTAAAATATAGCAGTGAGAAAATTCCCTCAAAACTGCAAAAGCAATTTCATATCCACGCGAAATGTAATTACCACACGCACAAACATACATACACATATACATACACCATAAACCAGCAGACAACACATCTTCCTACAACTTTTTTAGCTTAATTGAAAAAGCCATCAGCCCGCCAGGACTATTATGCTGCCCTATAAGTCAGAAGATCCACATGATATAAAGATATACCCTTTAACCCTTGTTTATCGGGGCCCTACTTAAGTCCGTATCAAAAAATTTGGACTATGTGGCGGGGCCCGACTTAAGTCCGAGTGCAATTTTGGCGCAATATTGGCTCTGAGAGAGAGACGAGTGACAGGAGGAGCATGGGTTACCTCATGACCGCTCGCCATGGCCGCCGTGGACCAACTGAGATGTACTCCACTTACATCCACCCTCACTCCCTCGCTACATACGTAATTATATAAAGAAATTACCGTATTTTAGCGATTTTGCCCTTCGGTTGCACGATCGTTGCAAGACAACCAGTGATCGTAGAAGTATGGTTCGGGTGTCA
Organism: Paralithodes platypus; assembly: GCA_032716605.1. Taxonomy (NCBI): domain Eukaryota; kingdom Metazoa; phylum Arthropoda; class Malacostraca; order Decapoda; family Lithodidae; genus Paralithodes; species Paralithodes platypus. The sequence continues at coordinate 21,598,866 of CM064569.1, forward strand.
TTGGAAACCTCAATTTACGCCCTTTCAGGGATACATACTTGTATTACGCTCTGGGTCTTGTTTATGCATGAAAAAGAGCACGGAAGCAACCCCATTTATGGTAAAAAAAAATCCGCTGAGCGGCACAGTGAAATATACTCCACCACCTGCTCTTTGAGCGTTAAATACCGGTGACATCATTTGAACTTTATTGTGGCTACTGTTAGACAATTATATTTAGCTTAAGAAGGGCCCCAGCAAATAACAGGCTTCGAACTATATATCCTAACTCTTTTTAATTCCACACTTCCTTCTTAAATTGTACAAAATCGTCTAAATATAGCTAAACAAAAATTAAAAGATGTCGCCAGTACAGTAGAGGTTAAGAACTGAACGAAAGGCTAACGGAATGCAGTTGTATATATTACAATACATTATATATTCCTGCGACGAGTGGTAGAACATTATCCCCAGTTGGACAGTGTAACTATTTAGCGATGCTTCACGTGCAGTCTTGTAACATATATATAAAGTATGCCTTTATTACAAATATTCATGCATACTTGAATACATACTTGCCCGTTTACACTCACACTCACACATCCATACACGCACGTGCACTGTATAGTCACGTGCTGCAGTGATAAACTGTATAATCAGATCTTGTATTGAAGTGTTTTGATTCGCCATTTAATTATATTGAAACATTACCATGAACCGCATAAACCAAGTCATTTGGTTTCGGCCAATCATCGTTAACCATGTTCGCAAACTAAAGCACCAACTATAGTTTCTTGAACATATAGATATTATCTTAATCAAGTTGCTGTTTGGATAAGTTCAGTGTATTTAATTATTGCATACCATGATACAAACTAATGTGAAAACTAACATCATTAGTCTGTTTCTTGCAAATAATGTGTTGTTAGAGGTGACACGCCACTGGCAGACTTTTTGAGTTGCCAGATGTCACTAGAGATACAAGTATACAAACAGCTGATGTTTAGTGTATATTATATGATCGCTTGACATTTGCTTATCTATCCCAACTGTAAGACTGCGTGTACACCAACCAGTTTACTAAAAGCCTAGTGCCGATGGGAGTGCTCTAGAAAGTTACTTGAAACTAATAGAGGTGTTTTGTTAACGTTCCAGATATGAAGTCAAGAGTTAATTGAGGAACTTCTCCGCGGCCATGACCACGGCGAGGAGTTAGGGTGAGTATTGACATGTCTTGCTAGATCAGGTCAGGTCAGGTGAAAGTATTTAGGGATAAGCCTTTACAACAGCACCTCGTAAAAAAAATATCTACTGTACTTTCGGAAGAGTATTGAGAAGGGAGAAGGGGTGTTGGAGAGTGAGGAAATTGTTGAAGTGGCTTTGCTTCTTCTTAGGGTAGACTAGAGATCCAGTAGGGTAATTATAGGGAAAATGCTCGCACCCTTATTCTTCATGTTTTTTCTTCCAGATTTTGAGAATTTAGTGTGTTCATGGTTATAGTTATGACTCCAACGTGGAATACAAGATGGGTTGAGGGGGGGACTCACCCCCTCATAACTTATTGAAATCATCATCTATGTTGCCAGCAGGGGGTAAATATCGATTATAATTCATAATGAAGACATTTGTTACCAGCTAGAACGTCCGAGGGAGCTCCGAGACTGATGGGACTGCGTTTTTCCATAAATATCGGGTTTTATGAATGTGCTCAAAATTATTCTCCCACAGTGGATTATACATGAGTACAGTATAAGGATTCAATAGACCTGCATTGTCCCTAATCAATTATTTACAATAAGGCGGCGAGCCTTTTCCCAATAATTATCGTATAGGTATTTACCCCTTTTGTGCCAGCGACGTCTTTTTAACTTTATTCTGGATGCTATTAAACGATGTTATTCAGTTTAAATATAGCCTCCCGCAATTAACAGGCTTCAAATGATATAACATAACCCATTTTACAACCACAGATCCTTCTTAAACTGCTGAAATCGTCTAACTATAGCTTGAAGAAAATTAGAAAGACGTCGCCGGTACAGAAGGGGTTAATGATCATGGCGAATATATATCCAACAACCAAACTGTATATCCTCTACCAGTATTACCGAATGTTTGTTATGGGTATATTGGAATGTGAGTTTAAGGAGAGGAATAATCGGAAGTGGCACCAAGATGTGGGAAGTTGCCCGATATTTGCTACTATAGAAATTTTAGGGGAAACTATAGTCCATTCATTATATTTAGGCCACAAATCTTGAACCCTAGCCTCTATAACTGAAACACGACTAGAGTAATCCAGCTCGTATTTCTACCATCTGGGAAGAGTCATCCAGGGAATAGGTATGAACATTTACAGCACATTTGTTTGAGCTATTTTGGAGTTAGAGAGGTTTAGTTTCACAATTTGTGTCCTACCTATTTGGAGCAGGGTATAACCAATTCGTACACCGTGATCCGGTTAGTACGCAGAATAAATAAAAATACTTCCCACAAAAAAATAAAGAGCTGGGTTAACCCCTTGAGGATTATGACGCTTTTTGACAGTTTATTCTGGCTTATCACTTGGTGACTTTATTCAGCTTTGGAAGGCCCTCTAGCAGTCGAAGGGGTAAACACTCTATCAATCATCCTTCGACTCCTACAATTCTTTTCGAAACTTAATAAAATCATCTAATGATAGCCAGAATAATCTGATACAACGTGTCATAATCCTCAAGGGGTTAAGGTCAAATAGCTAACTTAACCTTTTCTGTAGATTCTCCTAAATTTCCCAGTACATTAAGAAAAGGTTAGGCAAGGTTTTTACTGCATTCTAAAGCTAGAAAGTAAAGCATAAATGTTGATATTATTTTGTCTTAAGTTACTGGCACAGCAGTTTTATGTATTATATTGATACATAAGTGTATTCTGAAAGTTGCACCGCGGGCCTGCGAGTGTCTTCTTGAAAATTAACACTAGTTTAAATTTACCCCCTGGGGGTAAAAGAATAGAATATGCCCCACGTGCCTCCTGCATGTCGTAAAAGGCGACTAAAGAGGTTGGGTCGGTGGGCTTGCGACCCCCCTCCCGTGAAAAATACTTACTGCAACGATGAACGAACGAACAGCCTCGGATGTGGATGGACCTAATGTTGACGAACCCCGACCTACCATGGACAGTCTTAGAATATCAACTTGGAATGTAAAGAGGCTTGAATGATGACACAAAAGAGAGAGAGGTCCTGGAAGTGTTAGTGAATGCCAGGCTGGACATATGTGGAATGACTGAGACCAAATGGAGGGGTACAGATGTGAGAGAGTGGGAGTGTAGAATGGGTGTGAGTGCTGGAGGGAGCGAAAGAAGGTGCGTGTTTGTTTGTAAGTAACAAATGGAAGGAAGTGGAAGCGCCGATAACGAACGATTATTGTGAGAATGAGCGTTGTTTACAGAGAATACACGGATTACCATGCCCATTTCTGAAGATAGCGTCATTTTTCAGCTTAGTTCGTCCATTAACAGACCTCCGAAGGGAAAGAATTGTTTAAGAATACCACCCTAAGGATCTGTGGGTTCAAGGATTGTGTGGGTGAGAATGAAAGTAGGATATCAAACGTGGGTGATTGTGTGTGTGTATGCTCCGACAGAGGATAAAACTGTAAGAGAGAAAGAGGAGTTCTGGGTGAATGTGGAGGTGTGCCTGGACAAGTTTGGAAAGAGCGAAAGAATATTTCTGATTGGGGATATGAATGGGAAGGTGGGTGATAAGAAAGTTGATGGAGTGGTGGGAGGGTGGGGGGCACCGTCAGAGGTGAATGGGAATGGTAGTGCACTTGTGGACATATGAGTGGGGAGGAGGCTGTGGATAGCCGAAACCTTCTTCCGACACAGAATGATACACAGGTACACATGGAAAGTGGTGTGGAGAAAGAAGGATGAGACAGTGGTGGAACGAAAGGCACTGATTGATTTTATATGTGTGGATGAACGAATGAAGAAATCAGTGCTGGATGTTAGGGTGTATAGGGGTATTGGGGGTGGGGGGAGGGTGGGGTCTGTCTGACCATTATGTAGTAGTAGCTAAAATTAGGATACAAAATAAGTGGGTGAGGAGAGCTGGAGGGAGGCGATAGGAAGGTGGAATGGCGAAGAGGGTGGAGAGGTTGCAGGAGGAGGAGATCAAGGAAGAGTTCAGGAGAGCAGTAGAAAGACGACTAGGTAGGTTTGACCGGGAAGGTATGGAGGTAGTGGAGGACGTGAGCAAAGAGTTTAATGAAGAGATCTGTGCAGCATGTGAAGAGGTGTGTGGAGTAAGGAGAAGAGGGAGGGGAGTGAAGGGTACAGCCTGGTGGACGGAAGAGGTAAATATAGCTGTGGAAGACAAGAAGAAAGAATATAGAGAGTGGTTGGGTAGTAGAGGGAATGAAGATTTGGAGAGACAGAAATGAACGAGGTACTTGGAAAAAAAGAGAGTGGTGAAGAGAGTAGTGAAGGACAGTAAGAGAAGAGTAGATGAGGAATTTGGAAGGAATCTGAGTGTAAAATGGAGGGAGTGTAAGAAAATTGTTCTGGAAAGAAGTCAAGAAAGTTAGGGAAGGTAGCAAAGGAAACAGTAAGGGTGTGAAAGATAAGAATGGGCGAGTGCTAGCTGAGAAGCAAGAGAGAGTCAAAAGATGGAGGGAGTACTTCAACGAATTGCTGAATTTAAGGAATGAAGCGCCAACAAGCATAGTTGGATGGGGTATGGGAGGGAGAAGAAGAGAAGCAGTGGAGGAGGAGGTGGGGATCAGGAGGTCAGAAGTGTGTGAAGCTATGAAAAGAGTGAAGCTGGGGAAAGCACCAGGAATAGATGGAGTGTGTGGGGAGCAACGCCTTAGTAATATATACTGTATAATTATGCAATAATCCTTGATGAATCTGAGGGGGGAATAAAATACAGTTAGGCATATTCATTAACAAAGGCAGTCATAACATGCATATTTGTAATTAAATTCTATCTATTATTAGGCAATTAGCCTATCTTGCATTTACAAATTATTTGTTGGAATTATATGACATTTGAGATAGACCTTACCCTTTATATTGCTAGAAGCCCTTCCTAAGCTGTATAAAACCATCTGATATTAGTCAGCATAATAAACAAACGAGGTCGAGTTACCGTAAAGCGATAATGCCAAAACATAAATAACGTTCACTCACCTAAAATTAAAACTTAGATTTTAAGGGGAGATGGTTCACTTTTTGGGCGATTTTTGCATGTATTCGTTATTTTTCAAGCTTCCTCCCTAGACCTCCATCAATTAAAAAAAAAAACACATCCATTAGATCCCCTGCTAGATTAATTTGTAAATTTTTCGGTAGAAAAATTTCTCGGCCGAAGGCCGGTTCTTCCAACATTACAGGCTCACTATCGTTCGCCAGGGAAAATATCGACACCTAAATAGCACGAAAGGACTAAATATTGACGACGAAATGGGGCGAAAGGTCTTAAATTCGACCAACTAATGGGGTAAACATCTTAACATCTGAAAACTAATGGGGCTAAACTTGAGGGAGAAAGTGGTCCAGAAAACCGGCCCCTTTCCCCTTAAATACACCAAACCCGCATTTTTATATTCCCTCCATTCAAGAAACCAAGAAGAGGATTAATGCAGAGCCAATATTTATTGGTTTTGGTAAATATACTGTATAATATGCTTAAGGGGGTCACCGTTTTTTGTTTTTATCTTTCTCTACTGTTCTCTCTTTCCCTGGGCTTGTATCCATTCGGCCCCATTCAGCCAACTGTTTTAAGACGTTTATCCCCAACCAGGTGTCGATTTCTTCCTGGCGAGCGTAAGCGAACCAGCATTGTATGGAGAAATCAAGCTTCGCCGGAGACATTTTTCTATCGAAAAATGTACAAATTTAGCTTACTGTCAAAGCAAAAATATATATATGTTGGCTCGCTACCGCTCGCCAGAATGGGGTTAATGTCTTAAAACAGTAGGCTGAATGGGGCCGAATGGATACAAGCCAAAGAGAGAGGGAGAGAAAGATAAAAAAAACCACGAGGTGGGCTCCCTTAAGTGCCGTGGGAGGAGAGAGAGAGAGAGAGAGAGAGAGAGAGAGAGAGAGAGAGAGAGAGAGAGAGAGAGAGAGAGAGAGAGAGAGAGAGAGAGAGATATTGTGTGCCACTGGGAGATAAAGTAAACAATTGTATGTGCGTCATCAATTGTATGTGCGTCATCAATTGTATGTGCGTCATCAATTGTATGTGCGTCATTAATTGTATGTGCGTCATCACTTGTATGTGCGTCATCAATTGTATGTGCGTCATCAATTGTATGTGCGTCATCAATTGTATGTGCGTCATCAGTTGTATGTGCGTCATCAATTGTATGTGCGTCATCAATTGTATGTGCGTCATCAATTGTATGTGCGTCATCACTTGTATGTGCGTCATCAATTGTATGTGCGTCATCAATTGTATGTGCGTCATCAATTGTATGTGCGTCATCAATTGTATGTGCGTCATCAATTGTATGTGCGTCATCAATTGTATGTGCGTCATCAATTGTATGTGCGTCATCAATAGTTTTTTGTTATCTTTGTGCTGGATTTATGCACAAGTTTGCGTTACAAAGACGGTTTAAGGGGAGGCAGAGGGTTTTTCTCGACCCCTTTCTCCCTCATGTTTAGCCCCATTTGTTTTAAGATTTTAAGGCGTTCCGACCATGAGTTTGGCTCGTGCCATTTCCTTGTAAATTTTAAGAACTTTCGTGCCATTTAAGTGTAGATTTTGTCCTGGCGAGCGATTGCGAGCCTGTATTTTTAAGAAGACCCGGCCTTCGGCCTGGAATTTTTCTATCGAAAAATGTACAAATTTATCGGTCTAGGGAGTGTTTTTTAAAGCTTGATGGAGGGCTAGCGAGGACACTAGAAACATATATGAATGCATACAAAAATCGACTAAAAACTAACCACTGCCCCCACTTAATGTAATGCCTTGTTGTTATTGTGCTGTTGTTTAACCCTATTTGGTCCGAAGGAGGTCTTTTGGGACTTACCCTGATTTTATCAAATAATTTATCGATTCTAAGACGTCTCTTCCCATTAGTTTGGCGATAACAGAACGTCTCACCTCAATCAGGTATCACGTTTCTTATGGGCGAGCATTAACGATAATGTAACTTGAAAGAAAATGCCGTTTGGTTGGGAAATTTTTCTATCAAAAATGTATGAATTTAGTTTGAAGAGGGTATGTGTGTGTGTGCTTGTGCGTGCATGTGTGTGTGTGTGTGTACACTATGGAAACACCAACTATTCCCACCAGCTGCATCCTGCATCCACTTGTTATCTCTATCTCTCTCGCTCTGATACAGCCTCTCCTGGAGTATGCTGTTCAATTCTGGTCTCCAGCACTCAGGAAAGATGTAGAGCGACTGGAAAGAGTACAAGCTACAAAGCTTATTCCATCGCTTGGAAGAATGAGCTATGAGGACCGGTTGAGAGTTCTAGATCTCTTCCCGTTGGAGACACGCAGACTACGAGGTCAGCTCATTGAAGTTTTTAAAATACTTAATGGGTTTGACAATTTGGATTATAGCAAAATTTTTAATCTCAATATGAATAGAACACGCAACCATGGCTGGAAATTAAAATTGAAAAGGTTTAGCACTAGTATTTGTGGAAACTTTTTCACATATAAAATCTGTTCTACCTGGAACAAAGTTCCCTCCGAAGATGTAAATAGTTCTTCAGTAGAGCAGTTCTGGAAGAGAATAGATAGTATTGTGCACACTCTGTAGGGCGTGTAGTGCACTAAACAGTGTCTCTCCTACTTCGAGTGTTTTCTCGGAATGGACCGCAAGGTCTCTAAGATACTAACTATTCCTTGTAACTCCGTATAACTATTTTTTTTTTATCTCTCTCTCTCTCTCTCTCTCTCTCTCTCTCTCTCTCTCTCTCTCTCTCTCTCTCTCTCTCTCTCTCTCTCTCTCTCTCTCTCTCTCTCTCTCTCTCTCTCTCTCTCTCTCTCTCAAACTGGGAGCTAACTTAACTCCCACCAACAACACAGAACAGCCAAAAGTGGAGGTGCCGAAGTTAAGGGCGGATCCACACGCTAATTCCTGGGTAATACTAGGAGAGGGGGTGTGGGAGGGGGGGGGGGAGGAGGGGGAGATAGGAATTGAAATAGGGGGGCGGGAGGGAAGGAGAGAGAATATCGGGAGTGAAATTTAGAGAGTTATAAAAAGATTGTGGTAATGTATTTTGTATTTGTGTGTATATGTGTTTGTTTGTGAGAGAGAGAGAGAGAGAGAGAGAGAGAGAGAGAGAGAGAGAAGGGTAGATGGTAGCAATGAGGTAAGAGTATTTCACAGGTTTGCTGTCTTATTTGAAATGCTGTAAATGCAAAACAAATTTAATACATGCGGGCTCACGTGTGTGCGTCTGTGTGAGAGAGAGAGAGAGAGAGAGAGAGAGAGAGAGAGAGAGAGAGAGAGAGAGAGAGAGAGAGGGGGGGGGGGTGAATAACTGAGTATTAAGCTCAGTTTGTTTGTGTGTGTGTGTGTGTGTGTGTGTGTGTGTGTGTGTGTGTGTGTGTGTGTGTGTGTGTGTGTGTGTGTGTGTGTATTGTGCGTTGTGTTGTTGGCGTAGGATTTAAGCTACCTCCGTCTGTGTGTGTGTGTGTGTGTGTGTGTGTGTGTGTGTGTGTGTGTGTGTGTGTGTGTGTCTGTCTGTCTGTGTGTGTACCAGTACTGGCAATATATATATATATATATTAGGAGTTCATTTACACATAATTTGTGTATATTTGATAAACAATTACGTTTCATTAAACGTATAAAGGAGCTCACACTTATACCGACCAAGTTACGATAGCCGACGCTTTAATCAACTACACCACGGCGGTTCGAACCCCACTGAGAGATTAGAAACATTTAGTGGCTCACGTGTATTTGTGATATATACTCAATATATATATATATATATATATATATATATATATATATATATATATATACAGTATATACAGTATACATAGTGACTACATCTGATTGTAATGTATAGTTAATTGTGTATTTTGTATGTACTAATTAACCCTTACTTTCGTTCTACTACCTGTATTATAATTATTCTTGACCACATCGCTTGGATCGTGTGCCCAAGGTGCATTTTATTTTTATTTTTTTGTCTATGTGAGTGAGGGAGGCAAAAGGCAGAACTGCCTATAGCGAGTGCGCCCCCCATAGTTGAAAGAGTGACAGGGCCAAAATCAAGGGACGTTCGACCCAAAATGTATGTTTATAAAGTATGTAAATAACAACAATCATATTAAACAGACCTATTAACCCCTTCAGCACGATGACGTCTTTCAACCTTTGATTCTGGCTAAAATTAGACGATTTTGTACAGATTAAGAAGGACGTATACTACCGGTACCCACAAGGTTTATTGAGATCGTATTTACTCCTTTGAACCCTAGAGGTAGATTATTAGCTAAAGAAAATCGTCTAATAGTAACCAGAATATGATGTAAATTACGTCATTGTGCTCACAGGGTTAATCCTACGTCGGCTGCTTCTCATAGGTAATTATTAATGTATATAACATGAGAGTTGTTCTTAAGGGGAGGCAGGTGGTTTTTCGAGTCCTCCTCCCTTATGTTTAGCCCTATTAGTTACGAGCTTTTAAGAAGTTCGCCCTATTACTTTGGTGTTTTTCAGACCTTTTGTCCCATTTTTTGCCAATATTAAAACTTTTCGTGCCATTTAGATGTCAATTTTGTTTCCTGGCGAGCGATACCGAGCCTGTATTTGAAAAGGAATCGGCCTTCGGCCGGGATATTTTTCTACCGAAAAATATACAAATATATATCGAATGTGGGTCTTGGGGGTGTTTTTTAAGTTTGATAGAGGTTTAGAGAGCAAACTAAACCCCTTCCTTAAACCATTGAGCCGAACCAGTAATTTATGCTGCACAATACCGTCTGGGTCCCCTTAATTAAGGATAGATTTTATTAGCCTTATATTGTTTGGATTATTGATTTTGTATTATTATTATCATTACTATTGTTATTATTATTTGTATTAGTATTGTTATTATTGTTATTATTATTATTATTATTATTATTATTATTATTATTATTAGTAGTAGTATTGTTTAATATTATTTTCTCAGAGACGGATGCCAAGGTCTCAATATTTTCCTGGCGAGCGGTAGCGAGCCAGCATATATGTATTTTTTGTTTTGACAGCAAGCTAAATTTGTACATTTTTCGATAGAAAAATGTCTCCGGCGAAGCCGGATTTCTCCATACAATGCTGGCTCGCTATCGCTCGCCAGGAAGAAATCGACACCTGGATGGGGTTAAACGTCTTTAAAAAGTAGGCTGAATGGGGCCGAATGGATACAAGCCAGGGAAAGAGAGAAAAGGAGAGAAAGATAAAAAAAAAACGGTGAACCCCCTTAACATCTCTCTCTCTCTCTCTCTCTCTCTCTCTCTCTCTCTCATATAAGTTGTTCTATCTGGAACAAACAGCCCTCGGAGATTGTGAATAGTATTAGTTAGAGGAGTTTTTAAATAGTAGTAGATAGTATTTTATTACACTGAAAACGAGTGGAATATATTAATTCAAAACTTATATTTTTCTATTTTAATCTATTTGGACCACAATGTATTTTACTGTTATGTCCTTGTAGTTTGCTATAACTCTCTCCCTCTCTACCTCTTCCCTTTCATTGGTACTCTCTCCTTTCCTTTATTTCTCACTTATTTACAATCCCTTTCCTTACCCACTGTGTCACTCACTCACTCCATCACTTTCTCCCACCCTCCCTTCCTTACTCCCTCCCTCCCTCTTTATCTCCCCCCCCCCCCCCCCCCCTCACACACACACCCACAAACACACTAAGGACCCTCTGCCATCCGCTATCTCCCCCCAACATGTCAGTCAGAGAGCGAGATAGGAACCAGGGAGACTTGAAACTATGTCAACAATACCTAGCACACCCTTGGTCTGACTATCTCACACACTCTCAAAATTGGTACCTACCGAGTAATTAATCTATATATATATATATATATATATATATATATATATATATATATATATATATATATATATATGTATGTCTATTACTAGCTTGGTAACTTAAATAATTACAATAATATAAGAGAGTTAAGGCAGTCCCGATTCCCCCCCCCCCCTTAACTAACAGACTCTTCAGGCCGCCTCACCCTCCGTCTTCCTGTTCACTTTCTATACTATATCCTGCCACTCACTCACACTCTCACAACAACACAGGCGGGTATAATAAGCACAGTTTAACCCTTTATATATTTATATAATTATTTATTTATCATTCTGTGTTTCTGATGTCTTTCCTAGACCTTCATCAAGCTTTACAAAAAAAAAATCCAGGGCCATTCGTCCCAATTCTTTGTCAATTTAAAGACTTTTCGTGACATTTAGGAGTAATTTGTTCTTACTGGCGAGCGATAGCGAACCTGAATTTCAAGAGTAATCAGCCTGTGCCTTGGGCGGTTTATGTATATTTTTTTTTGCAGAGAAATGCACAAATTTACCTCGGGAGGTTGTGGAAAGTATATATATAAAAAAATAAAAACAAATAAAAAATATACTGTATATATAATTATATATATATCTATATACTGTATATATATATATATATATATATATACCGGTATATATATATATATATACTGTATATACCGGTATACAGTATATGAATACAAAATGCATGTAAATAATTGTTCCCTAAATTACCCTGTACGTACCCATACATATATATTTATATATATATATATTGGTGTAGCCAGGTAATAAATTTTCTTTAAGGCAGGCGAGGTTGAAGGAAATACAGGTATCAGCATTAATTATTTTATTATTAAGGCTTTCAATAGAACGAACAGCAATTCTCAGGTGTTCTGGGAGATTGTGCAAAAGGTGAGCAAAATTCATGGTGATCCGACGCGTTTCGATAGACAACTATCATCTTCAGGGAATGAAAGGTAAGTGAATAGGATATTCAATTCAATTCAAATGAATATAGAAAAGGTGGGTGAGGGTGAAAGAAGGGAAGTTTTTATTGGTTAAGTAGGAGAGACAGTGGTAAAAGTGAGAGCAAATAGAGTGTCGGGGCTTGGCCCAACGTGCGTGAGTTGAGTATTGGGCTGGATCAGTATGGCTTGCCAAGAAGGGGGCTGGGAGGCTGCAAGATGAAGGCAGGAGATGGTGGTGTTGATGGTGGTGGTGAAGAAATCGATGGTGTTAGTGTTGGTGTTTAACGAATTCTTCCATGTTGAAGGTCTTTCTCGATCTTTTTGTTTTTTTCATGGAGCTCCTGATCTTGAACAGCTGACTTTGGAAGATCCTTAGACCTTCTACTTGCTCTGGTGTAAAAGATGGATCAGGGGTTGCTTCTGTGTCCCCCAAAATGGTTCTCCATAAAGGTGATTCAGGGGGGGGGGGACGTCCTTTTCCTCTTGGTGCTGCATCCTTGACTCCTTCTTCCTCGATCGTCTCCACGTCGACTATTTCTCCTATGGTGGACACAGTGTACTCAGACGACGTGGAGGGGAGTGCCACCGGATGATTAATGGTGGCAGGTGCTGGAGTCGAGGCTGCTACTGGTCCGGTGATGTTGACTGCTGATGGAGGTGGCGATGCCGAGACTGCAGGAGGAGGTGGTGGAAGGCTGCTCCTATTGATTGGTTTGTAGATGTTCAGGCGTTTCCGTGGCTGCTGTCTTGGACGTTGTTGGGGAGCATGTGGACGAGTGATTTTGGTGGAGTGCATGTTTGGGATGATAATAGAGGGCAAGTTGTTAGCTTGTAGGAGAGCAGGGAGATACACCCTTAGGAGGTTGATGTCCCCACCAGCAAGAGCAGTGGCTGTGGTGACAATGATTTTGATGATTGAGTCCTTGTCACAAGATGGCTGCTTTACTCTTGCCTTCTCCTTCCTCTTCCTGGCATGCACCGATCCCTTCACACAGTCACCCTTGGGTCCAGATACTCGATGTGCCTCCATTCCCTTCTTCCCCTTTTATATGGTAAACTCTACCCTCTCTCCGTCACCAAGAGAGGGCAGAGCGTGGAGTGGATTGGGGCGAGATATGCTCCTTCTATGTACAAAGATGTCTCCTCCTTCCTGTTGGCTGATAAAGCCCATTCCCTTTTTGTAGTTAAACCATTTAACATGGCCAGCAAAGCAGGTGGGGGCTGCTGGAAGCATGATGGTTTTGGTGGTAAGGGATAGGTGGAGAGTTGTAGCCAATCAGGAGAGGAATAGGATATAACATAACAGCTTATTTATACATATTAGGTAGATCACAGTAAGGTTTATTGGGTGTTGGCTAGCATATGATTGGCTAGTTGGTGACCAATGAGGCGTGCGCTTTTCCTGCCTCCTGGTTGGCTGGGCGGGTTCGTAGATGCTAGATGTTGTCGTAGGGAGTCTGCTGGGCGAGGGGGAGGCGGGGCCCTTGTGAGGGGCGGCGGGCCAGTTGTATCTCGGGTTTCTGGTCCAGTTTGAAGCGTAGGGTTGAGGGGCGGCGCGCATTGGTTAAATGAAGTAGTGGGGGGGACGGTAATGGGGGGAAGGGGAGGGGAGGAGAGAGGGGGTAAGAGCAGAGTTGGGGTGGTAAGGGGAGTAATGTTAGGGGGTGTTTGAGAGTAACGTTTAGCTGATGGGAGTATTTGGAGGTCGAGAGTTTGATTATTTATGGAAGGATTAAGAGTTTGAATATATAGGGCTTCAAGTATAGCAAGTCTTCTGGGTTCTGTCTCTTTATCAATTACGGAGGTGTTTTTATCTAGGTCAGAGCGAGTAAGGGCTTGGTGGTGGGGGGCTTTATAGTGGTCTTTGATAGCTCCAGATTGGAGATGGAGGGTGAGACGGCGTGATAAACGATTTTGTGTCATACCAACGTAGGTTTGAGGTCCACAGTCCACATTATTGCAATTGTGTTGGTATATCACATGGTCGTCTATTTTTGGAGTCTTGGGAGAGATAGGTTTGTTACGGAGGATGAGGTTTTGGAGGATTTGTAGTAGATGATAAGTAGATGCTAGTAAGATAAGTATATAAGTATAATGCTATACTAGATAAGTAGATGCTAGCCAACACCCAATAAACCTTACTGTGATCTACCTAATATGTATAAATAAGCTGTTATGTTATATCCTATTCACTTACCATCCATTCCCTGAAGATGATAGTTGTCTATCGAAACGCGTCGGATCACCATGAATTTTGCTCACCTTTTGCACAATCTCCCAGAACACCTGAGCATTGCTGTTCGTTCTATTGAAAGCCTTAATAATAAAATAATTAATGCTGATACATGTATTTCCTTCAACCTCGCCTGCCTTAAAGAAACAAAAATATATATATATATACCGGTATATATATATATATATCTCCTATTCTCTTTCTAATTTTTATAAATAATCTTCTCAACTGTACCTCAATTCCCATCCATTCATACCAGACGACTCAACCTTTCACTACTCCATTAGTTTTTCAGAACGCCCAAGCCAGCAATTCCTCAACGACAAACGGAATGAAGCCATAGAACACTTAAATTCTGATCTAACTACTATCTCCAATTGGGGCAGAGAAAATCTTGTTACCTTTAATGCCTCCAAAACCCAATTTCTCCATCTATCTACCCGTCAGGAACTCCCTGCGGACTATCCCTTATTCTTCAACAATACTAAAATCAATCCTTCATCTTCTCTCAATATTCTTGGTGTCTCTTTTTCTTCTGCTCTCAGTTGGAAGGACCATATTACCAGTCTTGCTAAGCCAGCCTCCCAGAAGCTGGGTGTGCTGAACCGCCTTAGGGGGTTCTTTACCCCTACACAGCTTCTTGCTCTGTACAGGGGCATAGTGCGTCCTTGTATTGAGTATTGTTCACATGTGTGGGGAGGTTCCTCTCACACCGCTCTCCTAGACAAAATTGAAAGGAAGGCCTTTCGTATCATGAACTCCCGTCCACTCACCAACTCTCTGCAATCTCTCTCTCTTCGCCACAATGTTGCATCTCTCTCGCTATTCTTTCGCTACTATAATAATCAGTGTTCCTCAGAGCTTTCCCATAGTATACCACCTCCTTTACGTAGGGCACGTGGTAACCGTCTAGCAACACAATCCCACCCCTACTCTGTGCAACTCTCCAACCCAAGAGTGAAACGTTGCTCTCAGTCTTTCTTCTATTCAACAGCTGAGCTCTGGAACTCTCTCCCAAAATCAGTCTTTCCCTCTTCCTATGACATAATTTGCTTCAAACTCCGTGTGTCCAGGCATTTTGGCTCGAACGTCCCTTGATTTTGGCCCTGTTACTCTTTCAACTATGGGGGAGGCACTCGCTATAGGCAGTTCTGCCTTTTGCCTCCCTCACTCACATAGACAAAAAAAAAATATATATATATACTGTATATATATATACAGTATATACTGTATATACATTTAGGGCGGGAAAGGCTGGACCAGGGGATGTGTCACAAACACGTGCATAATGGCGTACCGGTACTGATCATATAAGCAATATTTTGAGCTACTCCTGTAATCCACTTTTATTCATTTGATTTAAGAAATACTTCGAAAATATAAATAGTCATTAAAAACACGTGCATGGTGTAGAAAATGGTCATCATTAGATTGTTATTATTATTTCTGTAGTGTAACTAAACAGAACATTAGAAATGCGTCGTCGTGCAGAACTTATAAGCAGGCAAATAATATTATCATATGCAATTTCAGTGGGTAAACTCAGTGAAAGCAACCCGATCCTATTGATAATAGTTCTGAGGTGAGCTGAGAGAGAGAGAGAGAGAGAGAGAGAGAGAGAGAGAGAGAGAGAGAGAGAGAGAGAGAGAGAGAGTCGGATGAGGAAGGGGAAATACCGCATATATATATATATATAGCTAAAATATAAATATTAACAAAGTTATATTACACACAGATAAACCAGAAGACTTACCAACAAACAAACAAACAAACTTAATCTGCTAATTAATAAATCAAATACATCTATAAATATAGACAGGCAGACACAGATTGCAAATATACACATGAATATAGGCAGATTTACAGATAAAAACATCCACACATATTTGAGTCGTGTTCCAAGCTTGAAATTGTATTGAACATATTTATATATACTGATATTTGATACTTAAGCAAACACACTAAGTTAGCAACGTAGATATATATAGACAGACAAACAGACAATACATACAGACAAAAAAGACAGACAGACACACACACAGAGATTTAATCCTGTACCAAACTTTATATTCCATGCCTACTAAGAGGATTTTGGTATCAGATTTCAGACACTGGCTGAAGTATTTTGTTTCTATATTACATTATATATCTACTTGATTTGCTTGATTATCTACCAATTATATTCATATACATAAAACAAAAAACTAGAGGCAAATGTTTAGTATAGTATTTGCTGATCAAAAATTATATGAAATAATAGAACACAGAAAACCAATCCTGAACTACATTATATTTAATTTATTTGTATTTTATTCTTATTTATTTATATATTTATTTATTTGTTTATATATATCAACTAAATATATATTTGTGGTAGGTTACAAGCGCATTGGGTTCTGGGGCGACGAGAGTAATCTAATTTTCTTCGAACTTCTTCCAAATGCTTGATTAAATTTAGAATGTATTGCCAATTTGTGTGAGTGAGAAAAGGGGAATTTTTTATTGAAATTATACGTGTATTTATTTACTTTTGATTGGTGGAAGGTGTGTGTGTGTGTGTGTGTGTGTGTGTGTGTGTGTGTGTGTGTGTGTGTGTGTGTGTGTGTGTGTGTGTGTGTGTGTGACAGAAAATATATTTGATAATTGTTCCCACGTGTTTCCTTACTTAGAGACAGACAAACATAGAGCAAGAGATATAAACAAACATGTCTCTATATTTTTTGTCAAGTTTGTTCAAACTGTATAGATTAGTGTTTTTTAATTAACTGCATTAGTGAACATTCCTTGTCCTATCCTCAGTAATACTCGCGGTGTATATATACAGTATATGTATATATAATTTAATATGTTTGTACTTATTGCATACTAGGGTAGTTTGACATTTCCTTTTGGGATTAGCTTTTTGAGACTTATGTTTCCAAATTATTGTTTTGGGATAAGCTTTTTGAGACATATGTTTCCAAATTATTGTTTTACGTTAAGTTAGATTTATTTTGTATACAACTGTTTTGAATGGAAATAGGATCCTCTTTTATTCAGTAACATGTATTTAATTTCTATTGTTATAGGATCATGTGAAGATGGACACTTCCTTGGAAATATTGTGAAAAGGACTATATGCAATTATACCGATAATATGGCGACCTTTTTGTTTATTGCCAAATTGTTCATGCTGATAGTAAGATACCCTGGAGGTCAACTCATCGATGTCATAATATATATATACTTTTACTCTCAGCCGGGACTCGAACTCGACAGTCAAGACGAGGGTGCAATAGCCACTTCAGAGATATTATAAAGAGTAGAATATAGATTATCGTCGTAACTGCTGCTGGTTCGAGTCCCGGCTGAGAGTAAAAACTTTTAGTAACTCACGTGTACGTGTACGATATATATATAATATATATATATCTGAAGTGACTGTTGGGTATATACCGGTATATACTGTATATATATATATATATATATATATATATATATATATACCGGTATATAATACTGTATATATACAGTATATATAATCTGATTATATATATATATATACAGTATTATATACCGGTATATATATATATATATATATATATATATATATATATATATATATATATATATATATATATATATACATTATATACCGGTATATACCCAACAGCCACTTCAGAAATAGTATATATAATATAACCCACAAAGGCAACCATCGCCTTTTAAAATTCCAAAGTTTTAACACCTTAAGAGCGGGTGGTGGAGTATATTTCACCGTGCCGCCCAGCGGGAGGTTTATACCATAAATGGCCTTGTTTCCGTGCTCTTTTTCATGCATAAACAAGAGCCAGAGCGTAATACAAGTATGTATCCCTGAAAGGGCGTTAATTGAGCTTTCCAATGACACCTGAACCATCTTTCTATGATCACTGGTTGTCTTGCAACGATCGTGCAACCGAAGGGCAAAATCGCTATAATTTGTTACATAATTACGTGTGTAGCGAGGGAGGGAGGGTGGATGTGTGTGGAATAAATGTCAGTAGGCCCACAGCGGCCGTGGCGAGCGGTCATGAGGCAACCTACGCTCCTCCCGTCGCTCGTCTCTCTCTCAGAGCCAATATTGCGCCAAAATTGCACACGGACTGAAGTCGGGCCCCGCCACATAGTCCAGATTTTTCGATACGGACTCAAGTCGGGCCCTGCTAAAGAAGGGTAAGTGTGTGTGTGTGTGTGTTTTTTTTTTTTTTTTTCCTGAGGTCTTTTCTCCACGTAGGTCAAAGCTTCAGGTGTAACAATAACCTGTCTGTAGAGTGGTCCTTTGTTATCATTCTCTCTCTCTCGCTAGCTCTCTCTCTCTCTCGCTAGCTCTCTCTCTCTCTCTCTCTAAGGTCTCTCTCTCTTATTGTGCTAATAAAGAATAATAAAGGTACAACAATAATACTTGCATTAATATACAGACCTCCAGCTCAATCAGTGCAAACTGACCGAGAAATTTATGAACAAATTGCAGATGTAAGTAACTCACAAGATACCGTAATTTTTGGCGACTTTAATTTACCTGTGACCAAGTGGGGCGATACTCTTACTTCACACTCCGGACATGACTTGTATACGAACTTGCAAGAGAGTTCGCTTTATCAATTTGTTCGAACGCCGACGACCCGTGGTAATAACGTTCTTGACATTGTACTTGCAACAAAAGAAGAATTAATAGAGAATTTGAATGTTGGTGATGAATTCAGTAACAGCGACCATCGTACGATAACTTTCACTTTAAAGTTTACTAGTAACGAACCAAATAGTAGCATCGAAAAAGTCCCTAATTTCAAGAAAGCAAACTTCCATAAATTTAGAGCTATGTTTAACCCTTATTTAGCGGCGAGCAACATAAGTCGAGTTAAATAAAGCTGGACTATGTGGCGGCGCTCGACATAGGTCGAGTGGCAATTTCAGCACGTAATGTGGCTGAGAGAGAGAGACAAGTGGTGGCAGGAGACTAGCGAGCGTATGACTGCTCCAGACCACCGCGGCGAACCTACTGACACAAATCTCAGCTCCCTCCTCCCTCTCTCACTCGCTACATACTCAATTATGTACTGAAAGTACCGAATTACCTGCTTTTTGCACTCGCGTTGCACGGTTATTGCAAGAAAACTATCCATCATACAAGGATCGTTATGGTGTCATTCGAAAGCTCTGTTTATGCCCTTTCAGGGATAGGTACTTGTTTTACGTTCTGGGTCTTATTTAGGCATGAAAATGATCACGTAAACAGCCCTATTTTGGCTAAAAACACCCCGCTGTGCGGTACACATAAATAAACCGCATAGGCCGCTCGTAAGGTGTTAAAGAAACAGACTGGAGCTTTTTAATTAACAATAATGACATAAATACATCTTGGAAGTTATTCGAAACCACTTACCTAAAAGCAGTGCAAGACTGCATACCATCGAAAATACGGCGTCCAGGCCATAATAATAAGCCCAAATGGTGGAATAAAGATATTTCAAACTGCCTGCTTGCTAAAAAATTTGCTAATGATAGATTAAAATCCTCACAAAATGACGAAGAACGGGTGAAATTTGTAGAGCTATGACGCAAAGCCAAAAAGTTAATTAAGCAAAGTAAAAAGACCTTAGAGTTACATATTGCGAATCAAAGTAAAACAAACCCGAAAGAATTCTATAGTTATATCAGAAAGAAAAAAGTAGTTACTTCAACTGTTGGACCGTTAGTCGATGAAAATGGAGAATACACCAAAGACGAAGTACAAATGAGTAATGCCCTCAATACCTTCTTTGCATCAGTTTTTACAACAGAAGACCTCAGTGATATCCCTACACCATCGCCGATTCAGATTGATAATTCAGATGTTCTAAGCAATATCACTGTTACAGAGAGAGAAGTATTGAATTGTTTAGATAAACTCAAGGTAAATAAAACGCCTGGACCTGATACAATCTCGCCTAGAGTTCTGAAGGAAGCTAAGGATGAGCTCTCCAAACCACTGACATTACTATTCAATAAATCCTTGCAGTCTGGAACTATGCCTGATCAGTGGAAGCTAGCCAACGTAACACCGATATTCAAAAAAGGCAGCAAATCCCTACCCAGTAACTATCGTCCAATTTGCTTAACCTCAGTTGTATGTAAAATGCTAGAAACGGTCATACGAGACAGACTCGTAAATCACTTAGAGGAAAACAACATACTTAAAGATACTCAACACGGCTTTCGTAAAAAACGTTCCTGTTTAACAAACCTCTTAGACTTCTTCCACGATATCCTCAACCTCTACGATGAGAGTAAAGCTGTAGATATTATATACCTTGATTTTCAAAAGGCCTTTGACAAAGTTCCCCACAACGTTTACTGCTAAAACTAAAAGCGCATGGAATACAAGACGGTGTGTTGAAATGGATAGAAATTGGCTCAGCGACAGAAAGCAAAGAGTAGTCATAAACTGTAAGGCATCTAAATGGACCAATGTAAGTAGCGGGGTACCCCAGGGATCGGTACTAGGACCAATTCTCTTTCTAATTTACATCAACGACATAGATGAGGGCCTCACCTGTACAATCTCAAAATTTGCTGACGATACAAAAATTGCAAATAGCGTACTCTCAAAAGAACAAGTTGACGATATGCAACACAATCTAGATAAATTGTCATGTTGGGCCCAAATTTGGCAAATGAGTTTCAATGCGGATAAATGTAAAGTACTACATATCGGATACCTAAATGAGAAAGCAAACTATTCGATGAATGGCACTCAGCTTAAGAATGTAAACAGAGAAACCGATCTGGGAGTAACAATATCGAGTAACCTAAAACCGAGTCAACAATGTTCAGAAGTTGTTAAGAAGGCAAACAAAATAATTGGCTTTATAGGCAGGTCATTTGAGCATAAATCCAAAGAAGTTATCCTAACCCTTTACAATTCCTTAGTCCGCCCTCTTCTGGAATACTGCGTTCAATCCTGGTGCCCTTATTACCAAAAAGATATAAACAAGCTAGAACGAGTTCAACGTAGAGTTACCAAAATGATACCTAGCCTAAAGAACAAACCATACGAAGAGCGTCTTAGAGAATTAAATCTATTTCCTTTAACCCAGCGCAGATTAAGAGGTGACTTAATTCAAGTGTTAAAAATCATCAAAGGCATCGACAATATGAACTGTAGTAAGTACTTCACTATCGACCAATCTAAATACACACGGGGAAACGGTTGCAAAATTATTGGTAAATCTTTTAACTCACACGAATCTAAGAATTTCTTCTTCAATCGAGTTGTCAACTTGTGGAATGGGCTTCCCCGAAACGTTATAGACTGCATCACCGTTGATTCATTTAAACTCCGCCTAGACAAATATCTCGCTTCAAACCCGCGACTGACTGCGTTTGTAAATGAATAACTTTATTTTATCCCCCCCTCAGTTACTAACCCATCTGTCCCCTACTAACTTCCTAATCCTGCCACGGACATTAGTTCCAGGGCAGTAATTCCCTTTCCAATGTTCCCTTACCCACTCTAAACCACTGTTTGGACACTTGATCCTCAGTGTTTTGGAGGACAAGCAACCTAGAAGGGTCACTAGATCTGTTGTTGCTTGATTTCCTTTGTACTCCTTTGTACTCTCTCTCTCTCTCTCTCATCATTGTTTGGTGAGGGAATTTGGATGGCTAGATGCAACCTAGCTACTAATTGACCATTTGCGAGTTTCATGCTATAAGGAAGTTGGAGTCGTAAACATCGATATTAAGAGGAATCGCAATACTTTATCTTTGTTATCTTTCTCTCTCTCTCGCTAGCTCTCTCTCGCTAGCTCTCTCTCTCGCTATCTCTCTCTCTCTCTCTCTCTCTCTCTCTCTCTCTCTCTCTCTCTCTCTCTCTCTCTCTCTCTCTCTCTCTCTCTCATCATTGTTTGGTGAGGGAATTTGGATGGCTAGATGCAACCTAGCTACTAATTGACCATTTGCGAGTTTCATGCTATAAGGAAGTTGGAGTCGTAAACATCGATATTAAGAGGAATCGCAATACTAAAGTAGGTTTCTGGTGGATAGTACGTATGTTTATTTATTTTTTATTTTTTGTGTGTTTATATATGTACGGTGGCGGTAATAAGTCATGATTCAGATGTCATTACGTTTGGCTCGCTCTGTGCTGTATTAATGTCTGTCAGATGTTGAATAGGGTGGGTAAGTGTAGGAGCATGGTTGTATATCTCACTCAAAAAGAAGAAATCATGTGTGAATATTGCTGATTCAAATTATTGATCAAAACATAATAGGTGCCGAGACATAGCTTATTAGGCCGACTGTACTACAACCGTATTTTAGTTGTTAATTCTGCTGATTATCGATCTGTACAGCTCCAACTTCCTTGTAGAATGAAGCAAGCAAGTGGTTAATTCTATTAAGCCTCTAGTTGCTTTCTTACTTCCTTAATTTGCATTACATTTTGTTTTATTCAATTGATACAATAATGTTCTTCATATGTCTACCTTTTTCCTTTAAATTTATTTCTCTTTTCCACCACTCCCCCTTCCTCTTATCCTATATATATTCCTGTCTTCAACCAACACCACCTCTTCCACTACCACGGCTACTACTACTACTACTACTACTGCCAAGACCACCACCACCACCACCTCTTCCCACTTCCATCGTCCACTCCACCACTACCACCACTTACTCCTCCCCCCACCACCAATACCACTACCCCCCCCCCCCCCTTTAATTCCGCCCACCACCACTACAACCACCACCCTCCCCTTCCCTTCCTCCCACCACCACTACCACTACTCCGCCCCCTGCCCTCCCTCCCACCACCAATACAACCACCACCTTACCCTTCCCTTCCCTTGCTTCCACCACCACCACTACCCCACCCCTTCCCTTCCTCCCACCACTACTACAACCACCACCCTCCCTTCCCCTCCTCTCCTCCTTTCCACCACCACTACCACCACCTCCACCTTCCCTTCCTCCTACTACCACTACAACCACCACCCTCCCTTCCCATCCTCTCCTCCTTTCCACCACCACTACCACCACCTCCACCTTCCCTTCCTCCTACTACCACTACAACCACCACCCTCCCTTCCCCTCCACTTAGTATATGGTGTTATGTAATTTCGTGGAAATTTCATATAGATTTTTGCCAATGTATTTTTTTTTAATGATTATGACCCATTATCTACAAAAATCGTGTTTGGCATTTTTTTGGATGCCATCTTGGAATAATGGCGGCCATCTTGAATTTTCGGCATAAAATATGGATATTTTGCCCATCTGTGCAAATTCTAAGCCCTTTATACATTATATTTTGTTTAATTGTTAACACAAATGATGACTAAGATGTTTGTATCATTAAATAAAGTCATGGCATTCAATATTTTGAATGACAGGACATATACAGACCTCTAAATCTAAGATGGCGGCTAATTTTACGAGAATTTGTTCATTTGCTTTTTTTTTTTTCCAATTGTTTTTTTCTTTGTTCACAGAACATGGAAACCAAGCACGCAAGATAGAAAACAACTACAGACAGTGCATCGTATGTCAAGAAAATACAAATGAAACAGTCAGTACACCAAAGCCAGACAGCTATATTCGTTTCCTGGAGTGTGTCAGAGAAAGGTCAGACTATGGAGAACAAAAATACATATCTATGTCGCAACGTCTGCTTAATCTGGAGCCGCAAGATCTTCAAACTAACAGTGCAGTGTGGCACCAGAAATGCTATGCTGAGGCTACGAACAAAACAGACATACAGCGAGCCAAGACCCGCCACAGCAAAGCCCTCGAGAAAGGTGATACCACAGTACTGATCAGACGTAAAGGTCGGCCACCGAGCAGTCGTACACCAAGTGTTCCATCTACGTCACATACAGGATCACAACGGAAAGTAACACGTTCGTCCATTCCAAAGGTGCGAAAAGTATTGTGTTTCTTCTGTCAAAGAGCGACAGCCGAAAATACTCACATGTGCCAAACCGAAAACATTGGGGAGCAAATAGCAGCTGTGGTAAAAGAAAGTGACAACACAACCTGGAAAATAAACTATTCGGAACTGTTGAATGAGAAAGATGCTTTGTCGAGAGACTTACTGTATCATAAGTCATGTATGACCATTGATTGGCAGAAGCTAACAACTCGCAGAAAGCAGGAAACAACACTGGAATTTGATGCTGAAATTCCAGATATTGAAGGTGACAGAAAGTTTATTGCTGCAGAGGTACATTTTTTCAGTCAGCTGCAGGACCGTACATCTTCTGGAGAATTTATTCCAGTCAGTGAAGCGCAGAATGACTATCAACAAATCATGCATCAGCATAATCTCCCACATACAGTTTCTCGTCAGTGCCTGAAGGAAAAGATCCGACAGCATGTTGACGGTGTTGCCTTCACAAGTTCTGCCAATCCAGCAAAATCAGATTTGATCCATTCTTCCGGTGTTGCTGACGCCGCAATACGGCAAACTTCAACTTTGAATGACAAAGAAGAGATGACTACAATACTCAAATGAGCAAAAGTAGTCCGCACAGCTATTGACCAATCCAAGCCATGGGAGTTTGAGGGCTCAATCAGCAACCAAGAAAATTTCATCCCAAATGAGTTGATCTGGCTGTTGAAATGGATCGTTCAGGGTGACACGGCAGTT
Source organism: Paralithodes platypus (assembly GCA_032716605.1). Taxonomy (NCBI): domain Eukaryota; kingdom Metazoa; phylum Arthropoda; class Malacostraca; order Decapoda; family Lithodidae; genus Paralithodes; species Paralithodes platypus. The sequence goes on from CM064569.1 coordinate 21,623,712, forward strand.
GTTTCAGAAGTCCGAAGTCAAGAAGTACATTCTAGATGCACAAACTTGGCTCAAATGATAATTCAGAGCCACAAAACCAAGAGGCAGATCAGGCACCAACCTAAGTCTTGTGCAAGCTCATTTCGAAGCAGAAAAGAGACTCCCCTCACTTTAGGGCTATCACTGCACTTCTATCATGCCAAAAGAAGCAAGAAAACGATAGACATATTGTCAAATACTGGAGCTGGAGTATCATATCATCATGCTACAGAACGTGTTGGTCAGCTTGCAGCTGCTGTCCAGGAAAACATGGCGGACAACCAAGGTGTCTATGTACCCCCTAACCTTTTTGTTGGGCAGCCACTCAGGGCATCAATAGACAACATCGACGCACAAGTAGATACTACAGATGGAAAGAATTCGTTTCATGCGCTTGCTTCAGCTGTCTATCAAACTCACATTGACAATGGTGAAGCTGCCAAAATCTCAAAGCCTTTGCATCTGAAACCTCATGGCGCCTCTAGTACACTGAAAGATGTACCAAAGACTGGAGTGGCCTTGAGCCCTTGCACCATAACAGGGACTCCAAAGCCAACATTGAGCTCCCATTACGTGGAGTTTGAGCCGCTACAGCACCAGGACTGCTTGGCGGACTCATTAGTGCAGGACACTGCTTTGCTATTGGCTCGATATATCAACAGATCAAATGTACCAGAATCTTCTGATCCAAGTAAAGACGCAAATACTCAGCAAGTCCCACTGTGGTCCGCGTTCAATTCACTACTGTCCGTGTCAACCAAAAAGATAGATAACATCCATGCACTCCCGCTGATAAATGCTCCACCACAGGACTGGGACACCTTGGTTACAGCATTGGTTGGACTTAACAAACTCAACCAGATGGTAGTAGGTGATAATCGTCCACAACCTGTGTGTGTATGGCTTGATATGGATCTCAGCGTCGCAGTGGAGCCAAGCTTTCCAGGGGAACAGAATACAAAATCGACAGAAACACGCGTATTAAAGATCTCAACAAGTTCCTCAGTAGTACCAAGACGAAGGAGCTTCTGACAATATTCTTGGCCCAACAGATTGTTGTCAACTGCACAGCAGACGTAACCACTATCACTTGTCAAGGTGTCCAGTCCAACACATCTGGCAGTTGTCATGCTGCCAAGCATGACGAGGCGGATACGTTGCTGATATACTACGCCAGTGAAGCACGCAAACTTGGACTTACTGTTCACATCTACTCCCAGGACACAGATGTGCTGGTACTTGCCATACACAATTTGGCAGTCTTAGGCGAGGATGCAGCTATGATAATGGGCACTGGAACCAATCGACGTGTACTGCCTTTGTTGCCTATCCAAAATGCACTTGGTGAGGAACGTGCTCAAGCCTTGATGGGATTTCATGCCATAAGCCGGTGTGTGACACAACTGGAAGGATATTCGGCAAGAGCAAAACTTCATTGTGGAAGGCGTTTATGGACTGTGGTGATGACATTGTTGGTGCACTTGCCTCGTCTGGGACAGGAGAGTGAACCATCCTGTGAAGTGCTGGGTCTTTGTGAAGCATTCATCTGCAAGTTACTCGGTCCAAAGAACGCAGGTATTAGTCAAGCTGCGGCACTCAGATGGTTTCATTTTCGTGGACTCAACACCAAACAAGGAATCGAGAAGCTGCCCCCAACACAAGGATCATTGCATGAGCACATTCGACGGGCACATTACCAGTGCTTAATCTGGAGGCAGGCCTTAATTCCACAACCAACCGTTCCAGCACCAACTGAATTGGGATGGTCCATCAGTGACACTTCGGGACATTTCGTTCCCAAGTTAAGCAGAATACCTCTGGCTCCAGATTCCATCTTACAGTTGGTTCGGTGTAAATGCACAAAGAGTCAATGTAGTGGGCGATGTTCCTGCCGCGAAAACCAAATGCCCTGCACAGAGTTGTGCAAGTGTGATCCAGATGGATGTAAAAACTTGGCTGATGTGGGCGAAGCTAGTGACGAATCTGACACTGAATGAGTATCAGACTTGACATGAATTTGTCTCAGGAACATAACATAGTAACTGTTCTTTTATTTAAACAATCAAAGTGTCTCATTTTTGAAACAGAGGTTAACTGTCATACTGTCATTTGATAAACAAATACCAAAAAAAATCTAAATCTGATGGCAAGTAAAAGTATTATATAAACGTATTTTACAATCATTTCTTCTCACAGAATTTGACTTATGATAAAATAATAAAAAAATACTGCTTTACTCATTGCATTGATATGCACAAATATAGGGTACATCACACTTCACACCCCCATAGACAGTCAAACAGTTCGAAACTTGTGCAATTTGCGGCAAAAAATGTCCGTTTTTGGCGATGCCACCCGATCTTCTTTAACAGGCTAAACAAATGTCAAGATGACCTCAGAAAAAAATGCCAAACACATTTTTCATGCTCCTAGTACTCTAGGCTAACAAAAAAAAACACATTGGCAAAAATCTACATGAATTTTCCACGACAGCCAAAAATGTGACATAGCAGCATGTACAATCTCCTCCTTTCCACCACCTCCACCTTCCCTTCCACCTACTACCACTACAACCACCACCCTCCCCTTCCCTCCTCCGTTCCACCACCACTACTACCACCTCCTCCTTCCCACCTCCCCCCATTCCTCCTCCTCCTCTTCCTCCTTTGATCCCCCATTAGTGTCACTCCTTCCCTTAAACGCCCAGATAAAACGGGAGAGAGAGAGAGAGAGAGAGAGAGAGAGAGAGAGAGAGAGAGAGAGAGAGAGAGAGAGAGAGAGAGAGAGAGAGAGGGAAGATAGTTGAAAGATAAGACATTATTGAATACAAGACATTTATATATATGTATATTTACAGTATATATACAGCATATTGTATATATATATAGATATATATATATAAATATATATATATGTATATATACAGTATATCACAGTATATATATATATATATATATATACATATATATATATATAATTATATATTATATATATTATACTGTATATATATATATATATATATATATATATACAGTATATATATATATATATATATATATATATATATTATATACTGTATATATATATATATATATATATAGTCTTTGTATATATGGGCAGGACATTTTCTCTATGGCATAATTATGTTTGCCTTCCGTAGGAAGTTGTCTGATGATCTCTCCAAAAGTAATTTGGGGTAGTACTATAGGATTTAATATGGATAGTACTTATCTAGAACGCGTTTTTGTGCCTTCCTGGTACTTCATCAGTAGTTTGGAAGTAAATGAGAATTGTTGAGATCTAGTGAAAAGGAGAGAGAGAGAGAGAGAGAGAGAGAGAGAGAGAGAGTGTGTGCATTGATTCACAGACTGATTATTGTATTTGGGCTATAACTTACATAAGAACATAAGAACATAAGAAAATGGGAGTCTGCAGAAAGCCGATTGACCTAAGCAAGGCAGATCCCTGTCCCACACAACCCCAAATCAATAACAAAGCCCAATTATAGGCTCAACACTCTAATACCCTGAGGATCATCTTACCAAAACGGTTAGAGATTAACGCAGGATTATGGGGGTCTGCAGAGCGCTGACTGGCCCAACCCGGCTGATCCCCCTTCACACCCAACCCTTCTCGTCCATATGCTTATCCAATTTTATCTTAAAGCTCCCTACAGTTTTAGATCCCACTATAGCACTTGGTAGTCCATTCCACCCATCTACAACTCTGTTACCAAACCAATATTTGCCTATATCTTTTCTGAAACGAAATTTATCTAATTTGAAACCATTGGTACGAGTTCTTTCGCTATCACTGAGCTTTAGTACATTTGTCATGTCCCCTTTGTTAATCCCACTAACCCACTTGAACACCTCTATCATATCCCCTCTAACTCTGCGTCTCTCTAATGAATGTAAACCTAATTTCTTCAACCTTTCTTCATACGGAAGATTTCTAATATTATGGATCATTTTTGTCATTCTACGCTGTACTCTCTCCAATGAATCTATGTCCATTCTGTAATAAGGACACCAAAATTGGACAGCATAATCCATATGGGGTCTCACTAATGACAAGTAAAGTTTTAAGATAACATCAGCAGTTCTGTTACTCACACTCCTAGAGATGAACCCGAGAATCCTGTTTGCCTTATTACGAACGCTTATACACTGTTTTCTAGGCTTCAAATCATTGCTAACAAACACACCTAGATCTTTCTCGCAGTCTGAATTTTCTAATTCTAAATTAGCTAGTTTATATTTAACATTTGTTTGCATCTTCCCTATCTTTAATACCTTGCATTTGTCAATGTTAAACTTCATCTGCCAATTTACTGACCATTCATGTAAGGTATCTAGATCCCTTTGGAGGCACTCTATATCGCTATCTGAATCAATTGATCTCCCCATTTTAGTATCGTCTGCGAATTTACTTATCCTACTAGTTATACCCAAATCTAGGTCATTTATGTATATAAGAAACAACAGGGGACCTAATACCGATCCCTGGGGGACACCACTTTTGACTGCTCCCCACTCTGACTTGGTACCATTTATGCTGACTCTCTGCTTCCTACCAATTAGCCATGACCTAATCCATCCCAACAACGCCCCACCTATTCCATGTGCCTCAACCTTTCTCATCAATCTCTCATGAGGGACTCTGCCGAACGCTTTACTGAAATCTAAATATATAATATCGTATGCCTTGTCACTATCTACTGCTTCATATACCTCTGAGAAAAAACTAAGCAAATTAGTAAGGCAAGAACGTCCCTGAGTGAATCCATGCTGAGAAGAATTGATTAAGTTAAATGTTTCTAAGTGGTTTCTCATTTTCCTAGCAATAATTGACTCTAGTAGCTTTCCTATGATTGAAGTGAGACTAATGGGACGGTAATTGGATGCTATTGATTTATCACCTTTTTTGAAAATCGGAACTACATTTGCAAGCTTCCAAGCTTCTGGAACTATACCTGTTTCTAATGAATTGTTAAAAAGAAATGTTAATGGGTAACTTAACTCATCTCTGCATTCTTGTAATACTCTGGCATATACCTCATCGGGACCAGGCGATTTCTGAGGTTTCAGTCTGTCAATTTCCTTAAGCACATCATTTCTACTTATAGTAACCGTACTTAACCTATTTTCTATACTATCGCTATATACCGTACGGACTTCTGGAATCTGTGCCAAATTTTCATTAGTGAAAACGGATAGAAACTGACTATTTAATGTACTGCACATTTCTAAATCATTTTCTGTCATTTCTCCTATCGAAGTTTTAAGGGGGCCTATTCTATCTCTAACTTTAGATTTATATAGCTGGTAAAAAGCCTTAGGTTATTTTTGAGTCATTGGCTATCCTGATTTCATAATTTCTTTTGTCTGTCCTTATACCTTTTTTAACCTCTCTTGATAGATTCTGATAGTAAGCAAGTAGGTGAATTTCGCCTTTCTTAATTTTTCGATATATTCCTCTCTTTTTTCCTAGAAGGTCTAATAGTCTATTATTCATCCATTTGGGTTGGTTCTGTGTTGATCTAAATTTTCTTTTGGGGATATATTTATTTTGCGCATTGTGGAGTGAAGAAATAAAATGATTATATGTAGCTGTCAGATTATCCTGAGTTAAGACAGGTATCTGAGAGAGAGTATGTTCATTAGCGCACCTGGGTCCACTTAATAGTTTAACCATAGGATCAACTCTTAAGGCTCTTCCTACTCCACCATAATTGGCTTTTCTGAAATCTGGGATAAGTGTCGTATTCTCTTTAGCCTTTCCTGTCCATTGTATGTTAAAATAAATTGATTTATGATCACTATTTCCTAGCTGGTCTCCTATCTCTACATTATTTATCATTTGTTCATTATTACTGAGAACTAAATCGAGGATATTATTACCTCTAGTAGGCGAGTCTATGAATTGAAATAAAAAACTATCCTGTACCGCCTCAATAAACTCTTTTGAATCTGAGTCGCCGATTTGATGCTGCCAATCAATATTCGGAAAATTAAAATCCCCCATAATACACACATTGCTAAACCTTGATGCTATTTTCACTTCCTGCCATAAAGCTGTACCTTCGTTTCTACTCATATTTGGTGGTCTAAAAATAACTCCAATAATTATGGTCTCACTACCTTCGCTAACCTCAACCCAAACACTTTCGTTATCAGTATTTAGTCTAATACCTGATTTAATACAGCTTTTTAAAGAACTCCTGACAAACACTGCTATTCCGCCGCCCCTCCTACTTGTTCGGTCGCGTTTAAACAAACTATATCGTGGTATATGGAATTCTGCTAACAAATGTCTTGAATCTGTATTAATCCATGTTTCAGTCAGTGCTATAATGTCTATATTTTCGTTGCTAACAAGTGCTCTAAGTTCATCCATTTTGTTACATAAACTCCTACAGTTTGTATAATATAATCGCAATGAATTTATTTTACTGGTATCGGATTTACCTTTATTTCTAACTGAATTCCCATCTTCTGTTACACCTTCAATATTTCTACTAGCAGTACAATTAAAATCCTGTGACTGATATTTTCTATTCCTATCTGATGTACCAGTACGGCAATTTACCCTATCTAGACAATTATTCTTACTCATATTCTCAGGCTTTATTTTCAGCGAAACCCCGCGACAATCCTATCTATTGACCTAGCTAAATTTGCCACCCTAGCCGAGAAAGATGAACCCCGTCCTGTGCGTACAACTGATTTTTACCATAGAAACGGGTCCAGTTATCAAGGAATGGTATTGCATTTGCATTGCAGTATTTTTCCAGCCGACAATTGATACCAATTGCCCTAGATGACCATTCCTTGCTGACCCCTCTCCGTGGCAAGATACTGCGTACTACAGGTATGCCTCCCTTCCTCCTAACTTTTATCTAACACCTCCCTGTACTGCCGAAACAGTACTTCCGTCCTACCTTTACCAACATCATTGCTCCCTGTACTGAGACAGATAATGGGGCTATCTCCAATATCTTTCATGATGTAATCAATTTCCTCTAACACCTTCCCAACCCCGGCACCAGGCAGACAGACAAGCTTCCTAATATCAGTACAGGTGGACCTAGCTAAGTGTCTGACCATGGAGTCCCCAACAATTGAGAAGGACTTGCCTCTCCTTGTCGATGACTTGGTAGCAGCTGCGGCAGCGGCAGGAACTCCTGGGGCAGCAGTTGAAGGTACTCCTGGGGGGGCAGCAGTCACAGCATTCCCTGTGTTTGGAGGCAACTTACTTACCTTTCTCCTGGTTTCCTCGCCGAAGGAAGCACTCGCAACCTCACCATCACATTCGTCATCCAAGGTGATGAACTTGTTGCTGAGGGCAACTGGCCGCCGTAGAAATTTGCAGGTTGTTGCACTTGTTGGAACAACTGTCCAGGGAGCATCACGATCCCTAACAGCAGTTGCACTATCCTCACTTTTCTTGTCAGCCAAAGTCAGCTTTAAGGCCAAATTCTCGTCTTTGAGAGACTGCACCTCTCTCTCCACATTTCCCAGCCTTTCTTGCAAAGCAAGACAAAGCTGGAGAATATGAGAGGAGGTAGCAATCTCGTCAACATCAGCCATTTTAAGAAAGCGTTAATTCTATCACCACACTATGGGCAAAGATAATTCACTGGGAGTCACTAGGGACAGGTCCTCACTCAGCAAAGGTCAGGCAGGTACTGAGCAAAGGTCAGGCAGGTACTGTAAATAATATAATATATGAATAACTGACTGACCGAGTGTCTTTGGATTGTATACAACTAAGGCTGACTCTGACTGGCTGACACACTGATTGCTTTACTGACTGATAAGCTGAACTAGGCTGACTGATAAGCTGACAAACTGATTTACAAGGTTGACTGATTGGCTAACTAACTGACTTACTGGGCTGATTAATTGACTGACTGACTGACTGTAAGCTAAGTAAGTAAATAAGAAGGTAAGTAAGTACCTAACTAACTACCTATTTGCTTCCCTACCTACCTACTTAACTACTTACCTACCCACCTGCTTACCTACCTACCTACTTGCTTACCTAACTACCTATTTACCTACCTACCTCCTTACCTTCCTACTTAACTACTTGCCTACCTAACTACGTACCTGCTTGCCTACCCACTTACCTACCTGCTTGCCTACCTACCTGCCTACCTTCCTACCTACCTACTGACTGACTGACCTACCTACCTACCTACCTATCTACATACATACATATATACATACATACATATATATTTACCTACCTACCTACCTACCTGACTAACTGGGCGGGTGACTGACTGGCGGTAATCACCTAATGAGTCTGGCTATGAAAAAATAATAACATGAACTGACATAATGAGGCGAATTAATCTCCCTGTAATATGAGTCATTCTGTTTTGTTGGGAGCTCCTGTGAGGCTGATTCTCTCTCTCTCTCTCTCTCTCTCTGCCTTTGCTAACTCCAGTACAAAGCGGGCGTCATATGCAAGCACCTCCATCCCTATCACAGGCAGTAATGGCTGCGTGAGAGATTTACATAGATTTACATAGATACACTGGCCACACAGATCTTACGGTCCCTACGAGGTAACCAGGACTTAATCCTAATAGAGATAGCAACCCTAAGAGCAAGTGGAAGGAAAGGATAGCAAAGATGAAGGCTCTCTCCCCACCCTCCGCTCCCTCCTGCAATATGCCGTACATGAAAATAGTTAGAAGTGAATAACCTTGCAGGGCTTGGAAATCGCCTGAAGGAATTTATAGTATAGTTAGAAATGGAAAGGTAAAGGCATGCACACCTTCATTTTTTTTTTTTTTTTTTTTTTCCCCAACTAAACACGTTTTCATTTCCGCCAGGTTCTCTTATCAGTGATCAGCTTCTACTGCAGACCAACTTTTCTGTGATATGTGTCTAACCTTTTTTTAAATGTGTATATCGAGTCACTGTCAATAACTTCATTAGGGAGCTTATTCCACTCATTAATAATACTGTGGGTGAAGACATTTTTAGTTATGTCTAGGTTCGCTTTCCTGCCTGTTAGTTTTAATTTGTTTCCTCTTGTGGAACCTTCTTTGGCTATCTTAAATAGATTATTAGAATTTACGTTTACTAAAGCCTTTTAGTATCTTAATGCCGTTGTCTAAATCATTAATATATATTATGAATAATAATGGGCCCAGAACTGAACCCTGTGGGACTCCACTAGTCACCGGAGTCCATTCTGATTCCACTCCATTAATAATTACTCTCTGTTTTCTTTCGCTTAACCAATTCCTTATCCAATTAAGTGTGTTGCCTTGTATTCCTAGATTCTCGACCTTCTGAAGTAATTTATTATGAGGGACCTTGTCGAAGGCCTTCTGGAAGTCCAAGTACACTATATCAAGACTTTTGGTAAAATCATTAATCTTAAATAGGTTGTCATAAAATTCGATAAGGTTCGTTAGGCATGATTTTTTTGCTCTGAAGCCGTGTTGACTATTATTAATAAGATTATTATTCTCTATGAAAAGTACAAGTTCGTCTCTTATAATTGATTCTAATAGTTTTACAACAACGGAAGTTAAGCTAATGGGTCTGTAATTCCCTGGTTGTTTTTTATCTCCCTTTTTAAATATCGGTGTAATATTCGCTGTCTTCCAGTCAGTGGGTAATTGTCCATGTTGGAGTGACATGTTAAACATTTTGGTTAGGGGTTCGGCAACTTCATCTTTGACCATTTTTAGGATTTTAGGGATGAATAGGTCTGGGCCGGGAGATTTATTTATTTTCAGTAATTCAATCTGTCTAGTGACGCTTGATTGGCTAATTTTGAAGTCAGGGAGCACAATGTTGCTTGTTTGATTAGTAGCTTGTGGAGTGTTCGTGTTGGCAGCAGTGGTAAAAACGGAGCTGAAATAATTGTTAAGTGTAGAGGCTATGTCTTTGCTATCTGTTTCTAGAACACCTTGAGTGTTAAGTATGTGTCCTATCCCGCTTTTGATTTGTTTGCTACTGTTAATGTATCTGTAAAATTGCTTAGGATTAGTTTTACTATCTTTAGCTATGCTTATTTCATAATTCCTCTTTGCTGTTTTTATTAGTGATTTTACTTTTCTTCTGGCGGCCAGGTATTGCTTACATATGGTATTATTCTTTGTTTCTCTCTTTAAGTTGTATAAACGATTTATTTCCCTAATTGCTCTACTGATATTTATATCGTACCAAAGGGGTTTGTTTATTTTCTTACTGTGTCTTTTACGCATTGGGATATGTTTCTTTTGAGCACTCATGAATATTTCTTTAAATCTTTCCCATGAGAGAGAGAGAGAGAGAGAGAGAGAGAGAGAGAGAGAGAGAGAGAGAGAGAGAGAGAGAGAGAGAGAGAGAGAGAGAGAGAGAGAGAGAGAGAGAGAGAGAGAATAAGATGAAGAAGCGAGTTTTAGAGAGGAACAATACACGTAACGGAGCGTAGAACAAATAGAGGCCTAGGAGAGAGCAAGCAGTATGAACATACTTTACAATATTGGTTATTATCTACAGTAAACTAATATAATTATAATCTATATTGTTGTATTTTTCACATTTAGGTCACTATCTGTATGTGTATAATCTTTCATATATATATATATATATATATACTGTATAAATACTGTATATATATATACTGTATATACGCAATAATTGAGGGGGGAATAAAATAAAGTTATTAATTTACAAACACTGTCAGTAGCGGGATTGATGCAAGATATTTGTCTAGTCGAAGTTTAAAAGAATCAACGGTGCTGCAGTCTATAACGTCTCGGGGAAGCCTATTCCACAAGTTGACAACTCGATTGAAGAAGAAATTCTTAGATTCGTGTGAGTTGAAAGATTTACCAATAATTTTGCAACCATTTCCCCTAGTGTAATTAGATTGGTCTATAGTGAAGTACTTACTACAGTTCATATTGTCGATGAATTAAGTCGCCTCTTAATCTGCGCTGGGTTAAAGGAAATAGATTTAATTATCTAAGACGCTCCTCGTATGGTTTGTTCTTTAGGCTAGGTATCATTTTGGTAACTCTACGTTGAACTCGTTCTAGCTTGCCTATATCTTTTTGGTAATAAGGGCACCAGGATTAAACACAGTATTCCGGAAGAGGACGGACTAAGGAATTGTAAAGAGTTAGGAAAACTTCTTGGGATTTATGCTCAAATGACCTGCCTATAAAGCCAATTATTGTGTTTGCCTTCTTAACAACTTCTGAACATTGAAGACTCGGTTTTAGGTTACTCAATATTGTTACTCCCAGATCGGTTTCTCTGTCTACAATCTTCATCTGAGTACCATTCATCGAATAGTTTGCTTTCTCATTTCGGTATCCGATATGTAGTACTTTGCATTTATCCGCATTGACACCACTCATTTGCCAAATTTAGGCCCAACATGACAACTTATCTAGATTGTATTGCATATCGTCAACTTGTTCTTTTGAGAGTACGCTATTTGCAATTTTTGTATCTTTAGCAATCTTTGAGATTGTACAAGTGAGACCCTCATCTATGTCGTTGATGTAAATTAGAAAGATAATTGGTCCTAGCACCGATTCCTGTGGTACCCAGCTACTTACATTGGTCCATTTAGATGCCTTACCGTTTATGACTACGGTACTCTTTGCTTTCTGTCGCTGAGCCAATTTTCTATCCATTTCAACACACCGTCTTGTATTCCATGAGCTTTTAGTTTTAGCAGTAAACGTTTTGGGGGAACTTTGTCAAATGCCTTTTGAAAATCAAGGTATAAAATATCTACAGCTTTACTCTCATCATACAGGTTGAGGATATCGTGGAAGAAGTCGTTTGTTAAGCAGGAACGATTATTACGAAAGCTGTGTTTAGTATCTTTAAGTATGTTATTTTCCTCTAAGTGATTTACGAGTCTGTCTCTTATGAATGTTTCTAGTATTTTACATACAACTGTGGTTAAGCAAGTTGGACGATAGTTACTGGGTAGGGATTTGCTGTTTTTTTATTATAAGTGTTACTTGGCTAGCTTTTACTGGTCAGGCATAATTCCAGACTGCAAGGATTTATTGAATAGCAATGTCAGTGGTTTGGAGAGCTCATACTTAGCTTCCTTTAGAACTCTAGGTGAGATTGCATCAGGTACAAGCGTTGTATTTACTTTGAGTTTATCTAAACATTTCAATGCTTCTCTCTCTGTAATGGTGATATAATTATTAATTTGAATCGGCGATGCTGTAGCGATATCACTGAGTGTAGGGATATCACTGAGAGAGAGAGAGAGAGAGAGAGTACAAAGGAGTACAAAGGAGTACAAAGGAAATCAAGCAACAACAGGTCTAGTGACCCTTCTAGGCTGCTTGTCCTCCAAAACACTGAGGATCAAGTGTCCAAACAGTGGTTTAGAGTGGGTAAGGGAACATTGGAAAGGGAACTACTGCCCTGGAACTAATGTCCGTGGCAGGACTAGGAAGTTAGTAGGGGACATATGGGTTAGTAACTGAGGGGAGGATAAAATAAAGTTATTCATTTACAAACGCAGTCAGTCGCGGGTTTGATGCGAGATATTTGTCTAGGCGGAGTTTAAATGAATCAACGGTGCTGCAGAGAGAGAGAGAGAGAACTGAATAAAGGGAGGATTTATTTGTATTCGCATCTTCTTGTATTTTTTAGTCACGTGTTTCGTTTTTGTTTAGTTTTTCCTTTTGGATACTGGTCCCATTTATCTCCTTCAATGATTCAGGGTTGCCTACGTGCTCTCTGACCGTTAACACTCGTATTAACCCTACCAATATGGTGTTGTCATATTAATTTAGTCTGTTTAGGTTATTTATTAAGAATTTGTGGTAGTCTAAATGTGTTTTATGATAGTGTGTGCCCCGTTGATATCAAAAGAGCCTATTAAATCGTCTAATAAAAGTCAGCATAAAAGGTTGAAAGACGCCATCGTATCCTGAAGGTGTTAAGTCAAATCGAATGGGTTAAGAACTCAACTATACCATTGACTCCCACAGACTCTCCTTAGGCTGTATCACATCATCTGATGGTAACCCGACCAAAAATCTTACGACGTTCGCAACATTTCTTTGTCAATATTAAGCCCTTTCGTCAGTTTTTTTCCTAGCGAACGACAGCAATCCTGTAAGTTAGTAGGAACTGGTCTTCGGCTGGGACAATTGTTCTGCCGAAAAAAAAATAATTAAAACTAAATATCGAAGTGGACTCTTGAGGTTCTTTTTGAAGCTTGTTAGAGGAGGTCTAGGGAGCAATCTCACAAAATATATAAAATGTAACAGAATATACAGTATATAAGTATATTATTTCCTACTTAATATTAAACTTGTGCATGAACTTTGAAGCTGCTTCTGGCCCCGCCAAACTTAATCTGGCGTCCCCATTCTTCCCATAGGCAGGGTCCATGTACAGAATTTGTGAGGGTCAACATTTTCAAAGCCTCTAGTTATCTGACAACAAAGGGCACTGAGAGGGTCGAGAAGGGTGAGGGAATAGAAAGGAAATGAATGAGTAGGTGAATTGCTGAGTGTGTGTGTCTATACATGAGTGAGATTGATGTAGGAATAAAGTGGACATGGATGAGTAGGTGAATGGTTGAATGTGTGAGTGTAAGAATAAGAGAGGACATCAATGAGAGATTGAGTGTGTGAGTGTAGGAATAGAGAGGAAATAAATGAGTAGGTGAATGGTTGAGTGTGTGGGTGTAGGAATAGAGAGGAAATGAATGAGTAGGTGAGTGGTTGAGTGTGTGGGTGTAGGAATAGAGAGGAAATGAATGAGTAGGTGAGTGGTTGAGTGTGTGGGTGTAGGAATAGAGAGGAAATGAATGAGTAGGTGAATGGTTGAGTGTGTGGGTGTAGGAATAGAGAGGAAATAAATAAGTAGGTGAGTGGTTGAGTGTGTGGGTGTAGGAATAGAGAGGAAATAAATGAGTAGGTGAATGGTTGAGTGTGTGGGTGTAGGAATAGAGAGGAAATGAATGAGTAGGTACAAAGGAGTACAAAGGAAATCAAGCAACAACAGATCTAGTGACCCTTCTAGGTTGCTTGTCCTCCAAAACACTGAGGATCTACTGTGAGTGGTTGAGTGTGTGGGTGTAGGAATAGAGAGGACATGAATGAGTAGGTGAATGGTTGAGTGTGTGAGTGTAGGAATAGAGAGGAAATGAATGAGTAGGTGAGTGGTTGAGTGTGTGGGTGTAGGAATAGAGAGGACATGAATGAGTAGGTGAATGGTTGAGTGTGTGAGTGTAGGAATAGAGAGGAAATGAATGAGTAGGTGAGTGGTTGAGTGTGTGGGTGTAAGAATAGAGAGGAAATGAATGAGTAGGTGAATGGTTGAGTGTGTGGGTGTAAGAATAGAGAGGAAATGAATGAGTAGGTGAGTGGTTGAGTGTGTGGGTGTAGGAATAGAGAGGAAATGAATGAGTAGGTGAGTGGTTGAGTGTGTGGGTGTAGGAATAGAGAGGAAATGAATGAGTAGGTGAATGGTTGAGTGTGTGGGTGTAGGAATAGAGAGGAAATGAATGAGTAGGTGAGTGGTTGAGTGTGTGGCAGTGTTACCAATGTAGCTACTTTTCAGCTAGATCTTCGGGTATTTACTTCGATTTAGAGGCAAAATATACATCGAACGATGTGAATTCTAGCGATATTCTGTGAATTAGAGCCACTTTTAGAGAGAGAGTTTAGAGATCGTGCCGTTATGCTAGCAATTTTCGACTTTTATTTACGATCTAGCGGAATATATTTCTGTAACCCTAGGTAGGAATAGAGAGGAAATGAATGAGTAGGTCGAGTGGTTGAGTGTGTGCGTCAGTACGTGAGTGAGAACAAAAATATCGATCTATATACGCAATGAGTTTATATACCTTCTTCGTACCTATTTTGATACCCTTGATGTTTAACCCTTTGAGTACCGAAGAAGCTTAAGAAGGATCTATAATAATCGAAGAGACAGACACCCTCCCAATCGACCACTTGCGAGTTTGATGCAATAAGGAAGTTGGAGCTGTAAACATCGATATTAAAAAGAATTACCAGCGAAAATACGGTTGTAGTACATATATAAATATGTAAAGCTAAATTCATCATAGTTGTAACCCATCAGAAACCTACATATACTGTATATTGTATTTCTGTTTTATTTCGATGTTTTCGGCTCCAACTTCCTTATAGCTTGAAACTCGCAAGTGGTCAATTAACTCACTAATTCCGATAATACTTTGTCTAAGCTTAATAAAATCGCCAAATGATACCCAGCACGAATGACTGGGCTTAATACTAAGAAGGCGTACGGTCCGGATGGTGTTCCTCCTGTTGTACTGAAGGCGTACGGTCCGGATGGTGTTCCTCCTGTTGTACTGAAGGCGTACGGTCCGGATGGTGTTCCTCCTGTTGTACTGAAGGCGTACGGTCCGGATGGTGTTCCTCCTGTTGTACTGAAGGCGTACGGTCCGGATGGTGTTCCTCCTGTTGTACTGAAGGCGTACGGTCCGGATGGTGTTCCTCCTGTTGTACTGAAGGCGTACGGTCCGGATGGTGTTCCTCCTGTTGTACTGAAGGCGTACGGTCCGGATGGTGTTCCTCCTGTTGTACTGAAGGCGTACGGTCGGATGGTGTTCCTCCTGTTGTACTGAAGGCGTACGGTCCGGATGGTGTTCCTCCTGTTGTACTGAAGGCGTACGGTCCGGATGGTGTTCCTCCTGTTGTACTGAAGGCGTACGGTCGGATGGTGTTCCTCCTGTTGTACTGAAGGCGTACGGTCCGGATGGTGTTCCTCCTGTTGTACTGAAGGCGTACGGTCCGGATGGTGTTCCTCCTGTTGTACTGAAGGCGTACGGTCCGGATGGTGTTCCTCCTGTTGTACTGAAGGCGTACGGTCCGGATGGTGTTCCTCCTGTTGTACTGAAGGCGTACGGTCCGGATGGTGTTCCTCCTGTTGTACTGAAGGCGTACGGTCCGGATGGTGTTCTCTCCTGTTGTACTGAAGGCGTACGGTCCGGATGGTGTTCCTCCTGTTGTACTGAAGGCGTACGGTCCGGATGGTGTTCCTCCTGTTGTACTGAAGGCGTACGGTCCGGATGGTGTTCCTCCTGGTTGTACTGAAGGCGTACGGTCCGGATGGTGTTCCTCCTGTTGTACTGAAGGCTACGGTCCGGATGGTGTTTCCTCCTGTTGTACTGAAGGCGTACGGTCCGGATGGTGTTCCTCCTGTTGTACTGAAGGCGTACGGTCCGGATGGTGTTCCTCCTGTTGTACTGAAGGCGTACGGTCCGGATGGTGTTCCTCCTGTTGTACTAAAACAAATTTGCTTCTGTGCTGTCTCCCTCCCTAGACAAAATTCTTTCGTCTCTGTCTCTCCTCTAACGTCTTCCCTTCTTGCTGGAAGTTTGCTCTTATTCAACCTTTCCCAAAGAAGGGTGACCACTCTCAACCCTCCATCTATCGTCCAATTGCTCTCATCTCTTGTATCTCTAAAGTTTTTGAAACTATTCTTAATTCCAAATTTCTTAAGCACTTATCTTCTCATATATATTCTCTCAGATCGCCAGTATGGCTTCCTTAAGGGTCGCTCTACTCTTTCATATCTTACTAACTCTTGGCCATCCTCCTTTTGGGACTTTGGTGAGACCTTTTCTATTGCGCTAGACATATCGAAGGCCTTCGATTGAGTCTGGCACAAATCTCTAATTTCTAAACTACCCTTCTTCGGTTTATATGCCTTGATCTGTGCCTTTGTCTCTAACTTCCTTTCCAGCCATTCCATAGCTGCGGTTGTGGACGGCCATCGTTCACTTCCTCATCCTATCAACTCCGGCGTTCCTCAGGGCAGGGTTCTGTCCTATCTCCCATTTTCTTTCTTATTTTCATAAATGATCTTCTCAACTGTACCTCGAGTCCTACGGTATCTATTTCTATGAAGATGACACTACCTTACACTATTCAATCAGTTTTCCAGAACGCCCCAGCAAGCAATCCTTCAAAAAAAAAAACATAATGAAGCCATACAACACTTATCTTCTGATCTAGCTACTATTTCCAATTGGGGCAGAGAAAACCTTGTTGCCTTTAATGCTTCCAGAACCCAATTTTTCTATCTATCTACCTGTCGTGAACTCGCTGAGGACTATCCCTTATACTTCAACAATACAAAACTCAATCCGTCATCTTCGTTCAACATTCTTGGTGTCTCATTCTCTTCTGCTCTCCCTTGGAAGGACCATATTACCAGTCTTGCTAAGGTGCCCTCCCAGAAGTTGGGTGTGCTCAACCACCTAAGGGGTTCTTTACCCCTGCACAGCTTCTTGCTCTGTAGAGGGGCACAGTGCATCCTTTTTTTTTTTTTTTTTTTTTTTTTTTTTTTTTTAAAAAGACCTCCGTCTACGTATTGTGAAAAACCTGTTATCCTCCGGCAAATTGTGGGGTTGAGTGAGTGAAGGGGGGGGACAGTGAATGAAGGAGGATGCATGTTTTTCATAATACGTGTTGCTAGCCCCAAACGCGCGAGCAACTGTGGCTTTCAACCATCCGACACATCCCCTTTATTAATGTGCATCACACATGTTACATACAAATAAGGTTTATGTTTTGTTTTACCCTACTGTGGAAAGACTACGGATACACCACTCCTGCCGGGGCCTCACGCAGTGGCATGACTCAGTCCTGTCGAACTGAGCTCATGACACTGGTGGCATTGCCCCGGAGGATAGCCATCCCTAGTCTTTGCTTGAGCCAGAGGGTTTCCCGGGGTTCTCCTGAAACTTCTCTGATTTTACGGCCTATTTCATTCACCATCTTAAGGGTGGTGGGGCCGAAGACTCCTGAAGTTTCGAATGCCAGGGGCTCGAACTGATGAATTCTGGCGATGGCTTGATATTTTTCTCGCTTTTTATTTTCTGCTATCCGGGCGGCTTCACCTGCTTCGTCGGCGTTTCTGGCGGCGTTGGTTGTGGAGAAAGTGTCAACACATGTGGCATCCCACACGAGGCACCGGCCATTCTTGTAAGGGAAAGTGGTCATCCCATCTGGCCGTTTGCCGTCTTCTCTGTGAAGTCCATGTGGTTCGAGGATTGATGCACAGTTAGCACTCTGCAGGGCCCGTTTTATGACATTATTTAGTGCAGAGTGTCTTGGCAGGCGGCCTGCGTTGTAATTACATGACCAGGCATGGTGACCTTGAGCATCCATCCTCCCATCACACTTGCAAGTGTGTGGGTGACAAACTGCCGCACCCACTCTGAGCGCGATGGCGACCCGGAGCGCTTCAGCATCCAAGTGAGTTCCAAGAGGTGGGATGGGGATGGCGTGTAACCACAAGCCACTCTCCGAACGGGCGGCTGCCTGGAGGCGTGCTTTTGCAACCTGGTCTGCATTGGTTAGGAGATTTTCTTGAGTTTTCTTCGCCGAGATGGTATCCCACGCTTTCTGCTTGCTCCTGGAGGTACCCTGAGGCTCCTCCTCTACTCCTGTACTTCCCTTCCAGGTGTTAATCGCTGCTGTTACGTCCCCATTAAGTGTCATTCCGGGTTTAGAATAAAGGATGGACAATACGAGGTCGTTGGTCGCGATGAGGGAAGAGATAAAGGCTGGGGAGGCAATATCCGAGGCTCTCCGTATGCCCAAGCCCCCGAGGCGGACAGGAAGGGTGGCTTGTGTCCAGGCCCGTTCTTTAAATTCCACGTTGGTGATGCTGGTCACTGCTTCTCGGATTATGCTGTCTAATTCTTGGAGGCCGCCATTGTTCGTGTAAGTCATCGATGTGCGCAGGAGGTATTGGAGTTTTGGGATGGAGAAACAGTTCTTGAGCAGGGCCAGAGCTGAGTGGGCATCGATGTGTATCAGGCGACTCACGAGACGTTGAAGCTCCTCCTTTTTAACTTGAAGTGCTGGTGGGATTGCTGCCAGAGTTAGTGGGGAACCTAATAGGGTTTGCTGGTGCTCCTGAAGGATCTTTACATCTGGCAATATGTTTCGGAACAGGGCCTGAGTCTCTTCTCCTTGTTCACGTGTGTGGTTGAGGAGAACAAGTTCACATTTGGTGTCATTTATCACTAGCCCGGCCTGGCCGAGGTCAGTTATGATGTTATTTAGGTCGGTTAGAACGTTCTCTACTGACCCACCCAAGGTTGCATCGTCCAGGTACCATACATTCAGCTCTGACCTTACTTTGTTAGCTGCTGCATCCACCCCTATTGAGAAAAGAGCAGGACCACCTGGATCTCCCTGCTGTAACCCGGTCTCTGATGGGATTACCGTCTCGCCAAAAATCAGGATTGAAGGTTTGGAATAAGCCTGCCAAAGTAGGGGGTACAGAGTGGGGATGTGTTCTTGAGCTGCACGGAGGAAGACATCCCTGCGGATGCTGTTGAATGCGTTCCGCATGTCAATCTTTAGAAGCACTCGTTTTTCTTGGGCTTGGCTGAGGTAGGTGCGGGTTGCGTGTACAGCAGCTTCACACCCCCCTGGAGTTCCGAAACCTAGTTGAACTGGTCTTAAGTGTTGACCTAGGCCATTCGAGAGTGGTTTCAAACCCACCTTTGTGGCAAGGCGGCGGAAGGTGTTCCCTACTGCTATTGGGCGCACGCCGCCATCTTTTTTTGCCAGTGCACAGAGTGATGCCCCAAAAAATAGGGGTGTGGCACAGTCGGGTACTTCCCCTCTTAAAACCATGTTGATGAATTTGGTGAGGGTTTCCAAGAGTGCCTCCCCAGCAGCTCCTGATCCCTGACCCAAGAGGCCTTTGAGGTGGGCGGGTCGGATACCATCTGGGCCCGCGGCTGAGCCTGCTGGGAATGAAGTCACTGCGGCGACCACCTGCTCCTTCGTGACAACTAAAGGTTGGCGCATCTGGTCATTTGGGGCAGGGGGGAGGTTTAGGTCCCTAGGTGTAGGTGGGTGCTTTTCTTGTAGGGCTTCAACAACTTCGGTGCCTTGACCAGCAAAACCTTCTGAAGAGGACAACAGTCTGACGGCCCCTTTGATGTCACTATCCGCCAGCTTCGCAGCGACCCTCTTACGTAGCTGTTCAGCCTCTTCCTCTTCCTTCTCCTGGTGCTTCTGGGCCCTGTTTGGTTGCTGTTCGGGGGGTTCCACCAGTTTGTTTCCATCCATATACTGTGCTACTTGACGTTTCACTCTGGTGGCTAGTGAAACCTGAAGATGGTCTTGTATGTTGGTTCTGGGTGGTTTTCGGAGGGCCCCATAGGAGAAACCCAGGAGCCGTGCCCATGCGAGGGGTGTCTTGAGCTGTAGGGCCTGCTTTATGATGGTTGTAAGGGCCTCCGCCACTTGGATTCTGGCTCCTTTAGGTACCCGGGCAAGGACCTGGATCCGCGCTTTCCATTTGGTCACCAGTTGGGTCAAGTCGGCGACCGGTGTTGCCGGTTGCCCCGGTTGGCTCTGCAGTGGGCCCTGGGCATGCGAGACATTTCCAGTTTGGTTGTTCTCCTGATGTTTTCTTTGTCAGCTTAGCACAAGATAAATGAATAGATCTAAGACAGCCGGAACATTTTCGCGAATTCTTTCTTGCATTGGTTGTTCCGCACTTAAGACACTTAGTATCTGCTAGGCCATAGTCTTCCAAGATTATCCGTTCCTCTGCCTCTACCAAGCCGTCCTCCTGATCTTCCCGTGGTGCTTCCATCTCTACCATGTCTCCCTTGTTTCAGAAACCCCGGGAAATCTCTCCTGGCACATATCTAGATTATTGCTGTTGTTATTAATGTATAATTGGCTGGATGCATAACAATTCACTTATCATAGTCGACCTTTCTGATGGGATATGTAAAAAACAAAAACAAAACAAAAAACATCACATATCATAGTCAACCTTTCTGATGGGCAATTGGCCTGCTTCTCCTAAAGCTAAGTGGTTAAATGTATAAATCCTCGGCATTGGGCACCGGTACAACTAAAAGATCTAACTGATTGAAAGGAAGCACGCCAATTATATCCTATGATTACTTACACTGGCGACGCCACCCTGATGTTGAGTATTAATGAATGCTTAGGATATTAATAATGCTGTCAACATCAAGATAGGGAGAGAGCCAGAGAGTGAGCGAGAGCCAGGATCTGAGTGGGTAACCGGATCTAGGGCAGCAGTTATGGAAAAATTATTAAATTGTACAAAATGTTAAGAGAGAGAGAGAGAGAGAGAGAGAGAGAGAGAGAGCAGGGGCGGGGGCGAGGGAGACAGAAAGCGAGCTGGAGAGGGGGCTGGCCTGGTTGGGTATGAAAGATGTTAGAGGAAAACAAATAACTAAAATGGTAAAAAGCGATCTGAAGTTATAGATAACCTAATGACAATGAGGCGGTTAAGTGCGGTGATTGAAAGTGGATGGAAAGATGTTAAGGATAAAAAGGAGAGAGAGAGAGAGAGAGAGAGAGAGAGAGAGAGAGAGAGAGAGAGAGAGAGAGAGAGAGAGAGAGCTGGAGAGGGGGCTGGCCTGGTTGGGTATGAAAGATGTTAGAGGAAAACAAATAACTAAAATGATAAAAAGCGATCTGAAGTTATAGATAACCAAAAAAATAATAGCAATGAGGCGGTTAAGTGCGGTGATTGAAAGTGGATGGAAAGATGTTAAGGATAAAAAGGAGAGAGAGAGAGAGAGAGAGAGAGAGAGAGAGAGAGAGAGATGAATGAAAATGGGCCTTGTAGCAAGTATTTCCTAAATGGTTAGAGAGAGGGAAATGAAAATGGACCTTATAGCAAATACTTCATAAAGGTTAGAATTGTTTGAGAAGTTGAAGGACCGAGGGTCAGATGGAAGATGAGGCCTATGGTGGGGAACCATAAGGGTGAAACTGCCTGCCCTATAAACGGTCACCTCACTCACCTTGTGGTCACTGCTGGAGGTTTATGGTGCCTGGGCAGGGCTGGGCTAGTGCCTGACGGCTCCTTGTCCCCTCACTGATACTGGTAATAACACTCTCAAGATTAAACTAAATATGCTTTGTGGGCGATGTTTAAACAAGAAACCAGTTCTGTTTACTATGTGCCGAAACACCGTATCATCGCCGATCTTCTGATACGTATATGGGTCACTCAGTCCCACGATACCCCTCCGAAAATCCCCTCTTTTGAGGAGCTCAACCGACCCGTGTGCTCTCACTGTGCTCTCACTCACTCTCCTTGTATTGAGTATTGTTCATATGTGTGGGGAGGATCCTCCCACACAACACTTCTAGACAAAGTAGAAAGGAAAGCCTTTCGTATCATTAACTCTGTCCACTCACCAACTCTCTGCAATCTCTCTCTCTTCGCCGTAATGTTGCATCTCTCTCGCTATTCTATCGCTACTACAATAATCAGTGTATACCACCTCCTCTACTTAGGGTACGTAGAACCCGTCATGCAACACAATCCCACCCCTACTCTGTGCAACTCTCCAAACCAAGAGTGAAACGATACTCCCAGTCTTTCTTTTATTCAACCGCTGAGCTCTGGAACTCTCCCAGAATCCATCTTTCCCTCATACTATGACTTAAATTGTTTCAAACTCTGTGCGTCCAGGCATTTTGGCTCGAACATTCCTTGATTTTGGCCCTTTCACTCTTTCAACTCTGGGGGAGGCACTCGTCACAGGTAGTTTTGCCTTTTGTCTCCCTCATCCGCATAGAAAAAACAACAACAAACAGCATCATAAGTACAGTTAAGGGGGCAGTAGTTGCTTTTCCCTCCTTATGTTTAGTACAGTTAAGGGGGCAGTAGTTGCTTTTCCACCCTTATGTTTAGTACAGTTAAGGGGGCAGTAGTTGCTTTTCCACCCTTATGTTTAGTACAGTTAAGGGGGCAGTAGTTGCTTTTCCACCCTTATGTTTAGTACAGTTAAGGGGGCAGTAGTTGCTTTTCCACCCTTATGTTTAGTACAGTTAAGGGGGCAGTAGTTGCTTTTCCACCCTTATGTTTAGTACAGTTAAGGGGGCAGTAGTTGCTTTTCTACCCTTATGTTTAGTACAGTTAAGGGGGCAGTAGTTGCTTTTCCACCCTTATGTTTAGTACAGTTAAGGGGGCAGTAGTTGCTTTTCCACCCTTATGTTTAGTACAGTTAAGGGGGCAGTAGTTGCTTTTCCACCCTTATGTTTAGTACAGTTAAGGGGGTAGTAGTTGCTTTCCACCCTTATGTTAGTACAGTTAAGGGGGCAGTAGTTGCTTTTCCACCCTTATGTTTAGTACAGTTAAGGGGGCAGTAGTTGCTTTTCCACCCTTATGTTTAGTACAGTTAAGGGGGCAGTAGTTGCTTTTCCACCCTTATGTTTAGTACAGTTAAGGGGGCAGTAGTTGCTTTTCCACCCTTATGTTTAGTACAGTTAAGGGGGCAGTAGTTGCTTTTCCACCCTTATGTTTAGTACAGTTAAGGGGGAGGTAGTTGCTTTTCCACCCTTATGTTTAGTACAGTTAAGGGGGCAGTAGTTGCTTTTCTACCCTTATGTTTAGTACAGTTAAGGGGGCAGTAGTTGCTTTTCCAGCCTTATGTTTAGTACAGTTAAGGGGGCAGTAGTTGCTTTTCCACCCTTATGTTAGTACAGTTAAGGGGTAGTTGCTTTTCCACCCTTATGTTTAGTACAGTTAAGGGGGCAGTAGTTGCTTTTCCACCCTTATGTTTAGTACAGTTAAGGGGGCAGTAGTTGCTTTTCCACCCTTATGTTTAGTACAGTTAAGGGGGCAGTAGTTGCTTTTCCACCCTTATGTTTAGTACAGTTAAGGGGGCAGTAGTTGCTTTTCCACCCTTATGTTTAGTACAGTTAAGGGGGCAGTAGTTGCTTTTCCACCCTTATGTTTAGTACAGTTAAGGGGGCAGTTGCTTTTCCACCCTTATGTTTAGTACAGTTAAGGGGGCAGTAGTTGCTTTTCCACCCTTATGTTTAGTACAGTTAAGGGGGCAGTAGTTGCTTTTCCACCCTTATGTTAGTACAGTTAAGGGGGCAGTAGTTGCTTTTCCACCCTTATGTTTAGTACAGTTAAGGGGGCAGTAGTTGCTTTTCCACCCTTATGTTTAGTACAGTTAAGGGGGCAGTAGTTGCTTTTCCACCCTTATGTTTAGTACAGTTAAGGGGGCAGTAGTTGCTTTTCCACCCTTATGTTTAGTACAGTTAAGGGGGCAGTAGTTGCTTTTCCACCCTTATGTTTAGTACAGTTAAGGGGGCAGTAGTTGCTTTTCCACCCTTATGTTTAGTACAGTTAAGGGGGCAGTAGTTGCTTTTCCACCCTTATGTTTAGTACAGTTAAGGGGGCAGTAGTTGCTTTTCCACCCTTATGTTTAGTACAGTTAAGGGGGCAGTAGTTGCTTTTCCACCTTATGTTTAGTACAGTTAAGGGGGCAGTAGTTGCTTTTCCACCCTTATGTTTAGTACAGTTAAGGGGCAGTAGTTGCTTTTCCACCCTTATGTTTAGTACAGTTAAGGGGGCAGTAGTTGCTTTTCCACCCTTATGTTTAGTACAGTTAAGGGGGCAGTAGTTGCTTTTCCACCCTTATGTTTAGTACAGTTAAGGGGGCAGTAGTTGCTTTTCCACCCTTATGTTTAGTACAGTTAAGGGGGCAGTAGTTGCTTTTCCACCCTTATGTTTAGTACAGTTAAGGGGGCAGTAGTTGCTTTTCCACCCTTATGTTTAGTACAGTTAAGGGGGCAGTAGTTGCTTTTCCACCCTTATGTTTAGTACAGTTAAGGGGGCAGTAGTTGCTTTTCCACCCTTATGTTTAGTATCATTAGCTTTCATATTTTAAGACGTTCGTTCCATTAGTTGGGCGATTTTAAGACCTTTCCCCCCATTTTTTGTCAATTTTAATTCCATTCGTGCCATTTAGGTGTCGATTTTTTCCTGGCGAGCGATAGCGAGCCTGTAATTCTAGAAGGAATCGGCCTTCGGCCAGGACAAATTTCTACCGAAAAATATACAAATTAATCTTGAAGGGGGGTCTAGGAAGTGTTCTTTTTTACGCTTGTTGGAGGTATTGCGAGGTTAATATAAAATAAATAAATAAATACATAAATAGACCCAACATAACCACTAGCCCCTTCCCAGTGGTCGCCTGGGATATATAAACGAGCCTTTTGTTTACCACTGTGCCTATTGTGAAGTACTGGTGCTGGTGTGGATAGCCTAATGCTTAGTGTGCGGAATTTACGTGTGAGTATCCGAGGTTCGAGTCCTTGGAGTACAACATGTATGCATTACTTTCATTGATTTCACTAGTTAGGTTTATTTGTAAATTAAGGGGACACTGACTGCTTTTTTGGCCTATAAATTCATGCATTCATAAATTCTTAGTTTCCTCGCTAGACATCCCTCAAACTTAGAAAAACATCCCCCTCAAGACAAATTTGTACAATTTTCGGTAAATTTCCGGCCAAAGGCCGGTTCCTCTTACAATTACAGGCTCCCTATCGCTCCCCAGGAGAAAATCGACACATAAATGGCACGATAGGTCTTAAAATGTATAACAAAATGAGACGAAAGGTCTTAAAATCGCCAAACAAATGGGCCGAATGTCTAAAAATCTAAAAAATAATGGGACTAAACACGAGGGAGAAAGGGGACTCGAAAAACCAACTGGCTCCCCTTAATTGGTGGGTTGGTGAACACATATATGAAACTATAACCCTTTGAGCCCTGGCAGTCATGGGGGAATGGCTGCAACAATAGTCAGTTAAGGATTAAATGGCCGGGTCCTTAACCCTTTGAGTACCAGCGACGTGTGTAATATTTTATTCTAGCTATATTTTGACGATATTATGCAGCTTAAGAAGGATCTGTGGTAGTTAAAAGGGTTGGCTGAGATAGTTTGAAGCCTTCTTATTGCTAGAGGTCCATCCTAAGCTTAATAGCATCGTTAAATCATTGCCAGAATATAATTAAAAGGCTGACACTGGTAGTGAGCGGGTTAACAGGCTCATGCTTCGTGTATGATGCCTGCGTCATAAAATTTGATAATATTCGTTATATATGCAGTATATATAAATATATACTGTATAAATATATACTGTATATATATATATATATATATATATATATATATATATATAATATCATAGACTACAGTATATCTGGACTGGACACGAAAATTGAACTTTGTAGTAAGGGACCCAAAATCGGAGAACGAACCCCTAAGCTCGAACCTCGAAATTGCGAATATATCATAATTCGAACTTGGGGGCCTGTTTTCCGATGTTGGGTCCCTTACTGCAAAGTTCCATTTTCGTGTCCAGTCCAGATCTACTGTAGTCTATGATTATATATATATTACAGGGAATCTGCGTAATCAGGGATTTCACGACATCCCTAGTGAATTTGTGAAATGTGATTTGTAATGTGCTAATAATTCTATGTTCCAAATATTTGTGGTTACGTTAAATTTTGCCAAAGCTAGATATATCTATGATTAATATTTATTTCATTAATCATGTACTAAAATGTGAAAGTTTATTTGTATCATCCTATGATATTTAGATCTGAAAGATACATAGTAGTTTGGTTAAAGTGAACCTAACTTAACCTGTCCACTATAAGATATCCTTAACCCGTTCAGTACCAGCGACGGCAGAGAGCCGTCAGTAGATAAATCACTCCCCAGTCCCAGCGATAGCAGAGAGCCGTCAGTAATATACGATCCTTGTAACTGCCACTATCAGGCAATGCCTGGTACCATGACCGTTTGACCACTGCTCTAGAGGTGGCAACACTTCTCAGCCTATATCAAAGCCTCTACAGGCTGGGAGAGGCAGTATTCCTCCATCTTTTTAAGTGGGAGATTGGTATATCTTGCCATTTTGGCCACATTGCTTGGGACTGGGGGGGTACATTTATGGTAGTACCCTATGGTACAGTAGGGGTTAATATAGGACATGGTATCAAAAATATTTTGAAGTGAATTATTTAATTTCACGAATTCTTTAGGGATTTCGTGAAATCCCTGATTACACAGATTCCCTGTTATATATATATATATATATATATATATATATATATATATATATATATATATATATATAAGGAGATAATACTCGCTGTTATCTTGCAATAGGTGACGATTAGAACATTGAACCAATTGGATTGGTCCAAAAAGTGGAGATGGGGATAATTGCGAGTTAAACGGAGTTTCATAATCTCAGCGCGGCTTAATTTGATAAGTGGTATCTTCAAAGTTTGGCTGCTCAAGAGCATGTGTCCATGGTGTGGTTTTTATAATAATAATAATAATAATAATAATAATAATAATCATAGTAATAATAATAACAATTACAAAAATCACCCCTTAACTGATATTTCACCGCACAGCAAATAACTAAACTAGACCTTTACAAAAATATAGAAACCATAAACAAATAAATGGAACACACAAACATATATAGGACATAGGAAAATAGAATATACAAAATTAAATTGATTGTACAAAATCTATCTATCTATCTATTGCCCGACGCCGTGATTCCCGAAGGGGTAGCCACGAACGAACTGCACCTCTGTCCCCAGTCAGTCGACGCCCCTCCCCCCAACCAGCACCGCCTTCGTTCATATATTTCCTCACTCCATCCTTCCACCTCTCCTTTGGTCTACCTCTCCCTCTCTGTCCCTCCACCTCGCTCTCGTACACCCTCTTAGTCATTCTCTCGCTTTCCATACGTTCAATATGGCCGAACCATCTCAAGTTGTTCCTTTTCACACTTTCCAGCACATCTACCTCCACACCACACCTCCTTCTTACTTCTTCATTAGTCTGTCTATCCCTCCATGTAACTCCACACGCATTTCTTAAGTAATTCATTTCCACTGCTCTCACTCTTGGTCTGAGTGTCTCAACCAACATCCATGCTTCACTTCCGTAAGTCAGTGTCGGGATTATCACACTCTGTCATGCAAGGACTTCTTCACTTCCATACTGACCACCCTATTTCTTGTTACTGCTTTCAGCGTTCCTACAACCCTCTTCCCCTGTTGTACCCTCTCCCGCACTTCTTCATCCATAGTCCCATCTTTACTCAATACACTGCCCAGATACTTAAAAGAGCTGACGATCTCCATAGCCTGACCGTTCAGGTTCACCTCACACTCTGTGACTTCACCCCTTTCGAAGACCATAACCTTGCTCTTCCCCGCATTTTCCTTCAAATTCCGTTTTTCGCACGCTGTTCCTAACTCATTTACCAGACCCTGCAACTCCCATTCATTATCACTCATCAGAACTGTATCATCCGCAAACAGCAGTATAGGTAGCTTCCACTCATTTCCCTCCCTTTTCAGCAATACCACAACATCCACTGCTCTTGATAGTATTTCTTTCATGACTCCATCCATATATACAGTAAACAACCACAGGGACATCACACAACCCTGTTTCAAACCAACATTCAGGTCAAAGAACTCGCTCTGCTCACTCTCCACATGTACTGCCGCCGCCTTTGCACCCTCATACATGCTCTTCACTGCTTTCAGCAACTTGCCATCTACTCCGTATATTCTAAGTACTTTCCACAAACCTTCTCTATTCGCTATTGTACAAAATAAATTGCATATATAACAATATAATATGCAGAGTTAAATAGACTATACATAAAATATATAGAACAGATAAATATAAAATATCCTAAATTGTTAGAATGCACAAGCACAGATAGAATATACAAATATATACAGACTATACACAAATTAATGGAATATACACAACATAATCGAATGCACGCATACCATAGTCTCTTGCTCACTCATAACAAAAACAAATCTTTATGCAATTATAACTCTCTGGATTGATTTTTGGATCGAACTTGTTTTTCAGTAAATATAATATATATTTGTTGTAGTTGATGTTTAGAAAGATGTATTCATACATTCGTTTCCAGAGATAAACAGTTCTTCCACAATTTAAAATATATGAAGTCCACGAATTTGTACGAGTGGGCTAGAGACTATGGTACCCGAGTGTACAAACATAAATAGAATATACAAATGAATATAATATATATATACACAAATATATTGGTGCTTGTGTGAGGACTAACTACTTTCATGTTACCAAATTTCAAGGGAGGTCATGTCAGGTCAGGCAGGCAGAGGCACGAGAAAACTAGATTTCGGTGGGCGTCTCTCTCTCTCTCTCTCTCTCTCTCTCTCAAAACCATTGACTTTAACCCTCTCCGAGATATGACGCGATTTTGAGCCGATTAGGGATACTTTAAAGCCTTGGTTACCATCAGGGGTATTTAGAAACCTTTAGTTTAGTTATTTCAACCTCTGCAGTTGTCTTTGAGTTAGCTGTGGGCAGAAAACTAATTTTGGAGAGGTAATTATAAGAGTGAGCCGTCCGGCTGGCACAATTGATAGCGTGCCTGATTCCCATCTTGAAGGTCTCGCGTCCAATCCCCGCTCAGATTGAAAAGTTTTTCTGGGATATAGCCGGCGGTTACCATCTCCCCATGAGCAAGAGGGATGGGAAATGGTCTCTGGTAGACTAAAGAAAGCCAAGCGCTTGTGAATCCTCGAAGGAGGAGATACGGGTGCTATATAAGTAACCAGAAGATTATTATTATTATTATTGCTAATCTGGCAACCTCTGCGTCATATGAGTCTGAAGGGGTTAACCCAGTTTCGGACGACCCTAACCGTATTTTGAACTCCCCGCTCCTCCACAAGCGGGGGTGGGGGGGGGATTATTGTTTGGTCTATTTATTTATACATTTATTAGTTTCCTCGCTAGATCTCTATCAAGCTTAAACAAATAACACCCAGTAGACCCCCCTTCGAGATAAATATGTAAATTTTTCGGTATAAAAATGTTCCAGACGAAGGCAGGTTCTTCCTAAAATTACAAGCTCACTATCGCTCGTCAAGAAAATTATGACACCTAAAGGGCACGAAAGGTAATACTATTGACGAAACAATGGGAAGACAGGTCTTCAAATCGCCAAACTAATGGATCAAACGTCTTAGAATTTCTAAACTAATGGCGCTAAACATGAGAGAGAAGGGTGGCCAGAAAAAACAACAAATTCCCCCTTAACCGGCATTACTGGCTCGCTGCAGTGTACACCCCAGAGGCAGGTGGTGACAGTGGAGGCATGTGGAGGGTGGAAGGGGTGGAGGTGGTAGTGGAACGGTGGAGTGTATTGATGGTGGGGGAGTTGGTAGAGTGGTGGAACGGTGGAGTGTATTGATGGTGGGGGAGTGGTGGAGTGTATTGATGGTGGGGGAGTTGGTCGAGAGGTGGAACGGTGGAGTGTATTGATGGTGGGGGAGTTGGTGGAGTGGTTGAGTGGTGGCAATGGAATGTATTAATGGTGGGGGAGGTTCGTGGAGTTTTTGAGTGGTGGAGATGGTGGAGATGGAGTGCATTGATGGTGGGGGAATTGGTGGAGTGGTTGAATCGTGAAGGAGGTGGTGGAGTTGTGGAGATAGAGAGTATTTATGGTGGGGGAAGTTGGTGGAGTGGTGGAGGAAAGTGGGGGAGGTATTTAGTTTGTTCCCTAGACTTCCATCAAGCTTGAAAAACACCCCCAAGATCCCCTTCGAGATAAATGTGTAAATTTTACGATAGAGAAATGGGAGGCGGTTCCTCCTAAATTACTGGCTCGCTATCGCTCCCCAGGATAAAAATTGAAGCCAAAATGGCACGAAAGGTCTTATAATGGACAGAAATGGGGCGAGAGGTCTTAATAACGCCAAAGTAATTGGGCTCCTCCGACCATAAACTTATCTCTGTCACCTGATCTATCTCTCCAGTACGGCCACCCGATCCTCCTAGCCGGCGGCGCTTGTGGCACTTTGACGCGGCCGACTAGGAGGCTCTCCGGCAGTACCGGTACTTCTTTGATTTCCTATGGAATGATTTCTGCTTCCATGGCCGGGGACCCTCGGAGAGTGCGGAACGCATTACCGAGGTAATCCTATTGGGCATGGAGACATACATTCCATTCTCTTTCTCGCAGACTAATGCAAAACAATCTTGGTTTACTCACGCCTGTTCTACTGCTGTCCGCAATAAGGAGGAAGCGTTCAAACGGTACCCATGCCTTAAATCTCAAGAATCTCATTCTGCCTAAGTTTCTGCCCGGAATCAAGCCAAATCTGTTCTTCGACTTGCCACACACTCTTTCATCAATAATAAATGTACTGAACTATCCAACTCTAGCTCTTCCCAAGCTTTCTGGCATCTAGCCAAAAAGCTCTCCAACAATTTCTCTTCCTCGTCTTTCCCTCCCCTTTCCCACTCTGATGGCACAACACTTCTTCCTCTCACAAAGCTGAACTCTTCGCTCAAACATTTGCTAGAAACTCCACCTTAGATGATTCTGGTGCTATTCTTCCCTCTCCACCCTCCTCCCTCCTACTTATGCCTAATATCCTAATCTCTTCTAAAGATGCACTTTCTACCCTCTCTGGGCTTAATACTAAGAAGGCGTACGGTCCGGACGGTGTTCCTCCTGTTGTACTAAAAAACTGTGCTTCCGTGCTGACTCCCTGCCTAGGCAAGCTCTTTCGTCTATGTCTCTCGTCTAACGTCTTCCCTTCATGCTGGAAGTTTGCTCTCGTTCAACCTGTCCCCAAAGAAGGGTGACCGCTCTCAACCCTCCAACTATCGTCCAATTGCTCTCATCTCTTGTATTTCTAAAGTTTTTGAAACTATTCTTGCTTCCAAATTTTTTAAGTATTTCTCTTCTCATAATCTGCTCTCAGATCGCCAGTATGGCTTCCTTAACCCTTAAAAAGCGGCCCACCACTTAAGTCGAGTTAAATAAAGCTGGACTATGTGGCGGCGCTCGACATAACTCGAGTGGCAATTTCAGCACGTAATGTGGCTGAGAGAGAGAGACAAGTGGTGGCAGGAGACTAGCGAGCGTATGACTGCTCCAGACCACCGCGGCGAACCTACTGACACAAATCTCAGCTCCCTCCTCCCTCTCTCACTCGCTACATACTCA
Source organism: Paralithodes platypus (assembly GCA_032716605.1). NCBI lineage: Eukaryota > Metazoa > Arthropoda > Malacostraca > Decapoda > Lithodidae > Paralithodes > Paralithodes platypus. The sequence continues at coordinate 21,655,633 of CM064569.1, forward strand.
ATTATGTACCGAAAGTACCGAATTACCTGCTTTTTGCACTCGCGTTGCACGGTTATTGCAAGAAAACTATCCATCATACAAGGATCGTTATGGTGTCATTTGAAAGCTCTGTTTATGCCCTTTCAGGGATAGATACTTGTTTTACGTTCTGGGTCTTATTTAGGCATGAAAATGATCACGTAAACAGCCCTATTTTGGCTAAAAACACCCCGCTGGGCGGTACACATAAATAAACCGCATAGGCCGCTCGTAAGGTGTTATGGGTCGCTCTACTGGTGATCTTCTTTCATATCTTACTAATTCTTGGTTATCCTCCTTTCAGGACTTCGGTGAGACTTTTTCTATTGCATTAGACATATCGAAGGCCTTCGATAGAGTCTGGCACAAATCATTAATTTCTAAACTACCCTCCTTCAGTTTCTGTCCCTCCATCTGTGCCTTTGTCTCTAATTTCCTTTCCGGCCATTCCATAGTTGCGGCTGTGGATGGCCATCTCTCACTTCCTCACCCTATCAACTCCGGTGTTCCTCAGGGCTCTGTCCTATCTCCTATTCTCTTTCTAATTTTCATAAATTATCTTCTTAACTGTACCTCAAGTCCCATCCATTCATAATCAGACGATTCAACCTTACACTACTCAATTTGTTTTTCAGAACGCCCCAGCCAGCAATCCCTGAAAGACAATGTAATGAAGCCATAGAACACTTATCTTCTGATCTACCTATTATTTCCAATTGGGGCAGAGAAAACCTTGTTACCTCTAATGGGTTCCAAAACCCAATTTATCCATCTATTTACCCGTCTGAAACTTCTAGCGGATTATCCCTTATTCTTCAACAATACAATGAGCAATCCTTCATTGTCTCTCAATATTCTTGTTGTCTCTTTTTCTTCTGCTCTCACTTGGAAGGACCATATTACCAGTCTTGCTAATGTAGCCTCCCAGAAGCTGGGTGTGCTCAACCGCCTCAAGGGGTTCTTTACCCTGCACAGCTTCTTGCTCTGTACATGGTACATCCGTGTATTGAGTATTGTTCACATGTGAAGGGAGGTTGCTCTCACACCGCTCTCCTAGACAAAGGTGAAAGGAAGGCCTTTCGTATCATTAACTCCCATCCACTCACCAACTCTCTGCAATCTCTCTCTCTCCACCGCAATGTTGCATTTCTCTCACTATTCTATCGCTACTATAATAATCAGTGTTCCTCAGAGCTTTCCCAGTGTATACCACCTCCTCTACGTAGGGCACGTGGTACCCATCTTGCAACACAATCCCACCCCTACTCTGTGCAACTCTCCAACCCAAGAGTGAAACGTTACTCTCAAACTTTCTTGTATTCAACAGCTGAGCTCTGGAACTCTCTCCCAGAATCAGTCTTTCCCTCTTCCTATGACTTAAATTGCTTAAAACTCTTGTGTCCATGCATTTTGGCCCTGTTACTCTTTCAACTATGGGGGAGGCACTCGCTGCGGGCAGTTCTGCCTTTTGCCTCCCTCACTCATATAGGAAAAAAAAAAAACAAAAAATATATATACAAGTATATACCTGTATACGGTATATATATATATATATATATATATATATATATATATATATATATAGGTATATGTATACAGGTATATGTATATCTATTTTAATGTATATGTTTCTTTGTCCTTTCCTGTCCAATTCACACTCATCATCTTTGTCTTTCAGCTATACCTATTCAAGAAACAAACTTTGAAAATATATTCAACTTCTTTTCTCTGTTTTTGCAGCGGTAAGTGATCCAGCCAGCATGCCCTGGAAGAACAGAGGACAGAATTCAGTAAAACCCCTCTGAATAATTCAAGGCGGCCCCCTTAAAGTAAGTGCAGTGCTCTCTCTCTGATTGGTCCGGGATAGAATTTGCAAAGTCGTGTCTATTTTTCCTGTGTTGAGTGTTTGGTGGCTGTATCTGTTAACCCCTCCGACCCCAGGGACGAACGTTATGCGTCGCCTATGTATGTAACCCACATTACCAGCAGCACAAGGGTTGCATCTGCCTTAATTACTCTTGTCCTATGGCACCTTGCAGGTTCAGATTTGTATTGGAACTACTTTAGGATCACATGGAACAACACCGATTGTTGGCAGCCCCCCCAAGTCCAGCTGCGTGCGTGTGGGCAGGCGCGGGAGTGATTTTCCAATACTTTGCCTACCGATCACTCCATGTTAATTGTGGCTTTCCCCCACCCCCCAGGACCCCCTAATGACCTAGGTGAACGGTTTTGTGTTGTTTTTCCTTCATTACTAACCCATCCCATATGTTTTCAGGAAAACAAAAATTGACAAGTGGCTGGTCCCGGACTGTACTTTATTATTATATCGCTTGGGTTCCACCGGGTTAAGGGGATGTTATTCTATTTTCTATTTTTGTTGTCCAATTATTTTGTATTGCCGATATTACTATGAAGTATCTACATTGCTGTGGTAGTTGTACAACGTATTGCAAAGTCAAACTTGCAAAGTACATCTATTAATGTTCAGAAAACTGTTTATTGGGAAAACAAATTTGGTGCACAATGATGTTCATATAAAGCCCCTTTAGGTGTGGTAGCACATGACCCCCCTTGACCAATATATACGTCATTGGTAAACGAAGGGATACAAATATTCAATTCCTCCAGTATCTTACGACATTTACAATTCATATTTCAACATAAATATTTCTGAAACATATAGCTATATATTTTTATTTCAAGCATGCCACTTATTTTCTAATATCAATATTTCTAATAGATGTATTGACTTTATAACTGGAAACTATAGTCTTAGTATATATCCAACTAATCTCTATATACACAGAAATATGACCATTACCAATATTAAACATTTGACAAAACTGGTGCAGGATAAATAGTTTGATCTAGGGATCTAAATTCCACATGATCAAAAATAGACTATAGCACCGTCGCTTGATAATTACGGAACTTATATGGCGTCCAAAGAAATAGTCCTATTGGGAATTTCGTGAAAATTATATATTTTTTTCTTCCCAGCTGAATTATTAATTGTTATCTCGCCATCCTGATTACTTGGTTATTACCAAGATTGTGTAGCGAAATATGTTGTTCATTATAAAAACTTGGCAATATTATGACGCAGACATAGCTGTATTGTAGTGGAGTAGAGGTGAGCCCCCCCCCCCCCCCACAGGAGATTGTACCTAAATGACACGAACAGCTTAATATCGACAAAGAAATGGGCCTAAATGTCTTAAAATCGCTAAACTAATGGGCCGAACGTCATCAAATCTGAACACTATTGGGGAAACTCATGATAAAGAAGGGGGACCAGAAAAACGCCCCATTTCCCCATAAACTGATATTGTAGTTGAATACAGCCATTTATCTCCAAACAATTGCCCCAGGTTCATGCCATGGTAACTGTACATCCAAAGAATTTAAAGGGAGATTTCCACTTGAGGGATTTTTTGTGTTTACCCTTTCTCCCTCATGTTTAGCCCCATTGCTTTTGAGATTTTAAGTCCTTCGCCCCATAGGTTTGGCGATTTTTGAGAACTTTCATCCCATTTTTGTCAATTTTAAGACCTTTCGTGCCATTTATAGGTGTCGATTTTTTGCTAGCGAGTGATAGCGAGCCTGTAATTGAGCCGGGATATTTTTCTACCTAACAAATGTAAACAATTATCTTGAAAGGGGGTCAAAGGGGTATTATTTAAAACTTGATGGAGGTCTAGGGAAGAAACTAAAAAATAATAAAAAGATAAAACAATAAGCAAATAAATTATGCCCATCCCCCCTTAAGGCAACCGTCTGTTAACATAACAGGGGAGATGTGGTGGAGTGGTCTTAAGGCAACCGTCTGTTAACATAACAGGGGAGGTGTGGTGGAGTGGTCTTAAGGCAACCGTCTGTTAACATAACAGGGGAGGTGTGGTGGAGTGGTCTTAAGGCAACCGTCTGTTAACATAACAGGGGAGGTGTGGTGGAGTGGTCTTAAGGCAACCGCCTGTTAACATAACAGGGGAGGTGTGGTGGAGTGGTCTTAAGGCAACCGCCTGTTAACATAACAGGGGAGGTGTGGTGGAGTGGTCTTAAGGCAACCGTCTGTTAACATAACAGGGGAGGTGTGGTGGAGTGGTCTTAAGGCAACCGTCTGTTAACATAACAGGGGAGGTGTGGTGGAGTGGTCTTAAGGCAACCGTCTGTTAACATAACAGGGGAGGTGTGGTGGAGTGGTCTTAAGGCAACCGTCTGTTAACATAACAGGGGAGGTGTGGTGGAGTGGTCTTAAGGCAACCGTCTGTTAACATAACAGGGGAGGTGTGGTGGAGTGGTCTTAAGGCAACCGTCTGTTAACATAACAGGGGAGGTGTGGTGGAGTGGTCTTAAGGCAACCGTCTGTTAACATAACAGGGGAGGTGTGGTGGAGTGGTCTTAAGGCAACCGTCTGTTAACATAACAGGGGAGGTGTGGTGGAGTGGTCTTAAGGCAACCGTCTGTTAACATAACAGGGGAGGTGTGGTGGAGTGGTCTTAAGGCAACCGCCTGTTAACATAACAGGGGAGGTGTGGTGGAGTGGTCTTAAGGCAACCGTCTGTTAACATAACAGGGGAGGTGTGGTGGAGTGGTCTTAAGGCAACCGTCTGTTAACATAACAGGGGAGGTGTGGTGGAGTGGTCTTAAGGCAACCGTCTGTTAACATAACAGGGGAGGTGTGGTGGAGTGGTCTTAAGGCAACCGTCTGTTAACATAACAGGGGAGGTGTGGTGGAGTGGTCTTAAGGCAACCGTCTGTTAACATAACAGGGGAGGTGTGGTGGAGTGGTCTTAAGGCAACCGTCTGTTAACATAACAGGGGAGGTGTGGTGGAGTGGTCTTAAGGCAACCGTCTGTTAACATAACAGGGGAGGTGTGGTGGAGTGGTCTTAAGGCAACCGTCTGTTAACATAACAGGGGAGGTGTGGTGGAGTGGTCTTAAGGCAACCGCCTGTTAACATAACAGGGGAGGTGTGGTGGAGTGGTCTTAAGGCAACCGTCTGTTAACATAACAGGGGAGGTGTGGTGGAGTGGTCTTAAGGCAACCGTCTATTAAAATAACAGGGGAGGTGTGGTGGAGTGGTCTTAAGGCAACTGTCTGTTAACATAACAGGGGAGGTGTGGTGGAGTGGTCTTAAGGCAACCGTCTGTTAACATAACAGGGGAGGTGTGGTGGAGTGGTCTTAAGGCAACCGTCTGTTAACATAACAGGGGAGGTGTGGTGGAGTGGTCTTAAGGCAACCGTCTGTTAACATAACAGGGGAGGTGTGGTGGAGTGGTCTTAAGGCAACCGTCTGTTAACATAACAGGGGAGGTGTGGTGGAGTAGTCTTAAGGCAACCGTCTGTTAACATAACGGGGGAAGTGTGGTGGAGTGGTCTTAAGGCAACCGTCTGTTAACATAACAGGGGAGGTGTGGTGGAGTGGTCTTAAGGCAACCGTCTGTTAACATAACAGGGGAGGTGTGGTGGAGTGGTCTTAAGGCAACCGTCTGTTAACATAACAGGGGAGGTGTGGTGGAGTGGTCTTAAGGCAACCGTCTGTTAACATAACAGGGGAAGTGTGGTGGAGTGGTCTTAAGGCAACCGTCTGTTAACATAACAGGGAGGTGTGGTGGAGTGGTCTTAAGGCAACCGTCTGTTAACATAACAGGGGAGGTGTGGTGGAGTGGTCTTAAGGCAACCGTCTGTTAACATAACAGGGGAGGTGTGGTGGAGTGGTCTTAAGGCAACCGTCTGTTAACATAACAGGGGAGGTGTGGTGGAGTGGTCTTAAGGCAACCGTCTGTTAACATAACAGGGGAGGTGTGGTGGAGTGGTCTTAAGGCAACCGTCTGTTAACATAACAGGGGAGGTGTGGTGGAGTGGTCTTACGGCAACCGTCTGTTAACATAACAGGGGAGGTGTGGTGGAGTGGTCTTAAGGCAACCGTCTGTTAACATAACAGGGGAGGTGTGGTGGAGCGGTCTTAAGGCAACCGTCTGTTAACATAACAGAGGAGGTGTGGTGGAGTGGTCTTAAGGCAACCGCCTGTTAACATAACAGGGGAGGTGTGGTGGAGTGGTCTTTAGGCAACCGTCTGTTAACATAACAGGGGAGGTGTGGTGGAGTGGTCTTAAGGCAACCGCCTGTTAACATAACAGGGGAGGTGTGGTGGAGTGGTCTTAAGGCAACCGCCTGTTAACATAACAGGGGAGGTGTGGTGGAGTGGTCTTAAGGCAACCGCCTGTTAACATAACAGGGGAGGTGTGGTGGAGTGGTCTTGCCACTGGACTGGTAATCCAATGGTCCCGGGTTCGAATCCCGATATGTCAATGGGAAGATATTATTGGAATTAAATTTGTGCTGTACCTAGAGTATCAGTGCATTACCACATAGCCCACCAAAACGCCAAAAAAATACCCTCATTGTTCCCTGATTAAATAGCACTGTATGAATATTCCCATATTCAAAATATGCTACAGGGGGGCAATGCCTAGTGAGTTAATTGCTCAATAGGTGGCGTTCTGAGAGTGAGGGTCTGAGTCTAGGGGTTGAGACAGTGAAACACTGGGGCGAGGCAGTTCCAGAGATGGGGCTGCCTCAAGCCGTGGTTGGGCAACCGTGCCCCGGGGGGTGGGGGTGGGGGGGGTGATGGAGGCAAGGGAAGAAGTCAAGTAACACAGATGATACTTGAGCGTATTGTTTGTGTTTTTTTTTATGTTTTGTTCAAACCCAAGGCCTTAACCTTGAGATAGCAAAAGGGAATAAGATAACAATAGGGAATAAGATAACAATAGGGAATAAGATAACAATAGGGAATAAGATAACAATAGGGAATAAGATAGTGAGAGGGAATTATGTAGTGAGAGGGAATAAGATAGTGAGAGGGAATTATGTAGTGAGAGGGAATAAGATAGTGAGAGGGAATAAGATAATGAGAGGGAATAAGATAGTGAGAGTGAATAAGATAGTGAGAGTTAATAAGATAGTGAGAGTGAATAAGATAGTGAGAGTGAATAAGATAGTGAGAGTGAATAAGATAGTGAGAGTGAATAAGATAATGAGAGGGAATAAGATAGTGAGAGTGAATAAGGTAGTGAGAGTTAATAAGATAGTGAGAGTGAATAAGATAGTGAGAGTGAATAAGATAGTGAGAGTGAATAAGATAGTGAGAGGGAATAAGATAGTGAGAGGGAATAAGATAGTGAGAGTGAATAAGATAGTGAGAGGGTTTAATATAGTGAGAGGGAATAATATAACAATAGGGAATAAGATAATGAGAGGGAATATTATAGAAAGAGGAAGATGATAGTGAGAGGTAAACATATAGTAAGATGATAGTCCCCCGGGCGTGGGGGGACACTGAATACAGACAGAGGAAGAGGGATGGAGGACAGAGAAAGTACACACGTTTCTTGGGGGACAGGGTTGGGAAGGGAGATGGGCAAAGGGTGAAGGGTGCATAAGAACCAACAATAATATGTATATAGCATCACACCTCTGCTACAACCAACAGGGATGCTATGATTGCTATTCTTAAACAATTCTTTCCCTTCGCAGTGCCTGATACCGAACGAATATTGTGTGAATGAGTATTGCTTACAGAAATTATACGGATTAGCACTCCCATCTCTCAAGGTAACGTCATTTTTCAAGTAATTTCGTCCATTAACGGCGCTACGAAGGGAAACATTGTTTAAGAATACCACCCAGTGTATCTTCAGGTCATAGCAAAAGGAATATTATGATTCTAATATTGTAGTTGCATATGGATGGTACGTATCAAAGGTAAAGTGAGGGAGAAGTATAGTGAGAGGAAGGTATTCTGAGAGGTAGGACGGTACTACGCAAACGATGCAAGGAAATATACCAAGCACAGACAAAGTTATAAATAAATAACCTACTGGTGGTAAATTGAATCCCTTATCAACAGATTTTTCAATACTTAATGGGTAAATGGGAAGGTCTCTGCATCAAAATAATACCAAGTTATCATAAGTAACAACGTATTTCGCAATAAAATCTGCGTAATAATTAAGTAATCACTGGAAAAACTAATATCAGACTATAATATGAAGTGAATATAATAATCTTATAAGCCGAGCATGGAGGGAGGCTGGTCAACAGGAGCTAGTGTTTATGGTTGTAACTCGGAGCGGTGAGTCTCAAGAGGATTCAAGGGCACCAGCTGTTTACAGACGGGATACAAGCACTACGGAGGGAACCACTAAACGGAGGAGGAGGAGGAGGAGGAGAAGAAGAGAGAGATTACACGCAAAGGATTGAACGAAGGGGATACGCAGAAGTAGATGGAGATTTGGAAGTGGGAGAGATAATGAAGGGAGAGAAAGAAAGCAGGAGTATATGGATACTGAAGAATATTTATGATGTGTGTACGTAAGCGATACAAGTGCGCGATGAATTCCTTAGGGGGCCAACTTCGTTTTTTTCTCTCTCTCTCCCTGTCTCTTGGTTGTATCCATTGGTCCCCATTCAGCCTACTGTTATAGACGTTTATCCCCATCCGGGTGTCGATTTTTTCCTGGCTTTCTGTAGCGAGCCAGCATATTAAAAAAAAAAAAAAAAAAAAATTACAGCAGGCTAAATTGGTACATTTTTCGATAGAAAAATTCCTCCATACAATGCTGGCTCGCTTTCGCTCGCCAGGAAAAAATCGACACCTGAATGGTGATAAACGTCTTAAAAGAGTCGGCTGAATGGGGCCGAATGGATACAAGCCAGAGAAAGAGAGACAATGAGATCAAACAAGCAGGTCACCCCCCTTAACGCAAGAGGGGGGTAGTGGATGGTGGGGGTGGCTGGGAGGGGTTAGAAGGGGTTTATTGGGGACAGGGATAGTGGATGGTGGGGGTGGCTGGGAGGGGTTAGAAGGGGTTTATTGGGGACAGGGATAGGATGGTGGGGGTGGCTGGGAGGGGTTAGAAGGGGTTTATTGGGGACAGGGATAGTGGATGGTGGGGGTGGCTGGGAGGGGTTAGAAGGGTTTATAGGGGACAGGGATAGTGGTTGGTGGGGGTGGCTGGGAGGGTTTGGAAGGGTTTTATTGGGGACAGGGATAGTGGATGGTGGGGGTGGCGGGGAGGGGTTAGAAGGGGTTTATTGGGGCCAGGGATAGTGGATGGTGGGGGTGGCTGGGAGGGGTTAGAAGGGGTTTATTGGGCACAGGGATAGGATGGTGGGGGTGGCTGGGAGGAGAAAGAAGGGGTTTATTGGGGACAGGGATAGTGGATGGTGGGGGTGGCTGGGAGGGTTAGAAGGGTTTATTGGGGACAGGGATAGTGGATGGTGGAGGTGGCGGGGAGGGGTTAGAAGGGGTTTATTGGGGACAGGGATAGGATGGTGGGGGTGGCTGGGAGGGGTTAGAAGGGGTTTATTGGGGACAGGGATAGTGGATGGTGGGGGTGGCTGGGAGGGGTTAGAAGGGGTTTATTGGGGACAGGGATAGTGGATGGTGGGGGTGGCTGGGAGGGGTTAGAAGGGGTTTATTGGGGACAGGGATAGTGGATGGTGGGGGTGGCTGGGAGGGGTTAGAAGGGGTTTTATTGGGGACAGGGATAGTGGATGGTGGGGTTGGCTGGGAGGGTTTAGAAGGGGTTTATTGGGGACAGGGATAGTGGATGGTGGGGGTGGCTGGGAGGGGTTAGAAGGGGTTTATTGGGGACAGGGATAGGATGGTGGGGGTGGCTGGGAGGGGTTAGAAGGGGTTTATTGGGGACAGGGATAGAAGGATGGGAAGGTGAGGGGAAATGTAAGACGTCTAAGGGAGCCCACCTCGCTTTTTTTCTCTTTCTCTCCCTCTCTCTTTGGCTTGTATCCATTCGGCCCCATTCAGCCTACTGTTTTAAGACGCTTACCCCCATCCAGGTGTCAATATTTTCCTGGCGATCGGTAGTTAGTCAGCATATATATATTTTTGTTTTGACAACACGCTAAATTTGTAAATTTTTCGATAGAAAAATGTTTCCGGCGAAGCCGGATTTCTCCATACAATGCTGGCTCGCTATCGTTCGCCAGGAAGAAATCGACACCTGGATGGGGATAAACCTAGGGGAGGTGTGGCGGAGTGGTCTTGCCACTGGACTGGTAATCCAATGGACCCGGGTTCGAATCCCAATATGTCAATGGGAAGATATTATTGGGATGGAATTTGTGCTGTACCTAGTATCAGTGCATTACCACAGCACACCGAAATGTCAAATAAATACCCTCATTGGCCCCTGATTAAATAGCATTGTATGAATATTCCCATATTCAAAAACATGCTACAGGGGGTCAATGCCTAGTGAGTTAATTGCTCAATAGGTGGCGTTCTGAGAGTGAGGATCCGAGCCTGGGGGATGAGACTGTGAAGAACAGAGGCGGAGCAGCTTCAGAGATGGAGTTGCTTTGAGCCGTGAAGCTACGCATGTCTCACTCCCTAGACTGGAGCAAGATCTCACAGGCCTCACTGTGTTCAGCGGTAGAGTGTAAAGGCTATCAGCCTATGCCCGAGAGGTAGTAGTTGGAATATAGAAGAAAAAAAAAAAAAAAAAAAAAAAAGTCTTAAAACAGTTAGCTGAATGGGGCCGAATGGATACAAGCCAGGGAAAGAGAGAAAAGGAGAGAAAGATAAAAACAAAAAGCCGGTGACCCCCCTTAATGAGAATGAGAGGTTATATGATAATGCAATTATTGTAGTCTGCCCTACATCCTCCTTTCTTATGTATTCAGTGGCTTCTCCCCGAGTGTTTGTATCCCGATTGTAAACACATTAAATATCGTCCTCTCAGGACATTTCTACCTCTCACTATCCCTTTGACTATACTTCTACATCATACTATTCCTCTCTCTCCCTTATTATCTTCCTTCTCCTTCTAGCCACCAACCCTCTCCCTCCCTCTATCCTTCTCCCTTCCTTTCAATGATATCAATAATTATCTCGTACTTCACTTCACGCACCCTCCTCCTTCGAGAAATGTCGTGTTTACAAACCCGATATAAGAGCTCCGGGGGGGACTATTCTGAACGGAGGAGGAGGAGGAGGAGAAGAAGAAGAAGAAGAAGAGGAAGAGGTTGGATGGAGTGGAGGAGGAGGAAAAGGAGGAGGTGGAGAAGGAGGAGGTGGAGGAGAAGGAGAAGAAGGAGGTTGAATGGAGTGGAGTACAGGGGAATTATTGAGGTCATAATGAGGCCGGAGGGATGGATTGAGGGGAGGGGGGCAGACGGATAGCGATGATGGTCAGAGGTTGAAAGAGAAGAGTGTATTGAGATTGAGGGTGGGTAGGGGGGAATATAAGAAGGGATAGGGGTAAGAGGAAGAGGAAGAGCGATACCATGAAGGAGACACACAGTGAGAGGTAGAAGTGTTTTGAGATGATTATAATTATGCGATGTGTTTACAATCGCGAAACAAGCACTCCGGTGGGAACCAATGCACGCAAGATCAAGGAAGGGGATTAAGGGAGGCAGACCGTTTTTGTGGACCCCCTTCTCCCTAATATTTAGCCCCACTAGTTTTGAGATTATAAGACGTTCGGCCCATTACTTTGGCGATTTTAACACCTTTTGCCCCATTTCGTTGCCAATTTTAATACCTTTCGTGCCATTTAGGTGTCGATTTTTTCCTGGCGAGCGATAGCGAGACTGCAATTTTAAGAGGAATCGGCTTTCGGTCGGGACATTTTTCTACCAAAACATTTACAAATTTATCTTGAGGGGTCTAGGGGGTGTTTATCTTGAGGGGGCTCTAGGGGGTGTTTATCTTGAGGGGCCTCTAGGGGGTGTTCATCTTGCGGGGGGTCTACGTGGGGTTTATCTTGAGGGGGACTAGGGGGTGTTTATCTTGAGTCTAGGGGGTGTTTATCTTGAGTCTAGGGGGTGTTTATCTTGAGTCTAGGGGGTGTTTATCTTGAGGGGGGTCTAGGGGTGTTTATCTTGAGGGGGGCTAGGGGGTGTTTATCTTGAGGGGGTCTAGGGGGTGATTATCTTGAGGGGGGGGTTTAGAGGGTGTTTATCTTGAGGGGGGTCTAGGGGGTGTTTATCTTGAGGGGGGGTCTAGGGGTGTTTATCTTGAGTCTAGGGGGTGTTTATCTTGAGTCTAGGGGGTGTTTATCTTGAGTCTAGGGGGTGTTTATCTTGAGTCTAGGGGGTGTTTATCTTGAGGGGGGCTCTAGGGGGTGTTTATCTTGAGGGGGGCTCTAGGGGGTGTTTATCTTGAGGGGGGCTCTAGGGGGTGTTTATCTTGAGGGGGGCTCTAGGGGGTGTTTATCTTGAAGGGGGATCTAGGGGTGTTTATCTTGAGGGGGGATCTAGGGGGTGTTTATCTTGAGGGGGTCTAGGGGGTGTTTATCTTGAGGGGGGTCTAGGGGGTGTTTATCTTGAGGGGGGTCTAGGGGGTGTTTATCTTGAGGGGGTCTAGGGGGTGTTTATCTTGAGGGGGGGTCTAGGGGGTGTTTATCTTGAGGGGGGGTCTTGGGGTGTTTATCTTGAGGGGGGGTGTGGGGGTTTTTTATCTTGAGGGGGGGTCTAGGGGGTGTTTATCTTGAGTCTAGGGGGTGTTTATCTTGAGTCTAGGGGGTGTTTATCTTGAGTCTAGGGGGTGTTTATCTTGAGGGGGGGTCTAGGGGGTGTTTATCTTGAGGGGGGTCTAGGGGGTGTTTATCTTGAGGGGGGGTCTAGGGGGTGTTTATCTTGAGGGGGGGTCTAGGGGGTGTTTTTCTAAGTTTGATGGAAGTCTAGGGAGGAAACTAAAAACATATATGAATAAATGAATTAATAGACCAAACAAACGGTCAGTCTCCCCTTAGCCAGCTGGGTGCCAGGTCCGTATTTATATGGACTGAGGTGTTGTCCCGCCCAGTGCCAGGCCCGTATATTTACGGACTCGCCAAAAATATGTTATAGCGCCAAAATTAGGTCACCCATGCCTTCCATATTCCTATCACAAGTACCCTACCCTTCTACCTTCTCGCTCCCCCCAACCCCCTCGCACCTCCCAAACACCATGTAAATTAGGTCACCCATGCCTTCCATATTCATATCACAAGTACCCTAACCCTTCTACCTTCTCGCTCCCCCCAACCCCCTCGCACCTCCCAAACACCATGTAAATTAGGTCACCCATGCCTTCCATATTCATATCACAAGTACCCTACCCTTCTACCTTCTCGCTCCCCCCAACCCCCTCGCACCTCCCAAACACCATGTAAATTAGGTCACCCATGCCTTCCATATTCATATTACAAGTACCCTACCCTTCTACCTTCTCGCTCCCCCCAACCCCCTCGCACCTCATGTAAATAATATGTAAATGTATATGAATATAAGAATATTTACCAGTGATTTTATGTTAGAAGACTTTGTGACAATCATTAGTGTGTGTGTAAGGGATACATTATCTATTTTTTATTAATTTCACCACAACACCAAACATCTCCAAAGAAATTAATGAAAGCATATAATTATGTGATCCACCAGGATTCGAACCCGGGTTATCACACACAGATTTTTAGACACCTTAACCATTACACCACCAAGACGGTTAAAGGTTTATGCACACGCCTACGACTGATTATCCATTCTCGAATACTGGATATTAATCTAATCATGTTCATATTCCCACTGCACTATGGTAGCCTAATGTTTAATAAGTGAGAGGAAAGAATATTCAAGGGGCACAGATCATTTAGAACGGCCTCGCTACGAAATATCCCTGAACCTACTGATAATCTATTTTTTTATTAATTTCACCACAACACCAAACACCTCCAATGAAATTAATGAAAGCATATATGTGGTCCACCAGAATTCGAACCCGGGTTATCACACACAGATTTTTAGACACCTTAACCATTACACCACCAAGACGGTTACAGGTTTATGCACACGCCTACGACTTGTTATCCATTCTCGAATACTGGATATTTATCTAATCATATTCATATTCCCACCGCACTATGGTAGCCTAATGTTTAAGTGAGAGGAAAGACAAGCCCAATGCATTTCAATGATAAATAATTGAAGATAATGTGACATAAAACCTAGTGTGCATATGGCGTGTGGGTTTACATCCCCATAACAGTTGTGCATCGAAAAAGCAATTCATACTCAATGCTGATATTCTCCAATTACTCTCAAAGTGTTTGCAAAGACAAAAATATTTCCATTTATTTAAACAAAAATTCATAATTGTTTTACTTTGCATAACATATGGTGCCTCTCATGCGTATACCTACATCAAAAATTACGTGCGCGTACTAAAGGTAGTCCATACTCAACATAACACTACTTGAAATGCCTGTATTCGTCGAAACCAGACGGTGGGAGCACTTGGAAGTCGGCCGGAATAACCACAAAAAAAAAAAAACCCGATAAAGTCTAGGATAATGTCTAAGGTATTTGCTTTGATACTTTCAACTCACTAGATCGGGTGAAAATGGACTAGGTGAGTGCTTTTATTACCACTATCCATCCTTTTTCATCCAACATGATAGATTTAGCCAAGAACACATAATACAATTGTTAACATATTATACAGTAGTCTGTTGTATCGGATTCCATACTCCGATACAATTCACCAGTAAACGTACAAACGTGTTATTGATGAGAGAGAGAGAGAGAGAGAGAGAGAGAGAGAGAGAGAGAGAGAGAGAGAGAGAGAGAGAGACAAAATTGAACGCAAGTGAAAATGGAAGCAAAGAAAGTGCGCATGAATAATTAAGAATGATAAAGAGTGTATGTGTGTGGGACGGGGGGGGGGGGGGGGGGGCATTGAGAAGCATTGGGGTAGTGAAAGGGTGTGGGTTAGCGAGAGGGAGTGGGATAGTGAGAGGGAGTGGGAAAGTTAGAGGGAATGGGTTAGTGAGGGAGATGTTGGTAGTGAGAGGGCTAATTATATAAGAGTTAACAATGATACTGTAAACCCCACTCGATCCCTGGAGGTTCTGCCAAAGCTGAATGTAATCGTCTAATGAACACCAGAACACAATAAAAAACAAAACAAAGAGCCACATAATATGGAAGGGCTTAATAATAGTGTCTAATGATTGGGAGAATGCATATAAAAAGGGGCATCATAATACTGAGAGGGTTAATACAATCGTCTACACTGCTAGCAAGAACGCAACATAAATATCGTCAATTCGTAAACCCAATTATATTCATTATAGAGGCCTTGATGTGTTCCCCACTTGCGATACAAGTGCCTTGGGGGGACTGATCAAAACAGGAATACGGTGTGTGTGTGGGGAGGGTGGGTAGATGGGGAGGAGGGGGAGGGTGAAGGGTTCATAGTGTTTACATGTGCTTAAGAGGTGTGTGTCTGTGTGTGTGTGTGTGTAATAGAGGGAAGGGCGGGGAGAGAAAACCTTGTTACATTTAATGCTTCCAAAACTCAATTTATCCATCTTACTACCCGTCAGGAACCTCCAGAGGACTATCCCTTATTCTTCAACAATACAAAAATCAACCCTTCATCTTCTCTCAATGTTCTCGGTGTCTCTTTTTCTTCAGCTCTCACTTGGAAAGACCATATTACCAGTCTCGCTAAGGCAGCCTCCCAGAAGCTGGGTGTGCTCAACCGTCTCAATTTTTTGTTTATCCCTGTGCAGCTTCTTGCTCTGTACAGGGGCACAGTGCGTCCTTGTATTGAGTATTGTTCACATGTGTGGGGAGGATCCTCTCACACCGCACTCCTAGATAAAGTGGAAAGAAAACCTTTCGTATCATTAACTCCCGTCCACTCACCAACTCTCTGCAATCTCTCTCTCTTCGCCGCAATGTTGCATCTCTCTCGGTATTTTATCGCTACTACAATAATCAGTGTTCCTCGGAGCTTTCCCAGTGTATACCACCTCCTCTACGTAGGGTGCGTAGTACCCGCCTTGCAACGCAATCCCACCCCTACTCTGTGCAGCTCTCCAACCCAAGAGTGAAACGCTATTCTCAGACTTTCTTCTATTCAACTGCTGAGTTCTGGAACTCTCTCCCAGAATCAGTCTTTCCCTCTTTCTATGACTTAAATTGCTTCAAACTCCGTGTGCCCAGGCATTTTAGCTCGAACGTCCCTTGATTTCGGCCCTGTCACTCTTTGAAATCTGGGGGAGGCACTCGCTGCAGGCAGTAATGCCTTTTGTCTCCCTCATTCACATAGAGAAAAAAAAATATATATATACACACACCGGTATATATATATATATATATATATATATATATATATATATATATAATATGACTTCTTCTTTTGTACCAACATGTATATTTCGACATTTGTCAACACTTGTCACTTTTCGTACCAAGGCCCGAACTTAGAGGTACACCGCTGGTAACAAGCACCCAATTGGATTATATACTATATATAAAATATCTCTGTTTTTTGTTTGTTAGCTAACATTTGATTAATTGATATATATTACCCTCTATCCCGAGCATTCCTAACTTATCTAATTATTTATTGTGAGTTACCTTGTCAAAAGCCTTTTGAAAGTCTAGGTAGACTTTATCAAGCGCCTTAGTTGATTTATTCAGAGTAAATTATTTATGATATTATTCGACAAGGTATGTTAGCCTCGATTGTCTGGTCCTCAACCCTTTTATTAATGCATTCGATTCTAGAACTTAACTATTCTATGTCTTGAAATTGTTTCTTGAATTTGTTCTATTAGTCAGTCTTATTGGTCAATAGTCACTTGCTTTGGTTCGATCACCCTTTTGTGAATGGGATCAATGTTCACTGTTTTTCATTCAATTGGGACACTTCCATGCTGGAATGATAAGTAAACTATAATGGTCAGGGATTTGCATATTTCTTTTACCTGTTATAGTTTTGTATTATGGAAATTATCACGGTCGGGAGTTATGATAATATTTCGTTTACTTAAAAACTATTTTGCATTATATTTCACTTGCGCTAATGGTAAAGTTTCCTACTTTTCCATGTGTTGACACTGTCTTATGTTATGTAGTATTCTTTACCGAACACGTATTTGCAATATCTGTGTGGGTTGTCACTATTTGATCATCTCTAGTTAATGAGCCTATTCCGCATTATTTCTCTGTTGTTGTCTACGTAGTTATACAAATGCTTAGGGTGGTCGGTGGTCTTCTTGGCTATAGAGACTTCATAATCACGCTTAGTTGATCTTATCAGTTTCTTAAAATGGCTTCTACAAAGGTTGTATAATGCCTTTACTTGGTCATTAGAAAGTATTGTTCTTTCTATGTTTGATTGCATTAGCGATTTCACTGTTGAACCATGGTGGCTTCTTATTTGTGTACGCCTTCGTTTAACTTTCATTGGTAGATACTTATCCTGTGTCATCATAAACATGTTCCCTATCTGTGTCCACGTATATTTTATTTCGTATATATACCTAGCAATGAGAGTGTGTTATAAAGTGCTTGTCTAAGTTCGTCAAAATCCGCTTTATATAGTCTGGCACCAAAATGTCTTGTCTTCTCAATAGTTTAGCAGCAACTAACTTCAAACCTAATGATTCTATGGTCGGAGGTTTAGAGATGTTCACCTACCACTAGATTATTAACTGAACCTTATAATCACCTAGAAGAAAACATTATTCGAAAGAGTTTAAGGGGACATTGGCCGGTTTTCTGGACCACTTTCTCCCTCATGTTTAGCCCCATTAGTTTTCAGATGTTGAGATGTTTGCCCCATTAGTTAGCCGATTTAAAGACCTTTCCCCCCATTTCTTCGTCAACATTTCGACCTTTCGTGCTATTTAGGTGTCGATTTTTTCCCTGGCGAGATGAGCCTGTTATGTTGGAAGAACCGGCCTTCGGCCGGGACATTTTTCTACCGAAAAATGTACAAATTAATCTAGAAGGGGGATCTAATGGACCTTTTTTTCTTTTTTTAATTTGATGGAGGTCTAGGGAGGAAACTAGAAAAATAATGAATACATGCAAAAATCGCCCAAAAAAGTGAACCATCTCCCCTTAATTTGGCAGGTCGTAAAATAGTACATTGTCGCTTTCTGTGTACCTTGGTGGTCTGTCAGCGGTTGTAATAGCAATCTTCGGTTTATGAAAGAGAGAGAGAGAGAGAGAGAGAGAGAGAGAGAGAGAGAGAGAGAGAGAGAGAGAGAGAGAGAGATAGATAGAGAGAGAGAGAGAGCCTGCAAAACCAAACAAAAGTACGTATGAAGCTTTGATGTGTTTGAAGCGAAAGCCAAGGATTCCGATGGGACGAGAGAGAGAGAGAGAGAGAGAGAGAGAGAGAGAGAGAGAGAGAGAGAGAGAGAGAGAGAGAGAGAGAGAGAGAGAGAGAGAACATCTAGCTATAGTATATTTGGTGCAGCTAATGGTAAATTGAACCCTTGGCAACTGATATATCGAGACTAAACCCCTTTTGTAATGGTGACCTCCTTTTATTAACTTTTTTTCTGGCTACTTTGGACGATTTTATTCAGTTTCAAAAGGGCCTCCGGCGATTAACAGTTTTCGAACCTGTCTTACTTTCAAACAATAAAGAGGCTACAGACTATCTCAATAAAGAGGCTACAGACTATCTCAATAAAGAGGCTACAGACTATCTCAATAAAGAGGCTACAGACTATCTCAATTAATCGTTTTAGCTACCATATATCCTTCCTAAGCTGCTCACAATTATTATAGTACAGCTCGAAGATCATTAAGAAGATGTCGCCGGTACAGAAGGGGTTAAGTGTCCTGGGATGGTTGGTGAAGCTGCCCACAAAGCTCCCAACACTAACACACACACACACACACACACACACACACACACACACACACACACACACACACACACACACACACACACACACAGGGTTTTATGGGGGAAGTAGTTGCTTTTTCTCCCTCATGTTTAGTCCCATTAGCTTTGAGACTTGAAGACGTTCGTTCCATTAGTTTGGCGATTTCAAGAACTTTTGCCCCATTTCTTTGTCAATATAAAGACCTGTAATTTTCGTGCCATTTACAGTAGGTGTTGATTTTCTTCTGGCGAGCAATAGCGAGCCTGTAATTCTAGGGCGAACCGGCCTTCGGACACGGCATTTTTCTACCGAAAAATGTACAAATTTAACTTGAAGAGCCACAAACGTCCTCATCTTGAGAGTTTATTGTACAATATTTCGGACAACCTTGTCCATCTTCATGTAAAACCCCACATTTTGATCCTAGTAAATGTGGGGGTTTACTTGAAGATGAACAATATTGTCTGAAATATTGTACAATAAACTCTCAAGATGAGGACGTTTGTGGCTCTTACCAGTTTTGCTAAGGTAGCCTCCCGGAAGCTGGGTGTGCTCAACCGCCTCAAGGGGTTCTTTACCCCTGCACAGCTTCTGTATTGTATTGAGTATTGTTCACATGTGTGGGGAGGATCCTCTCACACCGCACTCCTAGACAAAGTAGAAAGGAAAACTTATTGTATCATTAACTCCCATCCACTCACCAACTCTCTGTAATATCTCTCTCTTCGGCGCAATCTTGCATCTCTCTCACTATTCTACTGCTACTACAATAATCAATGTTCCTCAGAGCTCTCCCAGTGTATACCACCTCCTCTACGTAGGGTACGTAGTACCCGTCTTGAAACACAATCTCACCCCTACTCTGTGCAACTCTCCAACTCAAGAGTGAAACGATACTCCCAAAGAATATATATATATATATATATATACTCTTTTCCTACTCATACCCCAACTCTTTCCCACACACCTCTCACTCTTTTGGTGGGTTCACACATTCACGTATATTGCTCCCGTCCGGCGTATCGCCAATTTATGTAAAGACGCGAGTAGTTTCTGCCGTTGAACGCCCGTTCTTCCACGTCTATTGCACTTACCGACAGACGTAGCGTAACGGGGCCAGTGTTACGTCAGACGTAATGGAGTCGTATTGAACTACGTACGTGTTTGCGACGTGCGTAAGCATAGCCCCGTTCGACCTCATGGGCTGCACGATTTGCGGGAACACAGGCCACGCCCATGCCACGCCCCCTCAAGACCGGCGTAGATGAGGCCGCATGTCTTGGGATTTGTTAGGTCGTACCTGGACCGGTTCTGGCCAATCGTAGGCACACCCCGTCTGACCAAACACAGACAAAGACAGTCTTTGTCAACCACGTAGGTCTGGGTTGGAATCTGGGAACTACAAAAGGGCAGGAATGGCCACACCATTCCCATTCCCAGTCCTTCATCGGCACCATGAACAACATCGAGGAATTCATCCTGGAGGAGTAACATCGAGGAATTCATCCTGGAGGAGTAACCCGCTGAGTGCCAGCCAATTTTGATGGTGTGCTTCTGCCAGTGCCATTTTTTTTTTTTTTTTTTTTGGCTAAATCTATTAAGTTGGGAGAGAAATGGTAAAAAAAAACACTCCCCTCGCCAGAAATCAGGTCCCCGATGGTCCCGATGGTCCCGAAAGTAGCTGAAAAGACACTATAGACTACAGAGACTTTTATGGTATCGGAATGTATGGGTGGGAGGGTGGTTTTGGGGTTGGTTGGGGGAAGGTAGAAGGGTAATTGACTTGTGTTACACATATGAAGCCGATTGGTGAGGTAGTTTCGCCACCACGGATTTTCCTTTTTTTCCTTTCCTTCGTACGGATACGCTAGAAGTGGGTGGTGGGAGGAGGTTGGGGGTGTGGTGGGGGGAAGGCAGAAGGGTAAGAGACTTGTCACACAAATATGGAACCGATTGGTGCAGTCGTTTCGCCGCCACAGATTTTCCTTTTTTTTCCTTCTGACGGGACCGACAGTCAGCGAGTGGGTGGGAGGAGGAGGGATTTGGGATTTTTGTGGTGGGTAGCCTAAAGGGTAAGGTACATGTGGTAAAAATATGAAAGCCATAGGTGCAGTCGTTTCGCTGCTACGATTTGTTTTCGGCAGGGTGCAGAGGGTGGCAGGGTTGGCTTGTTGGTTGCTGCTCCGGTGTGGTGAGGTGTGACTGGAGGGTCCCTCGCTGGTCCCGTTGTCCCCTCGTACAACGATGCCGCGTCTTCCCGCCAACCCCGCAGTGCGGCGGTTCTGCCAGATGCGGCCTAACTAACGTATACTTCCACGTTCGACTGGAACTTTCTACGATTTGACGAGAGCAGCTCTCGTCTCACGTGGTAGCTGCTACGTCCGACGAGGATGCTCTGGTCAGACGACCGTGGTGGCCTGGTCGGTCGTAAGTTTCCCCGTCTTTTGACATACGTGAGGGCGAGCCACGTTCCTGATTCGACTCGAATCAGCAACCGCGCGGCCTTGGCCGCACCCACAACATTCCCGACCCACGTGGGCTACTCGTTTCTACTCGCGCCATGCGAGAGTACCCCCCCCCGACTGGCCGTAATTTCATTAAAGTTTTGCGTATTATGCCATTACGTTTTACGTAATCGGTTGCCAACTACCAATATACCTTCGTTTACAACAGACGGGAGCTGACGGGAGCAATATACGTGAATGTGTGAACCCACCATTTCCCCACTCACTCTGCACTGTTTCTCCTCTCACTGTTCCTTGCACTCAGCTCAAGGTAATATAAGGGCACATTTTTCCACATCTAGCGTCACCCCAGCAACGGCCTCTCTCTCTCTCTCTCTCTCTCTCTCTCTCTCTCTCTCTCTCTCTCTCTCTCTCTCTCTCTCTCTCTCTCTCTCTCTCTCTCTCTCTCTCTCTCTCTCTCTCTCTCTCTCTCTCTCTCTCTCTCTCTCTCTCTCTCTCTCTCTCTCTCTCTCTCTCTCTCTCTCTCTCTCCCCTTTCCCTTGTTGTTCTTAACCCTTAGTAGTTAAGATGACGCATTTCTGTTTCTCTTTTCTGGCTATTATTAGACGATTTTATACATATTAGAATGGGTATATGTAAATCAGAGGGTTACTGAGATAAATATAATTCCCACAGGTCCTTCCTAAATTGTGTGAAAATCGCCTAATGATAGCCAGAATATACTGTAAAAATGCGTCATTATCTTCAGAGAATTAACTTTTGAAATTCCATTAAGAACGACTAGCCAATCCCAAACATCCATCAATTACCATAGTGTAAAGATTTGGAATCAGTTACCACAAGTATTGTACAATATAAACACAGTGTCTGGCTTTAAAGTTGCACTAAAATTACATCTGTCCAAATATTTACATTCTATTTTTATATATGTGTATGTGTGTGTGTCATTGATTTCATTAGTTAGGTTTATTTGTAAATTAATTGGTGAGTTGGTGTAAACAAATATGAATTTATCCAGCGAGGCCTTCCTTTGTGGTTAAGTGCTTCATTAATTACCCCTTCCATTCGTCTGATCATCTCGTTATCAGAGTGCACTTGGGTATATGTACAGGCTATGATTATGCAGTATTCTAGAATGCATAATATATCGTAGGCTTGTGCATAAACCTTTAACTGTCTGATAGCCTAGTGCTTAGCGTGCGGAATTTCGGTGTGAGTCCTTGGAGTACCACAGGTATTGATTACTTTAATTTATTTAATTAGTTAAGTTTATTTGTAAATTAATTGGTGTATCTATTCTATCTATCTATATACTCAGCCCCAAGCCCCACTGTTACTATATATACGGTATATATATATATATATTTTTTTTTGGGGGGGGGTCTCAAGACAGACCCCGAATAGGGACAACACAGCAGAAAACAATGAACACACAAAAACAAATACAAATTCACACACATCTAGGTCATCCAGGAGAAGACCCAGAGACCAGGGTCACCAAGGTCCCTCCAGCACTCCCATGGCCCCCTACCACCCGGACAGGTTCCAATCTCAGCAGGCAGACATGCAGCAGAGCCGAAACCACAAGCCCACCCACCAGACTTCCAGGCGCACCCATCATATAAACCGTCTCCGAGAGCCAGGTGCCTGATGGACTATTATCTAGTCCAACTTGCACCCGACCCCTTCCCCCAAATTACCATGTGTTCACTCATCTATTCACAAGCATTCTCCATTCATTCCTGTTTATTACCACTTCCCTTGCCTGATCTATAGTCATTCCTCTATCATCCAAAGCTTGTCTTATACAGTATCTCCATCTCAATGGGGGTCTTCCTGCCCTTCTATCTCCCCTTGTATCTGACTCACATATTCTCTTTGTAAGCCTTTCATCTTCCATTCATTCAACATGGCCATACCAGCTCAGCACCCTTATATCCACTCTAGCCGACAAATGTTCCTGCTGCCCCACTCTCCTACTTATCTCTTCATTCCTCAATCTGTCTCTACGAGTAACTCCACACATACTCCTCAAGCAACTCATCTCCATCACATCCAGCTTTCTTCTCTCCTTTTCCTTCAGAGCCCATGTCTCAGCCCCATACATCACTGTTGGCACAACAATTCCTCAAATATGTATGAGGATAAGTAAGTATGTACTTCTGTGTACATGTATAATTTTATATATGTAAATGCATGTCCTTTTACAAATGTATATTATGAGTACGTATGTGTAAGTGCGTATATTCGTGCAGCGTGTGGATGTACGTGTTGTATAGGTTGATATTTTGGTGTAAGTGTAAATACGTGTATATAATTACTATTATTTTCCATATTGTAATTATGTAATGGAGATGGGATAATTACATGGGCCCATGTATTGACATACGCATGTGGTATGGGACTATTATCTAGGGGTAGCTTTCATTATTAATTTAGGCCTACTCTTTGGAACTAATTTATTTATTTATTTTTATTTGTTTATTTTTTATTTTTTTGCTAGCTTATTGATGCTTAATTGGACTAGTTAAATAACCTTATCTGTAGAGTATCTAAACGACTGTAACTTTACATTGTAATATTATGGAGAAAATATCCTTCGTTATGTCTATTTGATATGTGAATCTAATTTTGACTCGGATATTTGTCTTTTATTGCGTGCAGTTGTACAATAATGTATTTGTATTACCATATTACTACTATATAAGCTTTCGAGTTTAAGTTATAGGTGCCTTTAAGAGAGATATATATCTCACAAGACTCAGCCAATGTAATGTTATTTTTGTATTATGATTATCATTTGTATGTTCTACTCGCTGGTGACACAGCATTGGTGGCGGATTCTGAGGAGAAATTGCAGCGGGTAGTCAAAGAGTTTGGAGTGGTTTTTGGGAGGAGGAAACTGAAGGTGAATGTCAATAAAAGTAAAGTAATGGTGTGTAATAGGGGTGATCATAGGGTGATTCTAGATGTGAGGCTGGATGGGGAAATATTGAAACAAGTAGAGCGTTTTAAATATCTAGGAGGATCAATAAGTGGGAGTGAAGGTATGGAAATGGAGGTAAAACAGAGAGTGTGTGAAGGAAGGAAGGTTTTCGGAGCAATGGGAAGTATGTGGAAGACGAGAAATCTCGGAATGAAAGTAAAAAGTGCAATGTATCAAGGAATTGTTGTGCCAACAGTGATGTATGGGGCTGAGACATGGGCTCTGAAGAAAAAGGAGAGAAGAAAGCTGGATGTGATGGAGATAAGCTGCTTGAGGAGTATGTGTGGAGTTACCCATAGAGACGGATTGAAGAATGAAGAGATACGTAGGAGAGTGGGGCAGCAGGAACATTTGTCAGCCAGAGTGGACAGAAGGGTGCTGAGCTGGTATGGTCATGTTGAACGAATGGGAGATGAAAGGCCTACAAAGAGAATATATGAGTCAGATACAATGGGAGATAGAAGGACAGGAAGACCCCCATTTAGATGGAGAGACTGTGTAAGACAAGCTTTGGATGACAGAGGAATGACTATAGATCAGGCAAAGGAAGTGGTAATAAACAGAAATGAATGGAGAATGCTTGTGAATAGTTGAGTGAACACGTGGTCATCTGGGGGAAGGGGTCGGGCGCAAGTTGGACTAGATAATAGTCCATCAGGCGCCTGGCCCGGGGAGACGATTAATATGAAGGGTGCGTCTGGAAGTCTGGTAGGCGGGCTTGTGGCTTTGGCTCCGCTGCATGTCTGCCTGCCGAGATCGGAGCCTCTCCGGGTGGTCGGGGGCCGGGGGAGTGCTGGAGCGACCTTGGTGACCCGGGTCTCTGGGTATTCTCCTGGATGACCTAGATGTGTGTGAATTTTGTGTTTTGTCTGTGTTATGTTCGTTGTTTTGTCTTGTGTTTTGTGTTTTCCTGTTCTTGCTCTGTCTTGAGCCGGCCACCCCCAAGAAAATGCAAAGAAAAAACAATAATAAAATAGAGAAAAATAAAAATAAAAAAATTGGAAAAGTGGGGATTGGGCCTGAGCATATAGATAGATAGAATGTTCTACTGGCTCAATACAAATGTCCAATTCAATGCAATTCAATTCAACTCATTATCACTTCCTTCAAAAATTCTTCATCTTCCTTTGTGTTCTCTTTATCACCTTATTTCCTCCTACTTTCTTTACCATTTATTTATTTCACTCCCTCTTTACCATTCCCTCCATTTATTCCTCATTCTTCGTGTTCAATTTCCGACATACTTCCTTCCTCCTTTCCTTACTTTATCAACATTTCTTCTTGCACATACTTTGCTTGCTTATTCCTTCTTTATCTTAATTTTTGATTATTTTTGTTTATCATTCCTATAATTCAATTTCTTAATTTATGCCTTGCTCTTTCACATATTTACCTTCTTGCTTACTTCCTTTGCTATAGATGTTTTCATAATTATATAGTACATAATTTATAGTTTTATTATAATTAAATACAAAACATGCATCCACTCTCTATTACTGCTCTCCTGTTCCTTCCTTTAACCCCTTCTGTACCGGCGACATCTTTGTTTATGATTTTCTTACTATATATATATAGACTATTTTCAGCAGCTTAAGAAGGATCTGTGGTAGTAAAAAGGGTTTAGGTAGATAGTTCGAAGCCTGTTAATTGCTGAAGGTCATTTTTAAACTGAATAAAATGATCTAATAGTAGCCAGAATATAGTTAGAAGGACGTCGCCGGTACGGAAGGGGTTATCATTGCAATATATTCTAATCCTTTCAACTTTATTATCTGTCTCTCTTATTATCTTATTTGCTCCTTTGCTCCTTCTTTCTTCCTCTCTGCATTTTCTGTCTCTCATTCTTTCTATTTTGCCTTGGTCGTCACAGTTCCATTTACTTATGCAGGCTCTCTTTCTATCATGTTTGTTTTTCCCTTTTCTTGCCATATAAATTTCACTTTATCTCTCATGCATACACAGGGCCGCCTGGCATATTTAGATTTGCTCTCTCTCTCTCCCCCTCTCTCTAACACCTCCCAATGAAATTAATGAAAACATGTGATCCTCTCGGGATTCGAACCTGGGTCACCACATACAGATCTTAAAAACTCTAATAATTACACCATCAAGACAGTTTGAATTATATTGATGGGCCTTAGCAAAAATGTTGGAGTATTCGCTAAGGACTATATCTACCCATCAATCAAACGAATCGTATATAATCGATAATAAGCTACAGATATATCGTCACATTTCATTTGATCAAGATCATTATTAAAATATCTTTCAGGGTTCACATTGAAACATTTTACTGTCTAGATGTTATTTTAAGAGGAAGTATTTGTTTTCTTCTGAACCCCTTCTCCTTCATGTTTAGCCCTATTAGTTATGAGATTTTTAAACGTTCTCCCAATTAGTTTGGTGATTTTTAGACCTTTCGCCCTATCTATTTTTTCTGGCGAGTAATAGCGAGCCTGTAATTTAGGATGAACTTACCGGGACATTTTTCTACCGAAAAATTTACACATTTATCTTTAAGGGGGGGAGGGAGGGTTCTATTTTTTTTTTTTTTTAAGTTTGATAGGGGTCAAGGATTGAGGAAAATGAGGTGAAAGAAGCAGTGAAACAAATGAGAGCGGGAAAAGCAGAAGGTTTGGATGGTATTGCTGTGGAGTGTATAAAGAAGGGTGGAGATGTGATAATAGATTGGTTGGTGAGACTTTTCAATGTGTGCTTTGCTGTGTCAATGGTACCAATAGACTGGAAGAGTGCATGTATTGTGCCGCTGTACAAGGGGAAGGGAGATCGGCAGGAGTGTTCAAGTTATAGAGGTATTAGTTTATTGTCAGTGGTTGGAAAGCTGTATGGCAGGGTGTTGATAGAGAGGATAATAAAGTGTACGGAAGTTGCAATAGGAGAAGAACAGTGCGGTTTTAGGAGGGGAAGAGGGTTCGTGGATCAGATGTTTGCAGTAAGACAGTTATGCGAGAAGTATTTAGAGAAGCATAAGGAGATATTTTGGGCTTTTATGGAATTGGAAAAAGCGTATGATCGTGTGGACCGTGAAGCAATGTGGAAGGTGTTAAGGATTTATGAAATAGGAGGAAATTTGTTAGAAGCAGTTAAGAGTTTTATGAAGGGAGCAGAGCATGTGTGAGAGTAGGAAATGGTGAGTTGAGTGAATGGTTTGAGGTAAAGGTAGGTTTGCGACAGGGTTGTGTAATGTCACCATGGCTGTTTAATATGTTTATGGATGGTGTGGTGGGAGGTGAAAAGGAGAACTATGGGAAGAGGATTGGGTTTAGTAGGAAAGAATGGTAGAGATTGGGAGTTGAATCAGTTGCTGTTCGCTGATGACACAGCATTGGTGGCAGATTCTGATGAGAAACTGCAGCGGGTAGTCAAAGAGTTTGGTGTGGTTTGTGGAAGGAGGAAACTGAAGGTGAATGTCAATAAAAGTAAAGTAATGGTGTGTAATAGGGGAGAGCATAGGGTGAATCTAGATGTGAGGCTGGATGGGGAAATTTTGGAACAAGTAGAGTTTTAAATATCTAGGAGGAACGATAAGCAGGAGTGGAGGTATGGAAGTGGAGGTAAAACAAAGAGTGTGTGAAGGAAGGAAGGTTTTCGGAGCAATGGGAAGTATGTGGAAGACGAGAAATCTCGGAGTGAAAGTAAAAAGTGCACTGTATCAAGGAATTGTTGTGCCAACAGTGATGTATGGGGCTGAGACATGGGCTCTGAAGAAAAAGGAGAAAAGAGGCTGGATGTGATGGAGATGAGCTGCTTGAGGAGTATGTGTGGAGTTACTCGTAGAGACAGATTGAGGAATGAAGAAATACGTAGGAGAGTGGGGCAGCAGGAACATTTGTCAGCCAGAGTGGACAGAAGGGTGCTGAGCTGGTATGGTCATGTTGAACGAATGAGAGATGAAAGGCTTACAAAGAGCATATGTGAGTCAGGTACAAGGGGAGATAGAAGGGCAGGAAGACCCCCATTGAGATGGAGAGACTGTGTAAGAAAAGCTTTGGATGATAGAGGAATGACTATAGATCAGGCAGGGGAAGTGGTGGTGGACAGGAGTGAATGGAGAATGCTTGTGAATAGTTGAGTGAACACGTGGTCATTTGGAGTAAGGGGTCGGGCTTAAGTTGGACTAGATAATAGTCCATCAGGCGCCTGGCCCGAGGAGACGATTAATATGAAGGGTGCGCCTGGAAGTGCGGTGGGAGGGCTTGTGGCTTTGGCTCCGCTGCATGTCTGCCTGCCGAGATCGGAACCTCTCCAGGTGGTCAGGGGCCAGGGGAGTGCTGGAGCGACCTTGGTGACCCTAGTCTCTGGGTCTTCTCGTGGGTGACCTGGATGTGTGTGAGTTTGTGCTTTTTATCTGTGTTTATTCGTTGTTTTATGTTGTTTTTGTGTTTTCCCTGTTCTTGCTCTGTCTTGAGTCGGCTACCCCCAAAATGGGGATTGGGCCTGAGCATATAGATAGATAGATTGAATTAGTTTGGTGATTTTAAGACCTTTCGCCCTATCTATTTTTTCTGGCGAGTGATAGCGAGCCTGTAATTTATGAACTTGCCGGGACATTTTTCTACCGAAAAATTTACACATTTATCTTTAACCCGTGGAGCCCCGCCTAGTTTTTTATTTTTTGTTCACCAGAACCCGGCCCGTTTTCAAAAAATGTTTTTATTCCAGAAACAATAGCGAATGGGTTAGGAATGAAGGAAAAACCACGAAAAACCGCTCAAAAAGCTTAAAGAATGGTCCTACAGAGCCCCCGAAAACGTATTTTACAAGAGTAAAAAATTTAAGGCAATTTCCCCAAAAAAACAGGTTATTGCACGCTCATGTGCACATGCGTGGACTTTGAGAGTTTTCAACCATCGGCACGGTTGCGTGGGATACGTACACAGTTCCCATACAAATCTGAGCCCTCTCGAGTGGCTACACCTGAGGTTACGGTCGGAGCAATTAGGGTGACTCGTCAGACGCGTCGCTGGGGCTGTGCGTTACATACATAGGCGACGCGCCAGACGCGTCGCTGGGGCGGGACGGGTTAAGGGGGGGAGGGAGGGTTCTATTTTTTTTTTTTTAAAGTTTGATAGGGGTCTAGGGAGTAAACGAAAACCAATATATGTACCGGTAATAATAAAACACAAACACATAAATAATATAACGTCCCGTTAAGATATACGAGTGATGCACATCCTTGCCACGGTGTTCTGTAAGAGCAACTCTCTCTCTCTCTTTCTCCACCCCTCATCTTCCTGTTGTATCATGCTTTCATCTGTTCTGCCTTTCCAACTTTTTTCCTCTCCTCTTTACTTAATCTTCCTCTATGTCCTCTTTTACACTTTTCATTTTGCGTCCCGACTTCCTAACGTTTGTATTATATATTAAAAACATATGCTTACACTCTCCTAAATGTGTGTGTTATAATAGTCAGACATTGTTTTTCGTGT
>CM064570.1:0-23558 GCA_032716605.1 Paralithodes platypus
GATCCTTCTAAACTGTACACACTGTACACCACAGATCCTTTATGTACACTCCTTTATACTACCAACCAGATCCTTCTTAAACTGTACACAATAATCCTTATACTACCACAGATCCTTCTTAAACTGTACAACACTCTTTATACTACCAACAGATCCTTCTAAAACTGTACACACCTAGCCTTTATACTACCACAGATCCTTCTTAAACTGTACACAATCCTTATATACAATACCACCAGATCCTTCTTAAACTGTACACAATCCTTTATACTACCACAGATCCTTCTTAAACTGTACACAATCCTTTATACTACCACAGATCCTTCTTAAACTGTACACAATCCTTTATACTACCACAGATCCTTCTTAAACTG
Organism: Paralithodes platypus; assembly: GCA_032716605.1. NCBI lineage: Eukaryota > Metazoa > Arthropoda > Malacostraca > Decapoda > Lithodidae > Paralithodes > Paralithodes platypus. The sequence continues at coordinate 375 of CM064570.1, forward strand.
TACACAATCCTTTATACTACCACAGATCCTTCTTAAACTGTACACAATCCTTTATACTACCACAGATCCTTCTTAAACTGTACACAATCCTTTATACTACCACAGATACTTCTTAAACTGTACACAATCCTTTATACTACCACAGATCCTTCTTAAACTGTACACAATCCTTTATACTACCACAGATCCTTCTTAAACTGTACACAATCCTTTATACTACCACAGATCCTTCTTAAACTGTACACAATCCTTTATACTACCACAGATCCTTCTTAAACTGTACACAATACTGCCACAGGTCCTTCTTAAACTGCACACAATACTGCCACAGGTCCTTCTTAAACTGTACACAATACTGCCACAGGTCCTTCTTAAACTGCACACAATACTACCACAGGTCCTTCTAAAACTGAAGACAATCCTTTAAAGAAGCACAGAACCTTGATAAACTGTACATAATCCTTTATACTACCACAGATCCTTCTTAAAACTGTACACAATCCTTTATACTACCACAGATCCTTCTTAAACTGTACACAATCCTTTATACTACCACAGATCCTCTTAAACTGTACACAATCCTTTATACTACCACAGATCCTTCTTAAACTGTACACAATCCTTTATACTACCACAGATCCTTCTTAAACTGTACACAATCCTTTATACTACCACAGATCCTTCTTAAACTGTACACAATCCTTTATACTACCACAGATCCTTCTTAAACTGTACACAATCCTTTATACTACCACAGATCCTTCTTAAACTGTACACAATCCTTTATACTACCACAGATCCTTCTTAAACTGTACACAATCCTTTATACTACCACAGATCCTTCTTTAACTGTACACAATCCTTTATACTACCACAGCTCCTTCTTTAACTGTACACAATCCTTTGATACTGACCACAGATCCTCTTAAACTGTACACAATCCTTTATACTACCACAGATCCTTCTTAAACTGTACACAATCCTTTATACTACCACAGATCCTTCTTAAACTGTACACAATCCTTTATACTACCACAGATCCTTCTTAAACTGTACACAATCCTTTATACTACCACAGATCCTTCTTAAACTGTACACAATCCTTTATACTACCACAGATCCTTCTTAAACTGTACACAATCCTTTATACTACCACAGATCCTTCTTAAACTGTACACAATCCTTTATACTACCACAGATCCTTCTTAACTGTACACAATCCTTTATACTACCACAGATCATTCTTAAACTGTACACAATCCTTTATACTACCACAGATCCTTCTTAAACTGTACACAATCCTTTATACTACCACAGATCCTTCTTAAACTGTACACAATCCTTTATACTACCACAGATCCTTCTTAACATGTACACAATCCTTTATACTACCACAGATCCTTCTTAAACTGTACACAATCCTTTATACTACCACAGATCCTTCTTAAACTGTACACAATCCTTTATACTACCACAGATCCTTCTTAAACTGTACACAATCCTTTATACTACCACAGATCCTTCTTAAACTGTACACAATCCTTTATACTACCACAGATCCTTCTTAAACTGTACACAATCCTTTATACTACCACAGATCCTTCTTAAACTGTACACAATCCTTTATACTACCACAGATCCTTCTTAAACTGTACACAATCCTTTATACTACCACAGATCCTTCTTAAACTGTACACAATCCTTTATACTACCACAGATCCTTCTTAAACTGTACACAATCCTTTATACTACCACAGATCCTTCTTAAAACTGTACACAATCCTTTATACTACCACAGATCCTTCTTAAACTGTACACAATCCTTTATACTACCACAGATCCTTCTTAAACTGTACACAATCCTTTATACTACCACAGATCCTTCTTAAACTGTACACAATCCTTTATACTACCACAGATCCTTCTTAAACTGTACACAATCCTTTATACTACCACAGATCCTTCTTAAACTGTACACAATCCTTTATACTACCACAGATCCTTCTTAAACTGTACACAATCCTTTATACTACCACAGATCCTTCTTAAACTGTACACAATCCTTTATACTACCACAGATCCTTCTTAAACTGTACACAATCCTTTATACTACCACAGATCCTTCTTAAACTGTACACAACCGTTTATACTACCACAGATCCTTCTTAGACTGTACACAATCCTTTATACTACCACAGATCCTTCTTAACCTGTACACAATCCTTTATACTACCACAGATCCTTCTTAAACTGTACACAATCCTTTATACTACCACAGATCCTTCTTAAACTGTACACAATCCTTTATACTACCACAGATCCTTCTTAAACTGTACACAATCCTTTATACTACCACAGATCCTTCTTAAACTGTACACAATCCTTTATACTACCACAGATCCTTCTTAAACTGTACACAATCCTTTATACTACCACAGATCCTTCTTAAACTGTACACAATCCTTTATACTACCACAGATCCTTCTTAAACTGTACACAATCCTTTATACTACCACAGATCCTTCTTAAACTGTACACAATCCTTTATACTACCACAGATCCTTCTTAAACTGTACACAATCCTTTATACTACCACAGATCCTTCTTAAACTGTACACAATCCTTTATACTACCACAGATCCTTCTTAAACTGTACACAATCCTTTATACTACCACAGATCCTTCTTAAACTGTACACAATCCTTTATACTACCACAGATCCTTCTTAAACTGTACACAATCCTTTATACTACCACAGATCCTTCTTAAACTGTACACAATCCTTTATACTACCACAGATCCTTCTTAAACTGTACACAATCCTTTATACTACCACAGATCCTTCTTAAACTGTCCACAATCCTTTATACTACCACAGATCCTTCTTAAACTGTACACAATCCTTTATACTACCACAGATCCTTCTTAAACTGTACACAATCCTTTATACTACCACAGATCCTTCTTAAACTGTACACAATCCTTTATACTACCACAGAATCCTTCTTAAACTGTACACAATCCTTTATACTACCACAGATCCTTCTTAAACTGTACACAATCCTTTATACTACCACAGATCCTTCTTAAACTGTACACAATCCTTTATACTACCACAGATCCTTCTTAAACTGTACACAATCCTTTATACTACCACAGATCCTTCTTAAACTGTACACAATCCTTTATACTACCACAGATCCTTCTTAAACTGTACACAATCCTTTATACTACCACAGATCCTTCTTAAACTGTACACAATCCTTTATACTACCACAGATCCTTCTTAAACTGTACACAATCCTTTATACTACCACAGATCCTTCTTAAACTGTACACAATCCTTTATACTACCACAGATCCTTCTTAAACTGTACACAATCCTTTATACTACCACAGATCCTTCTTAAACTGTACACAATCCTTTATACTACCACAGATCCTTCTTAAACTGTACACAATCCTTTATACTACCACAGATCCTTCTTAAACTGTACACAATCCTTTATACTACCACAGATCCTTCTTAAACTGTACACAATCCTTTATACTACCACAGATCCTTCTTAAACTGTACACAATCCTTTATACTACCACAGATCCTTCTTAAACTGTACACAATCCTTTATACTACCACAGATCCTTCTTAAACTGTACACAATCCTTTATACTACCACAGATCCTTCTTAAACTGTACACAATCCTTTATACTACCACAGATCCTTCTTAAACTGTACACAATCCTTTATACTACCACAGATCCTTCTTAAACTGTACACAATCCTTTATACTACCACAGATCCTTCTTAAACTGTACACAATCCTTTATACTACCACAGATCCTTCTTAAACTGTACACAATCCTTTATACTACCACAGATCCTTCTTAAACTGTACACAATCCTTTATACTACCACAGATCCTTCTTAAACTGTACACAATCCTTTATACTACCACAGATCCTTCTTAAACTGTACACAATCCTTTATACTACCACAGATCCTTCTTAAACTGTACACAATCCTTTATACTACCACAGATCCTTCTTAAACTGTACACAATCCTTTATACTACCACAGATCCTTCTTAAACTGTACACAATCCTTTATACTACCACAGATCCTTCTTAAACTGTACACAATCCTTTATACTACCACAGATCCTTCTTAAACTGTACACAATCCTTTATACTACCACAGATCCTTCTTAAACTGTACACAATCCTTTATACTACCACAGATCCTTCTTAAACTGTACACAATCCTTTAATCTACCACAGATCCTTCTTAAACTGTACACAATCCTTTATACTACCACAGATCCTTCTTAAACTGTACACAATCCTTTATACTACCACAGATCCTTCTTAAACTGTACACAATCCTTTATACTACCACAGATCCTTCTTAAACTGTACACAATCCTTTATACTACCACAGATCCTTCTTAAACTGTACACAATCCTTTATACTACCACAGATCCTTCTTAAACTGTACACAATCCTTTATACTACCACAGATCCTTCTTAAACTGTACACAATCCTTTATACTACCACAGATCCTTCTTAAACTGTACACAATCCTTTATACTACCACAGATCCTTCTTAAACTGTACACAATCCTTTATACTACCACAGATCCTTCTTAAACTGTACACAATCCTTTATACTACCACAGATCCTTCTTAAACTGTACACAATCCTTTATACTACCACAGATCCTTCTTAAACTGTACACAATCCTTTATACTACCACAGATCCTTCTTAAACTGTACACAATCCTTTATACTACCACAGATCCTTCTTAAACTGTACACAATCCTTTTTACTACCACAGATCCTTCTTAAACTGTACACAATCCTTTATACTACCACAGACCCTTCTTAAACTGTACACAATCCTTTATACTACCACAGATCCTTCTTAAACTGTACACAATCCTTTATACTACCACAGATCCTTCTTAAACTGTACACAATCCTTTATACTACCACAGATCCTTCTTAAAACTGTACACAATCCTTTATACTACCACAGATCCTTCTTAACTGTACACAATCCTTTATACACCACAGATCCTTCTTAAACTGTACACAATCCTTTATACTACCACAGATCCTTCTTAAACTGTACACAATCCTTTATACTACCACAGATCCTTCTTAAACTGTACACAATCCTTTATACTACCACAGATCCTTCTTAAACTGTACACAATCCTTTATACTACCACAGATCCTTCTTAAACTGTACACAATCCTTTATACTACCACAGATCCTTCTTAAAACTGTACACAATCCTTTATACTACCACAGATCCTTCTTAAACTGTAGACAATCCTTTTTTCTTACACAGATCCTTCTTAAACTGTACACAATCCTTTATACTACCACAGATCCTTCTTAAACTGTACACAATCCTTTATACTACCACAGATCCTTCTTAAACTGTACACAATCCTTTATACTACCACAGATCCTTCTTAAACTGTACACAATCCTTTATACTACCACAGATCCTTCTTAAACTGTACACAATCCTTTATACTACCACAGATCCTTCTTAAACTGTACACAATCCTTTATACTACCACAGATCCTTCTTAAACTGTACACAATCCTTTATACTACCACAGATCCTTCTTAAACTGTACACAATCCTTTATACTACCACAGATCCTTCTTAAACTGTACACAATCCTTTATACTACCCACAGATCCTTCTTAAAACTGTACACAATCCTTTATACTACCACAGATCCTTCTTAAACTGTACACAATCCTTTATACTACCACAGATCCTTCTTAAACTGTACACAATCCTTTATACTACCACAGATCCTTCTTAAACTGTACACAATCCTTTATACTACCACAGATCCTTCTTAAACTGTACACAATCCTTTATACTACCACAGATCCTTCTTAAACTGTACACAATCCTTTATACTACCACAGATCCTTCTTAAACTGTACACAATCCTTTATACTACCACAGATCCTTCTTAACTGTGCACAATCCTTTATACTACCACAGATCCTTCTTAAACTGTACACAATCCTTTATACTACCACAGATCCTTCTTAAACTGTACACAATCCTTTATACTACCACAGATCCTTCTTAAACTGTACACAATCCTTTATACTACCACAGATCCTTCTTAAACTGTACACAATCCTTTATACTACCACAGATCCTTCTTAAAACTGTACACAATCCTTTATACTACCACAGATCCTTCTTAAACTGTACACAATCCTTTATACTACCACAGATCCTTCTTAAACTGTACACAATCCTTTATACTACCACAGATCCTTCTTAAACTGTACACAATCCTTTATACTACCACAGATCCTTCTTAAACTGTACACAATCCTTTATACTACCACAGATCCTTCTTAAACTGTACACAATCCTTTATACTACCACAGATCCTTCTTAAACTGTACACAATCCTTTATACTACCACAGATCCTTCTTAAACTGTACACAATCCTTTATACTACCACAGATCCTTCTTAAACTGTACACAATCCTTTATACTACCACAGATCCTTCTTAAACTGTACACAATCCTTTATACTACCACAGATCCTTCTTAAACTGTACACAATCCTTTATACTACCACAGATCCTTCTTAAACTGTACACAATCCTTTATACTACCACAGATCCTTCTTAAACTGTACACAATCCTTTATACTACCACAGATCCTTCTTAAACTGTACACAATCCTTTATACTACCACAGATCCTTCTTAAACTGTACACAATCCTTTATACTACCACAGATCCTTCTTAAACTGTACACAATCCTTTATACTACCACAGATCCTTCTTAAACTGTACACAATCCTTTATACTACCACAGATCCTTCTTAAACTGTACACAATCCTTTATACTACCACAGATCCTTCTTAAACTGTACACAATCCTTTATACTACCACAGATCCTTCTTAAACTGTACACAATCCTTTATACTACCACAGATCCTTCTTAAACTGTACACAATCCTTTATACTACCACAGATCCTTCTTAAACTGTACACAATCCTTTATACTACCACAGATCCTTCTTAAACTGTACACAATCCTTTATACTACCACAGATCCTTCTTAAACTGTACACAATCCTTTATACTACCACAGATCCTTCTTAAACTGTACACAATCCTTTATACTACCACAGATCCTTCTTAAACTGTACACAATCCTTTATACTACCACAGATCCTTCTTAAACTGTACACAATCCTTTATACTACCACAGATCCTTCTTAAACTGTACACAATCCTTTATACTACCACAGATCCTTCTTAAACTGTACACAATCCTTTATACTACCACAGATCCTTCTTAAACTGTACACATACCTTTATACTACCACAGATCCTTCTTAAACTGTACACAATCCTTTATACTACCACAGATCCTTCTTAAACTGTACACAATCCTTTATACTACCACAGATCCTTCTTAAACTGTACACAATCCTTTATACTACCACAGATCCTTCTTAAACTGTACACAATCCTTTATACTACCACAGATCCTTCTTAAACTGTACACAATCCTTTATACTACCACAGATCCTTCTAAACTGTACACAATCCTTTATACTACCACAGATCCTTTCTTAAACTGTACACAATCCTTTATACTACCACAGATCCTTCTTAAACTGTACACAATCCTTTATACTACCACAGATCCTTCTTAAACTGTACACAATCCTTTATACTACCACAGATCCTCCTTAAACTGTACACAATCCTTTATACTACCACAGATCCTTCTTAAACTGTACACAATCCTTTATACTACCACAGATCCTTCTTAAACTGTACACAATCCTTTATACTACCACAGATCCTTCTTAAACTGTACACAATCCTTTATACTACCACAGATCTTCTTAAACTGTACACAATCCTTTATACTACCACAGATCCTTCTTAAACTGTACACAATCCTTTATACTACCACAGATCCTTCTTAACTGTACACAATCCTTTATACTACCACAGATCCTTCTTAAACTGTACACAATCCTTTATACTACCACAGATCCTTCTTAAACTGTACACAATCCTTTATACTACCACAGATCCTTCTTAAACTGTACACAATCCTTTATACTACCACAGATCCTTCTTAAACTGTACACAATCCTTTATACTACCACAGATCCTTCTTAAACTGTACACAATCCTTTATACTACCACAGATCCTTCTTAAACTGTACACAATCCTTATACTACCACAGATCCTTCTTAAACTGTACACAATCCTTTATACTACCACAGATCCTTCTTAAACTGTACACAATCCTTTATACTACCACAGATCCTTCTTAAACTGTACACAATCCTTTATACTACCACAGATCCTTCTTAAACTGTACACAATCCTTTATACTACCACAGATCCTTCTTAAACTGTACACAATCCTTTATACTACCACAGATCCTTCTTAAACTGTACACAATCCTTTATACTACCACAGATCCTTCTTAACTGTACACAATCCTTTATACTACCACAGATCCTTCTTAAACTGTACACAATCCTTTATACTACCACAGATCCTTCTTAAACTGTACACAATCCTTTATACTACCACAGATCCTTCTTAAACTGTACACAATCCTTTATACTACCACAGATCCTTCTTAAACTGTACACAATCCTTTATACTACCACAGATCCTTCTTAAACTGTACACAATCCTTTATACTACCACAGATCCTTCTTAAACTGTACACAATCCTTTATACTACCACAGATCCTTCTTAAACTGTACACAATCCTTTATACTACCACAGATCCTTCTTAAACTGTACACAATCCTTTATACTACCACAGATCCTTCTTAAACTGTACACAATCCTTTATACTACCACAGATCCTTCTTAAACTGTACACAATCCTTTATACTACCACAGTTCCTTCTTAAACTGTACACAATCCTTTATACTACCACAGATCCTTCTTAAACTGTACACAATCCTTTATACTACCACAGATCCTTCTTAAACTGTACACAATCCTTTATACTACCACAGATCCTTCTTAAACTGTACACAATCCTTTATACTACCACAGATCCTTCTTAAACTGTACACAATCCTTTATACTACCACAGATCCTTCTTAAACTGTACACAATCCTTTATACTACCACAGATCCTTCTTAAAACTGTACACAATCCTTTATACTACCACAGATCCTTCTTAAACTGTACACAATCCTTTATACTACCACAGATCCTTCTTAAACTGTACACAATCCTTTATACTACCACAGATCCTTCTTAAACTGTACACAATCCTTTATACTACCACAGATCCTTCTTAAACTGTACACAATCCTTTATACTACCACAGATCCTTCTTAAACTGTACACAATCCTTTATACTACCACAGATCCTTCTTAAACTGTACACAATCCTTTATACTACCACAGATCCTTCTTAAACTGTACACAATCCTTTATACTACCACAGATCCTTCTTAAACTGTACACAATCCTTTATACTACCACAGATCCTTCTTAAACTGTACACAATCCTTTATACTACCACAGATCCTTCTTAAACTGTACACAATCCTTTATACTACCACAGATCCTTCTTAAACTGTACACAATCCTTTATACTACCACAGATCCTTCTTAAACTGTACACAATCCTTTATACTACCACAGATCCTTCTTAAACTGTACACAATCCTTTATACTACCACAGATCCTTCTTAAACTGTACACAATCCTTTATACTACCACAGATCCTTCTTAAACTGTACACAATCCTTTATACTACCACAGATCCTTCTTAAACTGTACACAATCCTTTATACTACCACAGATCCTTCTTAAACTGTACACAATCCTTTATACTACCACAGATCCTTCTTAAACTGTACACAATCCTTTATACTACCACAGATCCTTCTTAAACTGTACACAATCCTTTATACTACCACAGATCCTTCTTAAACTGTACACAATCCTTTATACTACCACAGATCCTTCTTAAACTGTACACAATCCTTTATACTACCACAGATCCTTCTTAAACTGTACACAATCCTTTATACTACCACAGATCCTTCTTAAACTGTACACAATCCTTTATACTACCACAGATCCTTCTTAAACTGTACACAATCCTTTATACTACCACAGATCCTTCTTAAACTGTACACAATCCTTTATACTACCACAGATCCTTCTTAAACTGTACACAATCCTTTATACTACCACAGATCCTTCTTAAACTGTACACAATCCTTTATACTACCACAGATCCTTCTTAAACTGTACACAATCCTTTATACTACCACAGATCCTTCTTAAACTGTACACAATCCTTTATACTACCACAGATCCTTCTTAAACTGTACACAATCCTTTATACTACCACAGATCCTTCTTAAACTGTACACAATCCTTTATACTACCACAGATCCTTCTTAAACTGTACACAATCCTTTATACTACCACAGATCCTTCTTAAACTGTACACAATCCTTTATACTACCACAGATCCTTCTTAAACTGTACACAATCCTTTATACTACCACAGATCCTTCTTAAACTGTACACAATCCTTTATACTACCACAGATCCTTCTTAAACTGTACACAATCCTTATACTACCACAGATCCTTCTTAAACTGTACACAATCCTTTATACTACCACAGATCCTTCTTAAACTGTACACAATCCTTTATACTACCACAGATCCTTCTTAAACTGTACACAATCCTTTATACTACCACAGATCCTTCTTAAACTGTACACAATCCTTTATACTACCACAGATCCTTCTTAAACTGTACACAATCCTTTATACTACCACAGATCCTTCTTAAACTGTACACAATCCTTTATACCACAGATCCTTCTTAAACTGTACACAATCCTTTATACTACCACAGATCCTTCTTAAACTGTACACAATCCTTTATACTACCACAGATCCTTCTTAAACTGTACACAATCCTTTATACTACCACAGATCCTTCTTAAACTGTACACAATCCTTTATACTACCACAGATCCTTCTTAAACTGTACACAATCCTTTATACTACCACAGATCCTTCTTAAACTGTACACAATCCTTTATACTACCACAGATCCTTCTTAAACTGTACACAATCCTTTATACTACCACAGATCCTTCTTAAACTGTACACAATCCTTTATACTACCACAGATCCTTCTTAAACTGTACACAATCCTTTATACTACCACAGATCCTTCTTAAACTGTACACAATCCTTTATACTACCACAGATCCTTCTTAAACTGTACACAATCCTTTATACTACCACAGATCCTCCTTAAACTGTACACAATCCTTTATACTACCACAGATCCTTCTTAAACTGTACACAATCCTTTATACTACCACAGATCCTTCTTAAACTGCACACAATACTACCACAGATCCTTCTTAAACTGTACACAATCCTTTATACTACCACAGATCCTTCTTAAACTGTACACAATCCTTTATACTACCACAGATCCTTCTTAAACTGTACACAATCCTTTATACTACCACAGATCCTTCTTAAACTGTACACAATCCTTTATACTACCACAGATCCTTCTTAAACTGTACACAATCCTTTATACTACCACAGATCCTTCTTAAACTGTACACAATCCTTTATACTACCACAGATCCTTCTTAAACTGTACACAATCCTTTATACTACCACAGATCCTTCTTAAACTGTACACAATCCTTTATACTACCACAGATCCTTCTTAAACTGTACACAATCCTTTATACTACCACAGATCCTTCTTAAACTGTACACAATCCTTTATACTACCACAGATCCTTCTTAAACTGTACACAATCCTTTATACTACCACAGATCCTTCTTAAACTGTACACAATCCTTTATACTACCACAGATCCTTCTTAAACTGTACACAATCCTTTATACTACCACAGATCCTTCTTAAACTGTACACAATCCTTTATACTACCACAGATCCTTCTTAAACTGTACACAATCCTTTATACTACCACAGATCCTTCTTAAACTGTACACAATCCTTTATACTACCACAGATCCTTCTTAAAACTGTACACAATCCTTTATACTACCACAGATCCTTCTTAAACTGTACACAATCCTTTATACTACCACAGATCCTTCTTAAACTGTACACAATCCTTTATACTACCACAGATCCTTCTTAAACTGTACACAATCCTTTATACTACCACAGATCCTTCTTAAACTGTACACAATCCTTTATACTACCACAGATCCTTCTTAAACTGTACACAATCCTTTATACTACCACAGATCCTTCTTAAACTGTACACAATCCTTTATACTACCACAGATCCTTCTTAAACTGTACACAATCCTTTATACTACCACAGATCCTTCTTAAACTGTACACAATCCTTTATACTACCACAGATCCTTCTTAAACTGTACACAATCCTTTATACTACCACAGATCCTTCTTAAACTGTACACAATCCTTTATACTACCACAGATCCTTCTTAAACTGTACACAATCCTTTATACTACCACAGATCCTTCTTAAACTGTACACAATCCTTTATACTACCACAGATCCTTCTTAAACTGTACACAATCCTTTATACTACCACAGATCCTTCTTAAACTGTACACAATCCTTTATACTACCACAGATCCTTCTTAAACTGTACACAATCCTTTATACTACCACAGATCCTTCTTAAACTGTACACAATCCTTTATACTACCACAGATCCTTCTTAAACTGTACACAATCCTTTATACTACCACAGATCCTTCTTAAACTGTACACAATCCTTTATACTACCACAGATCCTTCTTAAACTGTACACAATCCTTTATACTACCACAGATCCTTCTTAAACTGTACACAATCCTTTATACTACCACAGATCCTTCTTAAACTGTACACAATCCTTTATACTACCACAGATCCTTCTTAAACTGTACACAATCCTTTATACTACCACAGATCCTTCTTAAACTGTACACAATCCTTTATACTACCACAGATCCTTCTTAAACTGTACACAATCCTTTATACTACCACAGATCCTTCTTAAACTGTACACAATCCTTTATACTACCACAGATCCTTCTTAAACTGTACACAATCCTTTATACTACCACAGATCCTTCTTAAACTGTACACAATCCTTTATACTACCACAGATCCTTCTTAAACTGTACACAATCCTTTATACTACCACAGATCCTTCTTAAACTGTACACAATCCTTTATACTACCACAGATCCTTCTTAAACTGTACACAATCCTTTATACTACCACAGATCCTTCTTAAACTGTACACAATCCTTTATACTACCACAGATCCTTCTTAAACTGTACACAATCCTTTATACTACCACAGATCCTTCTTAAACTGTACACAATCCTTTATACTACCACAGATCCTTCTTAAACTGTACAGTATCGCTTATACTACCACAGATCCTTCTTAAACTGTACACAATCCTTTATACTACCACAGATCCTTCTTAAACTGTACACAATCCTTTATACTACCACAGATCCTTCTTAAACTGTACACAATCCTTTATACTACCACAGATCCTTCTTAAACTGTACACAATCCTTTATACTACCACAGATCCTTCTTAAACTGTACACAATCCTTTATACTACCACAGATCCTTCTTAAAACTGTACACAATCCATTATACTACCACAGATCCTTCTTAAACTGTACACAATCCTTTATACTACCACAGATCCTTCTTAAACTGTACACAATCCTTTATACTACCACAGATCCTTCTTAAACTGTACACAATCCTTTATACTACCACAGATCCTTCTTAAACTGTACACAATCCTTTATACTACCACAGATCCTTCTTAAACTGTACACAATCCTTTATACTACCACAGATCCTTCTTAAACTGTACACAATCCTTTATACTACCACAGATCCTTCTTAAACTGTACACAATCCTTTATACTACCACAGATCCTTCTTAAACTGTACACAATCCTTTATACTACCACAGATCCTTCTTAAACTGTACACAATCCTTTATACTACCACAGATCCTTCTTAAACTGTACACAATCCTTTATACTACCACAGATCCTTCTTAAACTGTACACAATCCTTTATACTACCACAGATCCTTCTTAAACTGTACACAATCCTTTATACTACCACAGATCCTTCTTAAACTGTACACAATCCTTTATACTACCACAGATCCTTCTTAAACTGTACACAATCCTTTATACTACCACAGAACCTTCTTAAACTGGACACATTCCTTTTACTACCACAGATCCTTCTTAAACTGTACACAATCCTTTATACTACCACAGATCCTTCTTAAACTGTACACAATCCTTTATACTACCACAGATCCTTCTTAAACTGTACACAATCCTTTATACTACCACAGATCCTTCTTAAACTGTACACAATCCTTTATACTACCACAGATCCTTCTTAAACTGTACACAATCCTTTATACTACCACAGATCCTTCTTAAACTGTACACAATCCTTTATACTACCACAGATCCTTCTTAAACTGTACACAATCCTTTATACTACCACAGATCCTTCTTAACCTGTTACACAATCCTTTATACTACCACAGATCCTTCTTAAACTGTACACAATCCTTTATACTACCACAGATCCTTCTTAAACTGTACACAATCCTTTATACTACCACAGATCCTTCTTAAAAACTGTACACAATCCTTTATACTACCACAGATCCTTCTTAAACTGTACACAATCCTTTATACTACCACAGATCCTTCTTAAACTGTACACAATCCTTTATACTACCACAGATCCTTCTTAAACTGTACACAATCCTTTATACTACCACAGATCCTTCTTAAACTGTACACAATCCTTTATACTACCACAGATCCTTCTTAAACTGTACACAATCCTTTATACTACCACAGATCCTTCTTAAACTGTACACAATCCTTTATACTACCACAGATCCTTCTTAAACTGTACACAATCCTTTATACTACCACAGATCCTTCTTAAACTGTACACAATCCTTTATACTACCACAGATCCTTCTTAAACTGTACACAATCCTTTATACTACCACAGATCCTTCTTAAACTGTACACAATCCTTTATACTACCACAGATCCTTCTTAAACTGTACACAATCCTTTATACTACCACAGATCCTTCTTAAACTGTACACAATCCTTTATACTACCACAGATCCTTCTTAAACTGTACACAATCCTTTATACTACCACAGATCCTTCTTAAACTGTACACAATCCTTTATACTACCACAGATCCTTCTTAAACTGTACACAATCCTTTATACTACCACAGATCCTTCTTAAACTGTACACAATCCTTTATACTACCACAGATCCTTCTTAAACTGTACACAATCCTTTATACTACCACAGATCCTTCTTAAACTGTACACAATCCTTTATACTACCACAGATCCTTCTTAAACTGTACACAATCCTTTATACTACCACAGATCCTTCTTAAACTGTACACAATCCTTTATACTACCACAGATCCTTCTTAAACTGTACACAATCCTTTATACTACCACAGATCCTTCTTAAACTGTACACAATCCTTTATACTACCACAGATCCTTCTTAAACTGTACACAATCCTTACTACTACCACAGATCCTTCTTAAACTGTACACAATCCTTTATACTACCACAGATCCTTCTTAAACTGTACACAATCCTTTATACTACCACAGATCCTTCTTAAACTGTACACAATCCTTTATACTACCACAGATCCTTCTTAAACTGTACACAATCCTTTATACTACCACAGATCCTTCTTAAACTGTACACAATCCTTTATACTACCACAGATCCTTCTTAAACTGTACACAATCCTTTATACTACCACAGATCCTTCTTAAACTGTACACAATCCTTTATACTACCACAGATCCTTCTTAAACTGTACACAATCCTTGTATACTACCACAGATCCTTCTTAAACTGTACACAATCCTTTATACTACCACAGATCCTTCTTAAACTGTACACAATCCTTTATACTACCACAGATCCTTCTTAAACTGTACACAAGCCTTTATACTACCACAGATCCTTCTTAAACTGTACACAATCCTTTATACTACCACAGATCCTTCTTAAACTGTACACAATCCTTTATACTACCACAGATCCTTCTTAAACTGTACACAATCCTTTATACTACCACAGATCCTTCTTAAACTGTACACAATCCTTTATACTACCACAGATCCTTCTTAAACTGTACACAATCCTTTATACTACCACAGATCCTTCTTAAACTGTTACACAATCCTTTATACTACCACAGATCCTTCTTAAACTGTACACAATCCTTTATACTACCACAGATCCTTCTTAAACTGTACACAATCCTTTATACTACCACAGATCCTTCTTAAACTGTACACAATCCTTTATACTACCACAGATCCTTCTTAAACTGTACACAATCCTTTATACTACCACAGATCCTTCTTAAACTGTACACAATCCTTTATACTACCACAGATCCTTCTTAAACTGTACACAATCCTTTATACTACCACAGATCCTTCTTAAACTGTACACAACCTTTTATACTACCACAGATCCTTCTTAAACTGTACACAATCCTTTATACTACCACAGATCCTTCTTAAACTGTACACAATCCTTTATACTACCACAGATCCTTCTTAAACTGTACACAATCCTTTATACTACCACAGATCCTTCTTAAACTGTACACAATCCTTGATACTACCACAGATCCTTCTTAAACTGTACACAATCCTTTATACTACCACAGATCCTTCTTAAACTGTACACAATCCTTTATACTACCACAGATCCTTCTTAAACTGTACACAATCCTTTATACTACCACAGATCCTTCTTAAACTGTACACAATCCTTTATACTACCACAGATCCTTCTTAAACTGTACACAATCCTTTATACTACCACAGATCCTTCTTAAACTGTACACAATCCTTTATACTACCACAGATCCTTCTTAAACTGTACACAATCCTTTATACTACCACAGATCCTTCTTAAACTGTACACAATCCTTTATAGCTACCAACAGATCCTTCTTAAACTGTACACAATCCTTTATACTACCACAGATCCTTCTTAAAACTGTACACAATCCTTTATACTAACCACAGATCCTTCTTAAACTGTACACAATCCTTTATACTACCACAGATCCTTCTTAAAACTGTACACAATCCTTTATACTACCACAGATCCTTCTTTAAACTGTACACAATCCTTTATACTACCACAGAACCTTCTTAAACTGAACACAATCCTTACTACTTCCACAGATCCTTCTTAAACTGTACACAATCCTTTATACTACCACAGATCCTTCTTAAACTGTACACAATCCTTTATACTACCACAGATCCTTCTTAAACTGTACACAATCCTTTATACTACCACAGATCCTTCTTAAACTGTACACAATCCTTTATACTACCACAGATCCTTCTTAAACTGTACACAATCCTTTATACTACCACAGATCCTTCTTAAACTGTACACAATCCTTTATACTACCACAGATCCTTCTTAAACTGTACACAATCCTTTATACTACCACAGATCCTTCTTAAACTGTACACAATCCTTTATACTACCACAGATCCTTCTTAAACTGTTACACAATCCTTTATACTACCACAGATCCTTCGGAAACTGTACACAATCCTTTATACTACCACAGATCCTTCTTAAACTGTACACAATCCTTTATACTACCACAGATCCTTCTTAAACTGTACCCAATCCTTTATACTACCACAGATCCTTCTTAAACTGTACACAATCCTTTATACTACCACAGATCCTTCTGTAACTGTACACAATCCTTTATACTACCACAGAGCCTTCTTAAAACTGTACACAATCCTTTATACTACCACAGATCCTTCTTAAACTGTACACAATCCTTTATACTACCACAGATCCTTCTTAAACTGTACACAATCCTTTATACTACCACAGATCCTTCTTAAACTGTACACAATCCTTTATACGACCACAGATCCTTCTTAAACTGTACACAATCCTTTATACTACCACAGATCCTTCTTAAACTGTACACAATCCTTTATACTACCACAGATCCTTCGCGAACTGTACACAATCCTTTATACTACCACAGATCCTTCTTAAACTGTACACAATCCTTTATACTACCACAGATCCTTCTTAAACTGTACACAATCCTTTATACTACCACAGATCCTTCTTAAACTGTACACAATCCTTTATACTACCACAGATCCTTCTTAAACTGTACACAATCCTTTATACTACCACAGATCCTTCTTAAACTGTACACAATCCTTTATACTACCCCAGATCCTTCTTAAACTGTACACAATCCTTTATACTACCACATATCCTTCTTAAACTGTACACAATCCTGTATACTACCACAGATCCTTCTTAAACTGTACACAATCCTTTATACTACCACAGATCCTTCTTAAACTGTACACATCCTTTATACTACCACAGATCCTTCTTAAACTGTACACAATCCTTTATACTACCACAGATCCTTCTTAAACTGTACACAATCCTTTATACTACCACAGATCCTTCTTAAACGGGACACAATCCTTTATACTACCACAGATCCTTCTTAAACTGTACACAATCCTTTATACTACCACAGATCCTTCTTAAACTGTACACAATCCTTTATACTACCACAGATCCTTCTAAAACTGTACACAATCCTTTATACTACCACAGATCCTTCTTAAACTGTACACAAGCCTTTATACTACCACAGATCCTTCTTAAACTGTACACAATCCTTTATACTACCACAGATCCTTCTTAAACTGTACACAATCCTTTATACTACCACAGATCCTTCTTAAACTGTACACAATCCTTTATACTACCACAGATCCTTCTTAAACTGTACAGAATCCTTTATACTACCACAGATCCTTCTTACGGGACACAATCCTATACTACCACAGATCCTTCTGAAACTGTACACAATCCTTTATACTACCAAAGATCCTTCTAAACACTGTACACAATCCTTTATAATAATTTAGTTTATAGCTAGTATGAACCACAACAAATCGTCGCCGTTACAGAAAGGTTTACAGATAAAGGCTCTCGAACTATCTAATTTCACTGTTTTTGTTACTACCACAGATCCGTCTTAAACTGCACAACATCGTATAAATGTAGCTAGAATACAATACAAATGACGTCCAACCGGTACAGAAGGGGTTAAGGGGAAATGGGGACGTTTTGGCTGGCCCCTTTCACCCTCATGCTTATACCCATTAATTTTTCAAGATTTTAAACGACCTTTCACCCATGTATGTGTCAAATATTAAGACCTTTCTTGCTCTTTAGGGTGTCGAATGTTGTCCTGGGTGAGCGGATTTAGCGACCCTGTCAATTGTGGACGGCCGTTGACATTTGTCTACCGAAAAAATATACTAGTTTATAGTGATTGAGGGCGATCTAGTGGAGGTGTGTTTGTTTGAAGTTTGATGGAGGTCTAGGGAGGAAACCTAAAAAATAAATGAATAGACTATTACAAAGTAAACCACTGTCCCCTTAATATATTATGGACTCTGATAAAAGTGACGCGGAGCCTAGACCCTCATCCAAGTTAAGTTAGT
The DNA here is from genome assembly GCA_032716605.1 of Paralithodes platypus. Taxonomy (NCBI): domain Eukaryota; kingdom Metazoa; phylum Arthropoda; class Malacostraca; order Decapoda; family Lithodidae; genus Paralithodes; species Paralithodes platypus. The sequence goes on from CM064570.1 coordinate 20,114, forward strand.
CGACAAAATTGTCAACCCAAACCTCTTCAATCACAAAGAGGGGCTTAAGCCAAATAAAGTTGGTAGCTTTGACATTGCCTGACTTAACTCCCTGGCTGACCCTTTCCAAATGGTCGTAATTATTAGCTGGATTACTATAAGTTGTTTGTGAGTTATAGAGGTTAAAGGGGGGATGGTCTCGTAATGTTAGATGGATTACTATAGTGTTTGTGAGTTATATGAGGGTAAAGGAGGGATGGTCTTAATATTAGCTAGATTATTATAGTTGTTTGTGAGTTTTAGAGGATAAAGGGTGGATGGTCGTAATATTAGCTGGATTACTATAGTTGTTTGTGAGTTATAGAGGTTAAAGGGGGGATGGTCGTAATATTAGCTGGATTACTATAGTTGTTTGTGAGTGGAAACCCGGGATAATAATTATATATGTCCACCCATTGTGACTCATAAATAACATTCCTCCACAATGTTCATAACCAATGGAAACCCGGGATAATAATTATATATGTCCACCCATTGTGACTCATAATAACATTCCTCCACAATGTTCATAACCAATGGAAACCCGGGATAATAATTATATATGTCCACCCATTGTGACTCATAAATAACATTCCTCCACAATGTTCATAACCATGGAAACCCGGATAATATTATATATGTCCACCCTTGTGACTCATTATAACATTCCTCCACAATGTTCATAACCAATGGAAACCCGGGATAATAATTATATATGTCCACCCATTGTGACTCATAAATAACATTCCTCCACAACTCAACCCATTGTGATAACCAATGGAAACCCGGGATAATAATTATATATGTCCACCCATTGTGACTCTCAAATAACATTCTAAAGGGGGGATGGTCGTAATATTAGCTGGATTACTATAGTTGTTTGTGAGTTATAGAGGTTAAAGGGGGGATGGTCGTAATATTAGCTGGATTATCATAAATAACATTCCTCAACAATGTCTCATAACAATGGATGGTCGTAATATTAGCTGGATTACTATAGTTGTTTGTGAGCACAATGTTCATACCAATGGAAAACCGGGATAATAATTATATATGTCCACCCATTGTGACTCATAAATAACATTCCTCCACAATGTTCATACCAATGGAAACAATATGTATGGATAAATGGAAAGATATGTGACACAGGAAGCCCATATGTCATGTCATATCATTTGACAATATAATTTGGCTATTTTGTAGTACACAGATCCTTCCTAAGCTGAATTAAATTGTATAATCTGCCAAGACGCACACATAATCCTCAAGTAATTTGACTCCGATAAAGTTAATCCGTAGATAGAGTTTCGGGTTGCCGTAAAATACAATAGACGTCGCCGGTACAGAAGGGGTTAATATACAATAATCAAATACCCCCAATACTAATTATGCCAAAATATTGCCTTCCAGGAACGGTCAGGTTTTCTGACCTTTTACCTTTACATCCTTCCATTGTTTCTTATATCCCAAAGCGATAGAGAGTCTTCTGCTGGTATAGAAGGGGTTAATATGTATTTGACTCTGTTCAACCGCTTCAGGGTAATATCCTGAAAGATGTATTGAGATAATAGACGCCTGTTACGACCCACAGTTAGGCCTATTAATGGGGGCTTTTGCATAATAAGATGATGAAATAAACGTTAGTTCCAGTAACAAATATCTTATATATATACTGTATAAAATATTAAAACCTTTCGTGCCATTTAGGTGTTCGATTTTTTTCCTGGCGAGCGATAGCGAGCCTGCTCTCGGCCTTCGGCCTTCAGCCAGGATGGAGGTCTAGCTAGGAAATTGTAATTTAAGCATGCACACTAAAAAATAAAATAAAAAAAAAAAGGACCCTGATATAAGAACAACCCAGAATAATTTCTAATTATATAGACCAACAAACAAGCACTAACCCCGTATGAACCCAGCCAGTAATTTATATAGACCAACAAACAAGCACTAACCCCGTATTAACCCAGCCAGTACTTATATAGACCAACAAACAAGCACCTAATGAGACCCCCGTATTCAACCCAGGGGCCAGTAATTATATAGACCAACAAACAAGCACTACCCCCGTATTAACCCAGCCAGTAATTATATATACCAACAACCAAGCACTAACCCCCCGTATTAACCCATCCAGTAGTTATATATACCAACCAACAAGCACTACCCCCGTATTAACCCAGCCAGTAATTATATACACCAACAAACAAGCCACTACCCCCAGTAATATTAACACCAGCACAAGCAGTATTTATATAGAGCCAACGAAACAAGCACTACCCCCGTATTAACACCCAGCCAGTAATTATACGACAACAAAACAAACAAGCACTAACCCCGTATTGTTGTTGTTGGCTGTTTCCCCAGGCTGTCTGGCCGAGCAGCCCCAAGGTCCCCATCAAGCCCAAGGCGACAACCGAGCGCCCCCACAGGTCCCTCCCAGCTTACAACTAATCTGCCCAGGTGACCTGAAGTCCCTCAAAGGCAGGGAGCTGAGGAGGGTGTGGAAACGCTCGGGAAACAAAAGCCCCACCCAAGGCCCTGTGCACCTCAGCAATTATTAAAGGAAAGTTGAGGGTCAAATGAAAAATGTGACTCTTTGGCTCCCCTCTTCCATGGTTGGCAGTAGGGAGGTCAAATCCACTGAAAAAAAAGACGGCCGTCACTTGAGATCTAGAAACTATATAATTAAAAGGAACAGTCAGAGAAAGCGATGGGTATTGCAGATAACGCTCAACTCTCATTCTGATAGACCCAGCCCATCACCAGTAATAACCATTAATTATACAGACCAACAAACAAGCACTAACGCCGTATTAACCCAGCCATTAATTATATAGACGCAACAAACAAGCACTCCGCCCGTAATAACCCAGCCAGTAATTATTATACCAACAAACAAGCACTACCGCCCGTATTAACCCAGCCCAGTAATTATATACACCAAACAAAACTAGGCACTAAACCCCCCGTATTACCCCAGCCAGTAATTATATACACCAACAAACTAGCACTACCCCCGTATTAACCCAGCCAGTAATTGTATACACCAACAAACATGCACTACCGGCCCGTCAATTAACCCAGCCAGTAATTATACAGACCAACAAACAAGCACGCCGCCTTAGTAACCCAGCCAGTAATATTACACCAACAAACCAGCACTAACCCCGTATTAACCCAGCCAGTACTTATATACACCAACAAACAAGCACTAACCCCGTATTAGCCCAGCCAGTAATTATATACCAACCAACAAGCACTAACCCCGTATTAACCCAGCCAGTCATATTATATACCAACAAACACGCACTAACCCCGTATTCAACCCAGCCAGTAATTATCCTTATTTGCGGATAAATTACCTCTGTTTTTATTACCATAGGACACAAACACCTCTCTCACACACACACTCTCTCACACACACACA
>CM064570.1:23658-193658 GCA_032716605.1 Paralithodes platypus
ATCCTACATGAGATTTCTGTGGCCTTCCTCACATTTTGGTCAGCAATGGCCATAATAGTTCTCGTGAGTGACTGGGCAACCTGGCGACTTACTAGATATTGAGAAAATAACCTGAAAGCTTTGTTACATAGCTTAAAATCTCTGTCTAGATGGGCTGGGTGGGGTACAAAAAGGGTCTTGCAATTGATAAAGTGACAATTTGGGTGCCGCTAAAAATGCAAATAAAGCCGGCGACACCCTGTGTGCCTTATTAATAGGTAAAGAGAACAATAAATGTGTTTCTTGAGGAACCTGATGGGAAGATTTGGCTGTAATGGTGGATGCGAATAATTGCGCCTCCGATTCCCAGTCCACCCAGGGGCCTGCACCTACCCGCCCCACCTGCAGGACTGGTGTGTGGGTTTTATCTAGTACCGGGACTGTATCCAGTTCCGGCGTAAGTGCATTGAGAGCTTTGATGTCATTAACACCATCAGCTTTCGACCAATCCACAAAGAGTCGTGAAGATGAGGCCGGAGGTACCGCCGGAGAAGCTGAATACACAATTTTTTTTACACAATTAGGTACTAGGTATGGCCTTAATAGTAACATCGAGTAACCTCCCTACCTCATTCTTAGCTCTAAGCTTTCTACTCTTATTAATTTCAATGGTCCACTCACTAGGGACCGGTAGATCCCCCGATACGGTAGCTTGTGCCAAGTGCGGTTTCTGAGGTTTGACCTGAATCCATGAGCAATCTGGTCCATAGAGAAGAGGCATAGGGCCTTTCCTCTGTGGTACCTTATCAAGAGGGGGAGGAGTAATGTCTGAAATGACACGGACGTTAGTGGTTGTCAAGGAGGCCGGCACTGCTGTGCTACTAGCCGTAGTTGTCGCCGGAGTTACGTTAAACACGGGCAAAGCGGGCTGGGGAGATGTAATACCTGATGGCTCTAGAGGCCGTACCATAGAATTAATCGGGGGAACTACCGATGGGCTAGCGGGAGGAGCTGGTGATGTGGGGACACGATATTAGCGCATAACCCTGTGCAAAATATCACTAAGTTCATCCGTGGTCACACACTTACTATGAGTACCTCTCGAAGATTGAGAACTAGCTTCCGATTCCTCCCCCATTATAGCTGGTTGAGCTGAGGAGATATTTATCCCCTCCGGCTCCCCTGGTAACTCTATCACTTCCGGCGTAGGAGGTCGGGGTTCAGGTGCATGATCTGCCAGTGGCCAAACTAGATCAGGGACTGACGAGGGTATTAACTCTATGTTCCTACACTCCCTATCTATGTCCTGATTCTTTCTAGGATTTAGTCTGTGAAGATTCTGATTATCGCCAGACAATCAGAACCTTGTCGTGGGCCGCGGATGGCTGGGAGTCCTGTATCACTTGGGAGCTACCAAAGATCTGACTAGAACAAGAAGGTAAACCCCTATATTGATCTGCTAAGACTCTGTTAGGCCTAACCGAGGTGCCTTTCCGTGGTACATAACTCAGTTTCGGTATTGCAAAATTAAAATCCTGCGGTTCACTCAAAGATTGTTCATCCCTATGACTCGACTCCATTCCTCCGCCCCTACCTCTGAATTGCCAGATTGGACGTTAGGCGTGATGGAGGTAGGGGTGGAGGAAAGTGGGCTCGACCCCGGCGAGGGTTGAAGGCGTGGTTGTATGGCGTCCTTACGGCCACTACTACGTCCTGCACTGGCCGGTGTCGACGGGGCAGAAGCAGGTTCCTCCCTCCGGCGTTTCGTCGACCTAGACGACTCTGCTGACGAATGCCGGGACTGTTTCCTGGGAGACCTTGACCTCGACCTAGACCGGTCGGGGGGGGGGAGGGGGGGGGGGGGCGCCTCGGCAGTGTCACTCTCATTACTACTACTACTACTCACTACCTCTTTAGAAAGGGTTTTCGCTTTAGCTTTAGGTTTAGTTGACTTTGCTGGAGCTGATTTTACCAAGGGTGATTTGATGACTAGGTGCTCCCACAGGGCGTCATCATCACAATGTAAGGCCTTATGGGCTGGGTCTTTTGCATAGGCGTTAACAATATTTTTAATCTCTTTTAGAGCTGCCAAACAGGACAGGTCTTTCTTATAAAACACCGCCGCTCTTAACTCAGAACACACGGAGCAACGTTTAGATACCCATAACCCTCTTGAGCGATCAAGACATTTAACACATCTAGTACACAATTTGTGAGCAAAACTGGTAGAAGAGAACAGGTAGGAGTAGCGCAAAGGCCAAACCGAGGCATGATGGAGCTAGGGACCACCCCCCCCCCCCCCCCCCTGCCGTAATCAGCCACTCACTTGCCGCCGGTACTGCTGCTACTGAAGTGTTGGTGATTCTGGAAATAGAAAATTTCCAGGAATCAATGCTCATAAGGATAACCTGCGAGGTGTTAACAGATCCTACCTCAAGTCCGCCGGAAAATTAGCTATAGCCACTGCTAGTCTAACCTTCCGCTGGACCCGACCATGAAAAACCTGGGGTTTTTCGTCTATATGCTGATTGGAACTGCTTACCTGTGACAAAGTGTCACAAGCCCTATAGATCTTAAGTGTTTGGCTATCATTGACTATTTGGACTAGAAAGATAGGTAACGTGCTTCTATGACGTATCATAGCACTGCTCACTTGACTGTTGCGCCGGGCGAAGGAAGTCTTGCCGCGTAAGGCTATCGGTCAAGGCGAGTTCACTCGGCGGGCTGAGTTGACTCCCATAGGAATTTGCATTTCCGCCGGAAGGATCGTGGTTCAGCACACCACGCCGGGACATTTGGTTGGTTCCTTACTCGTCTTCTAGACGAGAAAACAGAGGCCCTGCTGAGAAGGCCGCCGGAGAGACACACCAAAACTATTCAGAGGTGAAGACTTATATGGGAAAGTCAACACCCCCCCAAAAAAAAAAACATATAACGGGACGTCTCCCAAAACCCCTAAAACATGTAACGCACACATGTTCAAAGCAACACAGGGGATAACATAGGCTTAAGTACTAAACAGAGAAAGTATATAAAGGTAAATTACCCCTATCCAACACTGCAGACCCCTAATGAGGCTGGCCACGAAGCACCGACGAAACATCACTAGGCAGCAAACCGACGCTCCGACGACCCAGCAGCAGCAGCACGAGGAGGAAGAGGCCCACGACAGGGGCCCAAGCGCAAATTCGGACTCCAGAAGGCTCCGCACCACATGTGGTAACCCTTGAACTAGAGCATCTGCTAAATAGAATACATGCAACTGCCTCATAGTGATAGCCTGAAGCATATTCTTGCGGAATGGTAGCCTCCTAACTAAACTATCAGAGAACTAAGGCGCAAAAATTAAACAATAATAACACATGTGGCACGATGATCCTGGGATAAGTAGGCGCCTGTTACAAAAGTACCCTAATTTACACATTTCCTGTGGGCGTACCAATGGGGCAGCCAGTTCTAGCTAATCTAAAACTCTGTTCAATACAACGCAGATGTATACAAATGAGCAAGGACTCACTAGAAAGCGAGGGAACGAAGAGTGAAGCTGGAGCACTGAGCCACCCAACCGCACGGTACGGCCGCGGAAGGGAGAAGGAAGTATGGCCGCTAGGGAGCCAGCGTTTGGAGTCCACACGCAAGAAATCCACACATGGAAAGCTGTAGTATAACAGATTTTAAGTTGTTTTTTATTTTTTATTTTTTACAAAGTTTTTTCGTAGAGTACCCAATTATAAGACGATTCCATAAGAGAATTAAACGTTGCACTTATGATGAGTAGTACTCCGATCCTTCGCAGTAGTTTCAAACTGGCGAACCGCGGCGTTTGATTAGAGACTATTATTCTAATAGGCATATCATCAATGATGGAGGGGCCACTATTAAATATCCCACCACTTGTACCATATGCAAATTAGGCGTAGTATGAATTATGATATTGAATATTTTAGGACATCTGAAAAACGCGATTAACCCGGAAGTGCGCCTATGGCCTGTGACGAACATAGTTATATGGGAATTAATTACCCAATATTCTGACAGAATTCGTTATGTCTACCATATATAGCATAATTTATTTTCCATGAGCACTTATTTTACTAATATGATGAACAATATGAACATTGAATAGTGATAAAATAAGTGTGGAAAGCTTTTGGATGGTCAAAAACATAAATATTCGCCGTCTGGTCATATCCTCAGGCGGGAAGCGGGGAGACATACCTCCTCTATCCTCGACCTCTCTCGCCATACTGAAGAGAGCGGGTGAAGTCTCAGAGTTATATAAGGTCTCTTAAATAACTCGCTTGTACTACGTAATGTTGGGAGAGAAATTTGCGCGAAAAATAACCAATCAATGATGAAAATAAGAGGAAAAATATGTGATAATTGAGGAGGGGAAAGAGGGGGGGAAAGGTGAGGAAGGAGGGGAAGGGGGGTGAGAATTCTTATGGATGAATGATAGGATGTACTAGAGATGAATTATCTCACCTACAATGACATATTCCTTTGTTTTGAGAGCCCCTGAGGAGTTTTTAAAATTTGTTTTCATTGTCTTGCTTCCGTGAGGCCTATCACATTCGCTATACACATACTTCCGTGAGTTCTATTGCACTTCTCGGGTTAATGAAGAGTGATAATTCATAGTTATTACAGTTGGCAAGAAATAAGTTAAGGGGTGCGTTCGCCATGGCCCAAACCGGTGTGGATTGGAAAATCTAAAATTGAGATTTTTATTGCAGCAGTGATGGGAACACTGTAGGATTGATGTGGCAAAGTTTTAGACTCGTAAAATAGAAAATACCCTAAATGCAGGGTTCCCCTCCCCCCCCCCCCCGCACTCTCAACGTATATGTGGTATCGTGGTATGAACGATAATAACCAATACAATCTCGTTATTATGCACAAATATAGACAAATTACAGTCAACAGAGGTATCTGGCACCTCAACTGAACCTGGGAGAGTGAGGGTGAGTCCCTAGACCTCATCATCTAAGCATGCATCATCATTATCCAAGCCATCATCATCATCATCCAAGCCATCATCATCATCCAGATGCCAAGAGATGCACAACATACTATATATTTAACACTAACAGATCTAACCCATCCAAACCAACCCTAACACAACCTAGAGTAATCGAAAATAGCCTAACTTGGCATAAATGAGGTGCGCGGTTTATGACACCAGTTGTGCCAAATGAATAAAATACCTTTTGTGGGGTCCAGGTGGCATATTATTCACTTAGACTTAGTAAATTGCAATGGAATTTAGTGCCAGATCATGTATCAAATCAATCAAGAGCAAACAGTTGCAATAAATCGTCATTTGAGAGAGGAATCGTTGGGTAATGGATACATTTAGTGTTTCGCCTTTTTCTCAAAACTTTAGTTACTCGAACATGTTTCCCTATAAAAAGTTTATTGTTGATCCAATTTTAATAAGTAAGATATCATTGAAAAGAGGAGACAAAATGCAATATATTTCTGTGACAGATATTTGATACATCAATAAAAATTTTGACAGGAGGCTTGCAACCTTTCATCTTTCACAGTAATTTATTGCATTTTGTCTCCTCTTTCCAATGATATCTTACTTATTAAAATTGGACCAAAATAATAAAGTTTTAGCAGTTTTAAAATTTGCAAAAAATGCGAAAATCCGAGGTAGCGAAAAAACTATTGGTCCGATTTTATTCATTTTTGGATATGTTGTTCCTAGAAGTGGTATCTATCACCTGTATGATAATGATCGAACCATTTTGAAAAAACATGGCGGACGCTCCCCTTAAGTGTGGTTATGAAATCACACTTATATATTGGTTTCCGAGTACAATGGGCTAGAGCAAATGGGCAGTAACTTTCCACACCTATTCCCTTGCGGGTTATCCTCAAATGGTAGAAAAAAGAGATTGATTACTCTAGTCGTTTTTTAGTTATAAAGTTTAGTGGTCAAGATGTTTAGCCTACCTATGATGAGCAAGGTATAGTGATAAATAGGCTACAGAGGATAACTGACGATAACGTAGGTGAGGTGCTGGAGGGTTTCAGAACGGCAGAGGTGGCATTGACCTGATATATTAACCCCTTCTGTACCGACGATTGTCTTTCTATTTATCTAGCTATATTGAGACGATTTTTTGAAGTTTAAGAAGGATCTGTGGTAGTAAAATGGGTTAAGTGAGTTAGTTCGAAGCCTTGAAATTGCTGGAGGCCCAGATTAAACTGAATAAAATAGTTTATTAGTAGCCAGAATAAAGTTAAAGGACGGCGCCGGTACAAAAGTGGGATTGTTGTTAGAAAAATACCTAGCTAAATACAAAGACATTTTTACAGCATTAATAGATTTGAAAATAAGAGAGGTTTAAAATAAAGTAGATATGGAGGATCTTTGTGAAGTGTTATACGGTGTGGATGAGGAGTGGCTTGTGGCAGTAACATTTGTATATGAATACCTTAACCCTTTGAAGAGTATGACGCAATATGTCAGTTTATTCTGGCTATCATTAGACGATGTTATATAATTTAGTAAAGATTTGTGATGATTATTAGGGTAAAGACAATCTCAATTAACCAACTGACTTCCATATACCCTTCCTAATCTGAATACAATCGTCTAATAATAGCCAGAAAACAGAAAATAAATGCGCCATCGGATCATGCAAGGGTTAGGGTGGACGATAAACTAAATGATAATTCTAAAGTCATGAAAGAGTGAGATAGGGATGTGTAATTTAACCCTGGATGTAAGTGGATGGAGTGATCAGAGAATGTCGGGCTGGATCAGTTGACGTAGGAGCTAGACTGCTAGACTGTACTGGGCGGGAATGAGATGATAGATTATTTGTAGTTTCCTCCTTAGGCCTCCATCAAGCTTAAACAAATACCCCCATGACCCCATTTGGAGATAAGTGTGTACATTTTTCGGTAGATAAATGTGCACGCTCATCCGGAAAAAAATAGCCCCCCCTCCCCCCCCCCCCCTTAACATTCATATACGTCTATATAATACAGACAGTGCTGTCCTCTTGACTTAAAGTGTAGAAGTCGTCATAGAGATACCACTGTACCACTGACTTAGACAGAGTGTGGGAAAGGCCAATGAAGGGGAATGTAAAGCGAAGACCACATGGGATTATGGACTTTTTAATTATAGGGAGTTAATCACATTAAATCAATTGACAATCTCATTGATCATAAAGAGGTTGAAAGTTTAAACATTTGGGAGCTGTTGTGTGTTGATACGGCAAACTGGAAATTGCGATAACAAAAAAAGAGATAATTTTCGAGAAGGATGATTGTATAACTTAATTGTATCCTGAAAGAAAGACTGATCAGCCAAGAAGACAAGCAGTGACGATGGACGAGGACAGACAGATACGTGGAAGACAAGTTACTGGAACAGATGGTAGAGGTAGAACAACATGAGTATGGGAGATGAAAGTGGAATAATATAGTAAAGATAAACTTGCAATTAGTGGTAGGAGAATTGTGGTGCAGACGGAAGTATATACAGTCACTTCCTGGAGCTCACCTATTTCTAATTATGAAAGTAATTCTCAGGAAACGAGTATAATAATATGATGTTCTGTACATCAACTACATAACTATATGATGTTCTGTACATCAACTACATAACTATATGATGTTCTGTACATCAACTACATAACTATATGATGTTCTGTACATCAACTACATAACTATATGATGTTCTGTACATCAACTACATAACTATATATGATGTTCTGTACATCAACTACATAACTATATGATGTTCTGTACATCAACTACATAACTATATGATGTTCTGTACATCAACTACATAACTATATGATGTTCTGTACATCAACTACATAACTATATGATGTTCTGTACATCAACTACATAACTATATGATGTTCTGTACATCAACTACATAACTATATGATGTTCTGTACATCAACTACATAACTATATATGATGTTCTGTACATCAACTACATAACTATATGATGTTCTGTACATCAACTACATAACTATATGATGTTCTGTACATCAACTACATAACTATATGATGTTCTGTACATCAACTACATAACTATATGATGTTCTGTACAATCAACTACATAACTATATGATGTTCTGTACATCAACTACATAACTATATGATGTTCTGTACATCAACTACATAACTATATATGATGTTCTGTACATCAACTACATAACTATATGATGTTCTGTACATCAACTACATAACTATATGATGTTCTGTACATCAACTACATAACTATATGATGTTCTGTACATCAACTACATAACTATATGATGTTCTGTACATCAACTACATAACTATATGATGTTCTGTACATCAACTACATAACTATATGATGTTCTGTACATCAACTACATAACTATATGATGTTCTGTACATCAACTACATAACTATATGATGTTCTGTACATCAACTACATAACTATGATGTTCTGTACATCAACTACATAACTATATGATGTTCTGTACATCAACTACATAACTATATGATGTTCTGTACATCAACTACATAACTATATGATGTTCTGTACATCAACTACATAAACTATATGATGTTCTGTACATCAACTACATAACTATATGATGTTTCTGTACATCAACTACATAACTATATATGATGTTCTGTACATCAACTACATAACTATATGATGTTCTGTACATCAACTACAACTATATGATGTTCTGTACATCAACTACATACCTATATGATGTTCTGTACATCAACTACATAACTATATGATGTTCTGTACATCAACTACATAACTATATGATGTTCTGTACATCAACTACATAACTATATGATGTTCTGTACATCAACTACATAACTATATGATGTTCTGTACATCAACTACATAACTATATGATGTTCTGTACATCAACTACATAACTATATGATGTTCTGTACATCAACTACATAACTATATGATGTTCTGTACATCAACTACATAACTATATGATGTTCTGTACATCAACTACATAACTATATGATGTTCTGTACATCAACTACATAACTATATGATGTTCTGTACATCAACTACATAACTATATATGATGTTCTGTACATCAACTACATAACTATATGATGTTATGTACATCAACTACATAACTATATGATGTTCTGTACATCAACTACATAACTATATGATGTTCTGTACATCAACTACATAACTATATGATGTTCTGTACATCAACTACATAACTATATGATGTTCTGTACATCAACTACATAACTATATGATGTTCTGTACATCAACTACATAACTATATATGATGTTCTGTACATCAACTACATAACTATATGATGTTCTGTACATCAACTACATAACTATATGATGTTCTGTACATCAACTACATAACTATATGATGTTCTGTACATCAACTACATAACTATATGATGTTCTGTACATCAACTACATAACTATATGATGTTCTGTACATCAACTACATAACTATATATGATGTTCTGTACATCAACTACATAACTATATGATGTTCTGTACATCAACTACATAACTATATGATGTTCTGTACATCAACTACATAACTATATGATGTTCTGTACATCAACTACATAACTATATGATGTTCTGTACATCAACTACATAACTATATGATGTTCTGTACATCAACTACATAACTATATGATGTTCTGTACATCAACTACATAACTATATGATGTTCTGTACATCAACTACATAACTATATGATGTTCTGTACATCAACTACATAACTATATGATGTTCTGTACATCAACTACATAACTATATGATGTTCTGTACATCAACTACATAACTATATGATGTTCTGTACATCAACTACATAACTATATGATGTTCTGTACATCAACTACATAACTATATATGATGTTCTGTACATCAACTACATAACTATATGATGTTCTGTACATCAACTACATAACTATATGATGTTCTGTACATCAACTACATAACTATATGATGTTCTGTACATCAACTACATAACTATATATGATGTTCTGTACATCAACTACATAACTATATGATGTTCTGTACATCAACTACATAACTATATGATGTTCTGTACATCAACTACATAACTATATATGATGTTCTGTACATCAACTACATAACTATATGATGTTCTGTACATCAACTACATAACTATATGATGTTCTGTACATCAACTACATAACTATATGATGTTCTGTACATCAACTACATAACTATATATACTATTCAGTGAAAAATAAGTTCCATCTAAAATCATTCCAGATAGTTATAATTGCACAAAGACAAACATAAGGGGTCAACGAATATTTATATGTGACTGAACGGATACACAGGCCGGAAAACGCTTCACACATGGCTATCCTTAAGGGGAGGTTTGTTTGTGGACCCCCTTCTTCCTAATATTTAGCCCCATTACTTATGAGATTGAAAGACGTTCGCTCGATTAGATTGGCGATTTAAAGAGCTGTTGTGCCATGTAAGTGTTGTTGTTTACCTGGCGAGTGATAGCGAGCCTGTAATTGAGGAGGAACCGGCCATAGGCTGGGACCTTTCTCTACTGAAAAATAAACACATTTTTCTCGATGGGGAATCATGGGGGTATTTTTTAAGCTTGATGAAGATCTTCTGAGGAACTAAAGAATATGATAAGTTAATAAATAAATGAACAAATATATACAATTATCCCTTAAAGCGAGGATTACTTGGGAGGAAACAAGACGTCGGAGATGATTATGGTGATGATCATTATATTACGATTAGAAAACATCTGTGGGAGCCAAAGGGGTAATTGAAATTGTATCCCTTTTGTTGCTAGAGGTCGTTTCTAAGCTGTATAATATCGTGTAGTGTTAGCAAGAATGCCATAAAAAACACCATGTTCCTGGGAGAGTTGAAATCCACGGCTTGTTTTCAACGCAGTTCACCTTCAAAGTCCCACGTCAGAGCCTCCTAAATTGAGTAAACGTGTCTAATGATAGCCAGAATAAAATGAAGGCTCTATTTCCTGTCATAAACCCTCTCAGTATACCCGGAGGCAGTATTTCATTACATTTCAGCTTAAGACGATTATATTAACCCTTTCATGCACATATGACGCAGAGGTTGCCAGATTAGCAATAAGAAATTGAGTTCTCTCACTCTTATAATTACCTCTCCAAATTTAGTTTTCTGCCCACAGCTAACTCAAAGACAACTGCAGAGGTTGAAGTAACTAAACTAAAGGTTTCTAAATACCCCTGATGATAACAAAGGCTTTAAAGTATCCCCAATAGGCTCAACAATCGCGTCATATGTCGGAGAGGGTTAAGGGGGTAGTACTCGCTTTTTCTGGACCCTCTACTCCCTCATGTTTAGCATAATAGTTTTAAGGTTTTAAGACGTTCGTTTGTTCCGTTTGTTTGGCAATTTTGAGACCTTTCGCCTCATTTTGTTATAATTATTAAGACCTCTCGTGCCCTTTATGTTTCGATTTTTTGCTGGCGAGCGATAGCGAGCCTCTAATTTTAGAAGGAATCGGCCTTCGGCCGGGACATTTTCCTACCGAACAATTTACACATTTATCTTGAAAGGGGATCTAGGGGGTGTTTTTCTAAGATTGATGGATGTCTAGCGAGAATAAATAAATAAATAAATAATAATAAATCAATATATAGACCAAAAACCCAGCACTAACCCCTTAAGGTTAAAAATGGTCTATGAGAGTTACAGTTATAAATGAGATAGACTTTAAAACTCTGCTTACCCCGAAGTTTTTCTTAAGCTTCATAGAATCTTCAAATAGTTACCAGAATAAATATCGAAAATCCAGAACAGCGCCCCAATACCAAAAGGTTTAATTAATCTATTCAGTACCGGTCCCGTCCTCTTAACTTTAGTCTGGTTATTATTAGACGGATGTTATTCAGTTTAAGAAGGTCCTCCAGCCATTAACAGGTTTCGAACTATCTCACTTAACTCTTTTCACTACCACATATTTGTTTTCAAACTTCACAAAATCGTCAACTATCTAGCTAGAATAAAATAAACAAGACGTCGCCGGTACAGAAGAGATAAAGCTGTATTGAATCGTGACATCTTTGCCAGAATACAATCAAGAACAGCACCCTAATACCGAAAGTGTTAACTAAGTATCTACCAACCAGAGCGACCATGACAATGGAGAGAAGAGTTATGGTGAAGGCTGTCAGAACCCCCATGTTGTCGGTGTGAGGGCTAGGGGAGGGTCTGACTTGAGATTTGGGGCTGCTGTCTGTGGTGTGCTGTGTCTTATAGCTGGGATTGCCATCCTTCCCTCTTCCACCACCACCCTCCCCTCTGCCACCACCATCCTCCCCTCTGCCACCACCACCCTCCCCTACACCACCCTCCCCTCTGCCACCACCACCCTCCCCTCTGCCACCACCATCCTCCCGTCTGCCACCACCACCCTCCCCTACACCACCCTCCCCTCTGCCACCACCACCCTCCCCTTTGCCACCACCATCCTCCCCTCTGCCACCACCACTCTCCCCTACACCACCCTCCCCTCTGCCACCACCACCCTCCCCTCTGCCACCACCATCCTCCCCTCTGCCACCACCACCCTCCCCTACTTAATTCTATTCAATAATAGGTTTCAATAATAGCCAAAAGAAATGTGAAGGTTAATAGTGATACAATTATAGAATCCATCATTGTGTATATAGGCAATGTTATTATTGTTATTATTATTATTATTATTATTATTATTATTATTAATTCTAAAAATTCTAATACTAATAGGATTGGAATAATTCGACAGTTGTTCGGAGTTTGTAGCTTTATTCAATAAACTCCAAGGCAATCAATACTTCTCTTAGTTAATAGTTCTCGATCCGTCAAAATATGTTCAAACTGGAAGAAGTTGAATACCTACGACAATACAGCATAAAATTGTCCTTTGGAGGTATGAATTCCCATTACAATCTATCGGTACGGTTACTATTCAGAGTTTGACTTATCTCGACTTCGGTCTCTATTACATACATAACATTTAAAGACTGAGTGCTCCACACATATGTGCAGTTTCAGTCTCTTGTCCGAATGGCGGCGTTCCAGGCAACCCTGTTAAGGGCTGCTTGACTTGTCAAGTTTTGGGATTTGAGATCGGCACGTATAGTCCGATCCCAGGTCTTCCTCGGTCCACCCCTTGGTGCAGCTCCCTCCACAATCACAGACCTGCATTTTTTCACCCAATTTTGTTCATCCATTCTCTCCACATGTCCATACCATCCCAGTCTACTTGTACGCATTACTTCGCTAATACTCTTTATACCTAAACGTCTCCTCAGCTCAACATTTGTTATTCTATCCTGCAGCTTGGCCCCACAGATCCATCTCACCATTCTCATCTCATTACGTTCCATTCTGTTGACATCCTCTACTTTAACGGCTCATGTTTCTGAGGCATACGTCATTGCACTTCTAACACATGAGGCATATATATACACCTTTCCCTTCAGGGGGAGAGGCATTCTTTTCATGGTCAGAATTGGCAGCAGTTCTCTGAACTTCCCCCAGCCACATCACTCAGTACACCTTTCACCCTCACCGCACTTCGCGAATCCTCATACATCTTCATTATCACACACACCAGCCACTCTTCCACACCAAGTTTCCTCATAGCCCACTACACAACATCTCTAGGCACCCTGTCAAAGGCCTTCTCCAGGTCTACAAACACAAAGTAAAGAACCCTGCCTTTTAGTAAGTATCTTTCC
Source organism: Paralithodes platypus (assembly GCA_032716605.1). Taxonomy (NCBI): domain Eukaryota; kingdom Metazoa; phylum Arthropoda; class Malacostraca; order Decapoda; family Lithodidae; genus Paralithodes; species Paralithodes platypus. The sequence goes on from CM064570.1 coordinate 37,387, forward strand.
TGTATCTGCCTGACTATGAAGATAGCATCAGTTGTACCACGTCCTGGCATAAAACCAAGCTGCATATCGTCAATGGAGATGCTTTGCCTGATCAAACCCTCAAAGACTCTCTCACAGACCTTCATGATTTGGTCAAGCATTTCCAGGCCCCTATAATTACCTCTATCTAGCGCATCCCCTTTTCCTTTGTATATATTTACAATTTCCCTTTTCTGCCAATCCTCTGGGATTTTCTCATCTTTAATAATGGTGTTTATCAACTCAGTGACTAAGTTGACATCAGTCTCCCCTGAGGCTTTTATCATCTCAGCGACAATGTCAGAGCACCCTGGAGCTTTACCGTCCTTCATTTTATTGATTGCGTCGCTCACTACAGCTGGTGCTATCAAAGGAGGAGGTCCAGATATTGGTTTTTCGATACTAAGCTATACCTTTTCCCATTCAAACTCTACATTTAGCAATCGTTCATAGTGTGCCTTCCATGATTCTCTGATTTAATTTTCTGCATACACAATCTTCTCATTATCGTTTCTAACACACTGTTCACCTATAATATCCCTACTGTCATTTTTAACTCGCCTAGCTAGGTTGAAGATCCCATTGGGATTGTCAGTGTTACACACTTGTTCGAGGACCAGGTCCTTAATGCCTTTTTTAGCATTGTATATAACTCTTTTGGCAGTTCGTTAAGATGCCTGGTATTCCTCCTTGCTGCCTCCCTTCTTCCATGCTTTGAAGTATCTCCTTTTCTCTTTCACAGTATGTTCTACCTCATTGTTCTACCACCAGGAGGTCTTATTCCTGGGGTGACCCTTTGTTTTCCCACAGACTTTGTCAGTGGCAGCGATAAGGCTATGCTTAAGAAAATTCCATTGACTATTTACATTGTTAGGCCTAGCTTCCTTATTTCTATTGGTTTCCTCCAGTTCACTATGAAACCTATCCCTAACTTCCTTGTTCTTCAGCAGCCACACTTTCCTTTTGGGCATGTATACCTTCTTGCGCTTAGGATCTCTGTATAATCTCATGTCGCACACAAGTAGCTTATGCTGGAGGATACATTCTTCTCTCGGGATGACCTTTGCATCCCGAACCAGTTTCCAGTCTTTCCTGTTACCAAGAAGTAATCTATCTGGCTACTGGAGACCCCAGAGTTATAATTATGTGATCAGATGGCTCTGTCTTTTCTTGAACTTTGTGTTACACACAACCATGTTGAGTGCAACGCAGGACTCCAGTATATATTCGCCTTCCGAATTCCTCCTTCCGTAACCATTTCCTCCATCTACCCCCTCGTATCCATCTGCAGATGCTCCCACATGACCATTCAGGTCCCCTCCCACGATTGTTATTTCATTCTCTGAGAGGCCTGAAATGACACTGACGGTGTCATTCCAGAAGTCCTCTTTTATCTCTTTCTGTAGACCAGCCTGTGGAGCATATGCAGATATCACATTCAGAATTCTTTCACCAACTTTCAACTTCAAAACAATCAGCCTTTTACTAACTCTCGTAATCAGAAGCACACTTTCCGCCAGCTCTTCAGCCACCAAAACACCCACTCCTCCTTTCACTTTATCAGTCTCCACCCCCATCCAGTAGATCCTATATCTTTTCTTTCTTCCAACAATCTACTGTACCCCATGCCTTTTCCAGAGTGTTTCCTGGACACAGCAGACACCCACTCGCCTCCTCTCACACATCTCAGCCACTTCATTTGCACGCAGATTCAAGCTACCAACATTCACACTAGCAAGTCTGAGATTGTGGGGGGGGGGGGGGGGGTATTTGTCCTTTTCCTGTGCGGTTTTGGATCATCGGACTTACGTTTTTTTCTCTGTAGGTTTAGTCATAATTCGGTAAATTGGCTGGCAAATGGGCATCACATCACCCCCCCCCAGAATTCCGGCTCCAGTTTACCCCGGGGGCCATTGGGCCATTCGCAGCACCTTCCCCCAAGAGATTACAAGGGGGTAGGATACAGTGGCCTCGGTGCGCCCCACCAGAACCAGCTGCAGGGACGCACCCTGTGTGCGTACACGGCACTACGACTGGCCTGGTATTTTTCGCCCAATGACAGGGCAGCCTCCTGGAGCGTTACCACCAGGTTTGGGCCCCTATACTATTGGGCGGAAAGTGCCAGTCCGGGGAAACACTACGTACTGTACCCTCTGGATCCATTTCGTCCAGGTTGGGCCCACGGCGCCAGGTCCGGGTCCAGAGGGAGCGACACCCACTGCCAGTGTGCCGCCATTAGGCAACTTGGAACAAGAACAATGAATCCCTGTCACAATACTGTCATACGAACAATGCCAGCGCCATTAACAAGGCTTCATTGTATAGTGATGGATGTGTGTCCGCAGGTCTAACGCCATCCCCCCTATTAGTCGCCTTGTACGACACACGACACACGCAGTAGTACGCGTGAGGCATATTCTTTGTTTTCCTCCACCATAGATGAAGGCCCCCTTGCCCCCGGGGGGTAGTAACTATAGCAGTAACTATATAGTTAATTCACAAATCTTCAATTTCCCTCGTTTATTAATGAGTCAATCAATAAACTTATTTTCCTCGCAGTAGTTAATGATTCTCGATCCGGGTCAAAATACGTTCAAATTAGGCAAATTTGAATACATACGAAAACACAATGTAAACAGAAGGTTGAATTCCCATTACAATATACCTATACGGTCGCTATTCAGAATTTGACCTACCTCGACTTTGGTCGCAAGTCATAATTTTATTAACCATTCGATATAAAAGGCGAACTTATGCATTTAATGAGGTGCGTCCTTACTTATTTTACAAATAGATATTTCGCATAATCGATAGCTAGCTCTCGACGAGGTTATATCTATAATCGACTTATAATACAGTTTTACTTTTAAGGGAGCCCACCTCGCTTTTTTCTCTTTCTCTCCCTCTCACTTTGGCTTGTATCCATTCGGCCCCATTCAGCCTACTGTTTTAAGAACTTCAAACTTGTCTTGACTATTAAGCGATTTGAAGTTGACTGAAAATAACAACAATATGGGTTGGAAAGTAGGCCTATAAATTTTGTTTTCTTTCTATATTCCAACTACTCCCTCTCGGGCATAGGCTGAGAGCCTTTACAATACACTGCTGAACACGGTGAGGCCCGTGAGGTCTTGTTCCAGTCTAGGGAGTGAGACATGCGAAGCACCCCAGCTCGAAGCAACTCCATCTCTGAAGCCGCTTCGCCTCTGCGCTTCACGGTCTCACCCCCCACACTCGGACCCTCACTATCAGAACGCCACCTACTGAGCAATTAACTCACTAGGCATTGCCCCCTGTAACATATTTTGAATATGGGAATATTCATACAATGCTATTTAATCAGGGAATAATGAGGGTATTTTTTGGCATTTCGGTGTGCTGTGGTAATGCACTGAAACTAGGTACAGCACAAATTTCATTCCAATAATATCTTCCCATTGACATATTGGGACTCGAACCCGGGTCCATTGTATTACCAGTCTAGTGGCAAGACCACTCTGCCACACCTCCAACTATATAAATCCAAGGTTAGAGATGTAATTGGTCCCCATAAAACTTCGATAGGAGAAATGACAGAAAATGATTTAGAAATGTGCAGTACATTAAATAGTCAATTTCTTTCCGTTTTCACTAATGAAAATTTGGCACAGTTTCCAGAAGTCCGTAAGGTATATAGCGATAGTATAGAAAATAGGTTAAGTACGATTACTATAAGTAGAAATGATGTGCTTAAGGAAATTGACAGACTGAAACCTCATAAATCGCCTGGTCCTGATGAGGTCTATGCTAGAGTATTAAAAGAATGTAGGGATGAGTTAAGTTACCTATTAACATTTTTATTTAACAAGTCATTGGAGACAGGTATAGTTCCAGAAGCTTGGAAGCTTGCTAACGTAGTTCCGATCTTCAAAAAAGGTGACAAATCAATAGCATCCAATTACCGTCCCATTAGTCTTACATCAATCAATTAAAAAGAAGCAAACATCCATCCAGTCCCTAAAAAAGATGCCTCTTCAGATCCATCAAACTACAGACCAATAGCTATAACTTCCATTCTTGGTAAAGTCTTTGAAATTATATTAAATAATCACATAATTAAGCATCTTGAGAATAATAAATTAATCAGTGATAGGCAATATGGTTTTAGACGATGTCGATCAACTGCAGACATTCTTTGCCTTCTTACGCATCAAATCAACCAAGCTACAGACCAACATGGTGAAACACATACAATAGCACTGGATATATCAAAGGCATTTGATAGAGTCTGGCATCAATCCTTATTGTCGAAGATGTCACACTACGGCCTTGCATCATTAGTTCCACTAATTTCTTCTTATCTTCATAACAGAAAAATACGTGTAATGGTAGATGGCCTTTATTCTCAATTTCACTCAATAAATTCTGGTGTTCCCCAGGGATCAGTTTTGGCCCCAACTATGTTCCTCATTCATATCAATGATCTCATATCTACCACTCATAATCCAATACATTCCTACGCAGATGACTCAACACTCCACAATTCCTTCACATTTTCCAATTCTTTCACCCAACCCGATCTTATAAATTCCAAAATAAACACTGCAATTTCTCTGAACCAGGACCTTTCTAGAATTAATGAATGGGAACAAGAGAATCTAGTTTCCTTTAATGCACAGAAAACCAAGTATATTCAATTTTCTAACCGACAGAATCTCACTGACTCCCATATATTTTGTAATGATGTAAATATTCCCACTTCCCCTAGTATTGACATTCTCGGTGTAACATTAACTACTAACTTGAGCTGGACACATTATGTTAGAAGCATTGCTAAGAATGCCTCTAAAAAACTGGGAGTCCTGTACAGAGTTCGAGAATTCTTCACTGACGAGCAGTTGGCCGTAATATATAAAAGTCATGTGCGTTCTCAGATGGATTACTGTTCACCTCTGTGGGGTGGAAGTGGAGTGGTTGCATTGAGGCAGTTGGACAAAATTCAAAATAAAGCTATTAGATTAATCAATAACCCTGCAATCACACAGGTCCTTCCTACATTGTCCATACGAAGAAACGTTGCATCCCTTGCATTATTCTACAGATATTTTCACAGCAATTGTTCCGAGGAACTTGCTTCAATTGTGCCTCCTCTCCACATCTTTCCCCGTAGAACTAGGGCAGCTGAGAGCGCCCATGAATTTACACTTTCTCCTCCACAATGCAGAACTTCTGCTTATCAGAATTTATTTATCCCCAGAGCTACTACTCTTTGGAATTCACTTCCCTCGAATTGCTTTCTACAAACTTACAATCTACAAATGTTTAAATCCAGTTGTTACAAACATTTTATGAATGGAGGATGCCTTTAGGCACATGGACATTTTTGTTTTATCTGTGTTTTTCCTTCCTCCGTTCATTGTCTCTTAAAAAAAAAAAAAAAAAAAAAAAAAAAAAAATCATAGGAAAGCTACTAGAGTCAATTATTGCTAGGAAAATTAGAAACCACTTAGATACATTTAATTTAATAAATTCTTCTCAGCATGGATTCACTCAGGGACGTTCTTGCCTTACTAATTTGCTTAGTTTTTTCTCAGAGGTATATGAAGCAGTAGATAATGACAAGTCATATGATATAATATATTTAGATTTCAGTAAAGCTTTTGACAGAGTCCCCCATGAGAGATTGATGAGAAAGGTTGAGGCGCATGGAATAGGTGGGGCGTTGTTGGGATGGATTAGGTCATGGCTAATTGGTAGGAAGCAGAGAGTCAGCATAAATGGTACGAAGTCAGAATGGGGAGCAGTCAAAAGTGGTGTCCCCCAGGGATCTGTATTAGGTCCTCTGTTGTTTGTTATATACATAAATGACCTTGATTTAGGTATAACTAGTAGGATAAGTAAATTTGCAGACGATACCAAAATGGGGAGAACAATTGATTCAGATAGAGATATAGAGTGCCTCCAAAGGGATCTAGATACCTTACACGAATGGTCAGTAAATTGGCAGATGAAGTTTAACATTGACAAATGCAAGGTATTAAAGATAGGGAAGATGCATACAAATGTTAAATATAAACTAGCTAATATGGAATTAGAAAACTCGAATTGTGAGAAAGATCTAGGTGTGTTTGTTAGCAATGATTTGAAACAGTGTATAAGCGTTCGAAACAAGGCAAACAGGATTCTCGGGTTCATCTCTAGGAGTGTGAGTAACAGAACTGCTGATGTTATCTTAAAACTTTACTTGTCATTAGTGAGACCCCATATGGATTATGCTGTTCAATGTTGGTGTCCTTATTACAGAATGGACTTACATTCATTGGAGAGAGTACAACGTAGAATGATAAAAATGATCCATAATATTAGAAATCTTCCGTATAAAGAAAGGTTGAAGAAATTAGGCTTACATTCGTTAGAGAGACGCAGACTACAAAGGAGTACAAAGGAAATCAAGCAACAACAGATCTAGTGACCCTTCTAGGCTGCTTGTCCTCCAAAACACTGAGGATCAAGTGTCCAAACAGTGGTTTAGAGTGGGTAAGGGAACATTGGAAAGGGAACTACTGCCCTGGAACTAATGTCCGTGGCAGGATTAGGAAGTTAGTAGGTGACAGATTGGTTAGTAACTGAGGGGGGGATAAAATAAAGTTATTCATTTACAAACGCAGTCAGTCGCGGGTTTGATGCGAGATATTTGTCTAAGCGGAGTTTAAATGAATCAACGGTGCTGCAGTCTATAACGTTAGAGTTAGAGGAGATATGATAGAGGTGTTCAAGTGGGTTAGTGGGATTAACAAAGGGGACATGACAAATGTACTAAAGCTCAGTGATAGCGAAAGAACTCGTACCAATGGTTTCAAATTAGATAAATTTCATTTCAGAAAAGATATAGGCAAATATTGGTTTGGTAACAGAGTTGTAGATGGGTGGAATGGACTACCAAGTGCTATAGTGGGATTAAAAACGATAGGGAGCTTTAAGATAAAATTGGATAAGCATATGGACGAGAAGGGTTGGGTGTGAAGGGGGATCAGCAGGGTTGGGTCAATCAGCGTTCTGCAGACCCCGTAATCCTGCGTTAATCTCTAACCGTTTTGGTAAGATGATCCTCAGGGTATTAGAGTGTTCAGCCTATAATTGTGCTTTGTAATTGGGGTTGTGTGGGACAGGGATCTGCCTTGCTTAGGCCAATCGGCTTTCTGCAGACTCCCATTTTCTTATGTTCTTATGTTCTTATGAGTCAATATTTTCCTGGCGAGCGGTAGCGAGCGGGCATATATATATTTTTGTTTTGACAGCAAGCTAAATTTGTACATTTTTCGATAGAAAAATTTCTCCGGCGAAGCCGGATTTCTCCATACAATGCTGGCTCGCTCGCCAGGAAGAAATCGACACCTGGATGGGGATAAACGTCTTTAAAAAGTTGGCTGAATGGGGCCTAATGGATACAAGCCAGAGAAAGAGAAAAGGAGAGAAAGGTAAAAAAAGCCGGTGAACCCCCTTAACAGAAGTTTCCAAATAGGCAGGCATGATCGTCTTTGCCTAACTATAACTTTAGCTAAACTAAACTCACCACAATACTAATCAATCAAACCCGCTTAAGTTGCCGGCGCTTCTACTGTAATTCTATCCCTTAACTTGGAGTCAGACTATATTAAAAAATGTATACAATTTCAGCAAATAGTCCACTCAATTGATATACCTAGTCTGTTTTCAGTAGACTGGATGGGCATACCTTTGTCTACTGATGACATAAGCTTTCAAATAGTCTTAGGAAAATTATCTGCACATTAAACTATCGCTATATATTCCTACCAGGTCCTGTCACTATTATTAACTACAGTATATATATATATATATATATATATATATATATATATATATATACAGTATATATATATATATATATATATATATACTGTATATATATATATATTGAGAATATATCACAAATACACGTGAGCCACTAACTGTTTCTAGTCTCTCAGTGGGGATCGAACCATCGACCATCAGAACGATAGCCGACGCTTTAATCAATTACACCACGGCAGGCTAAAAGACACTCAGCCTTCTATCCTATTTATGTTAGGGAGAAGGGAAACCCACTAGGCGAATATATTTCAATTCAAACCTAGTTGTAGGATCCATATTTCCAGAATACCATACACGGATTTTTGAGTGTCCCGACGCAACTCGGGTTGAAATTGATTTCATTTAATTCTAACCTACAAAGCATGAGAGTTACAAATATTGAGAATATATCACAAATACACGTGAGCCACTAAATGTTTCTAGTCTCTCAGTACCACCTTATGGACAGCTCTAGAGATGGTGTGCAAGCGTGGTATATGTGTACATGCACCTGGATACTTCAAGTGAATTGAGCGGTTTATCTTCTCTTTGACTCTCAGGTATTCTCCTTCAACCGCTCTCAAATATTCCGTTCTCTTGTTTTTTCTTATCTTCCCCGAGTGGTGGGGAGAGATAATAGAATTGGGTAGAGTGCCTTTAGAGAGGTGTGTTCTGCTTTGGCCTGTGTCACAGAAAGACTCTCCCATGAATGAATGAATGAATATAGAAAAGGTGGGTGAGGGTGAAAGAAGGGAAGTTTTTATTGGTTAAGTAGGAGAGACAGTGATAATAGTGGGAGAAATAGGGTGTCGGGGCTTGACCCAACGTGCGTGAGTTGAATAATTGAGCTGGGGTTGAGTTGATTTAGTTGGAGAAGTTACTTTAATGAGATTCAGGATGGCTTGCCAAGAAGGGGGCAAGGGATGGGGAGCAAGTTAATTTTGGGTGGTATAAAATCGAAAGTGCTTGCATGTTTTGGGGTTGTATTTTTGGGTGGTAGTATTCGAAAATGGTATAGGGGGAGGTAATTTTGGGTGGCATTGAGTCAAAAGGGGTACTGCTGGGGAAGTCTGTCAGTGGCAGTACCTGTAAGAAGGCTGTACTGTTATTATTATAGGAGTTACGTTAAAAGGTTGTTGTCTTGTACTTTGTCTGTGAAATTATACATTTTAATGGGAAGTGAAGCTAGGAATCTAGGTCAGGGAGGTAGGGAGGCTGGACTGTGGACGAGCCGGCATGACCCACCTCCTCTACCAATCCTGATTTTAAGTGAATATTGGAATGGGTGCCTCTCTGTTGTTGGGGTGAAGGAGGTTTGACAAGGGGCGGTGTAAAATTATGTTGAAAATTTGGATGAAGTTATCATGAAAGGTCTCAAGTTTTATAATTTGTTTTTCTGCTAATTGCTGCCAATAAGTATTTAGAGGGGGGATGTGGGCTAGATTGTGAAGATGTTGTGCCGTCTGGAACTCATACCACTGAGTCCCGAACATCCACCTCAGTGCTTTATTTTGTATTCTTTGATATTTTAGTTGGTTGGTAGGGGCCGAAAGTGAAATGCTGAGTGGGACGTAGCACAAAAGAGGTCTTATAAGTGCTTTGTATAAGTGAAGCTTGGTTTTTATTGAGGCATTTCTGAAACGATAGATGGTTTGTAGTGATTTTGATGCAATGGCAATGGAAGTTTGTGCTTGTTTGTGGAATCGGATGTTTTTGTCGAATGTGAGGCCGAGTACTTTGTTTGTGGGAGAGACATTTATTTGTGTGCGGTTAGGGACAGGTGCTCGGGAGTTCTGGAATAAGGGTCTTGGGCGGAGATGTCCCTTGGCAAAGTATGTGACGTGTGATTTTGAGGATGAGCCTGAATCCGCCATTTTTGCTCCCATTGTGCTACTTTGTCAAGTTCTCTTTGAGCTCTGTTTGTCAATGCGTCTATTGTGTCTGCTCTTATTATTTGTGTCACATCGTCTGCGTACATTACTGTGAGAGAGTCATTGTGAGTGGGGTTGGGAAAGTCATTTGTGTATAGGATGTAGAGGGTAGGAGCGAGCACTGAGCCTTGAGGTACGCCTGCGTTTAGTGGAAATGAATCTGAATAAAGATTAGAAAACTTAATTTTGGCTGTTTTATTATCCAAAAAGTTGCAGAGAAGTTTCTGAGTAATTAATGGGAAGTTGAAATTTTCGCAGATTTCGTACTTCAAGCCTTCGTGCCACACTGTGTCAAAAGCTCGTTTTATATCTTTTGTAATTAAGGCTGTCTTGTTTTTTCGTCTGGACTGTTTGTTTATGTGAAGGTAGTTTGTGATAATGTTTAGTGCTTCTTGTGTCGATCTGTGTTGTCTAAAACCAAATTGCATGTTCGTGAGGAATATTCGTCTTCGAGAAATAGTCTGAGTCGGTGGTTTATGATACGTTCTAGAGTCTTCCCAAGAGTCTCAAGTAGACTAATGGGCCTGTAGTTTAGTGGATTAGTCTTGTCTTGGTTTTTCTTGGAATGAGGATAATAGTCGCTGTCTTGAAGCAGACAGGAAAGTAGCCTGATGCCAGGATGGCGTTGTAGAGGCGAGTGAGTGCTGTTATGAAAGTGTTAGGTAGGTGCTTTACAAGGTGGTGATTAATACCCGTGGCACCAGGCGCCTTTCTCCGTGTTTTAGACAGGATGAATTTGACTTCGTCTGGCACAATGGGAGCAGTGAGTATGTTTTGAGGGTCAAGTGTGTTTAGGTTAATGTGTGTGTCATGGGAGATGTTGTCAGGATGGTAGTGAGATGTTGTTCTATATTGTGGATGTGTTGTTCGGCAGGCCTTTCAATGGGGTGTGGGTGGTATACTTGTTGCCATGTCTGTTTAAATGTATCTGTGATAGCCCTAGGATCAGTAATTTTGTTGCCATTAACAGTGAGGGAGGATGTTCTGGGAGTGGTATTACCTTTTAAACGTTTTATATGTTGCCAGAATTCCCAGGGCTTAGTTTTCCTGTTTTGTTCTGCTGAGTGTACTAGGTGAGTCCAGTGAGCATCATGATCAGATTGCAGGCTGTTAAGGATGTGAGTTCTGAGGTTGGAGAGATCGTAACGTACTCGGCCTGGTATGTGGTTGTGTTTGTCTTGTTCGAATCGACGACGATAGCACACTAGGAGTCGTTGTGTTCTGATGGAGGGTCTGAAAGTGTGTTTGATTTTGTATGTAGTTTTTGGGATGGTTGTGTTGGCTGCATTTATGATTTTGTTCTGTAGGTTCTCAATTTGTTGGTCTATGTGTGTGTAGTGTTGTCCCTCATAGTCGTGTATGTAGTTGTCTTCTGATAAAATGTTTTTGAATTCTTCCCAGTTTGCTTGTGAGTAGTTAAAATGAGATTGACATGGGACTTGAATTGGGTTTGAAAAAATTGACATGAAAACTGGGATGTGATCTGATCCTGAAAGTGGCCCTGGGGAAATATCATGATGGAATATATTAAAAGCTTGGTTTGAAAAAAATAAGTCAGGTTTACCATTACCGTTTGGTGTGAAAACTGTGTTGAAATCTGGGCCTTGAAAAGTTAATCTTTTGTGGTTGTGTAGTGCTAATAGTTGAATTCCACGTTGATTAATGGTATTATGTTGGAAAGCTTGGTGTCTAGCGTTAAAGTCTGCAAGTATAAGTGTAGGTGCATTGTTATTGAATAAGGTATTTAAGTCTGTGTAAGGGATGTAGGTATTGGGTCTGACATATGTGGTGGCAACTATGAGGGGTCCGAGTGTTGTGTGTGTTTTAACTGCAAGGAAATGCTTGTATGTCCAGTCTGTGATGAATTCGTGTTGAATGGTGCTTTTTATCATGATTGCAACTCCATCGTTGGCATCGCCTACGGTCTGTCGTGTTGTGTAACCAAAGAATCTAATTTTATGTGTGTTGTACGTACAGGTGCTGTTAATTAGTATTATGTCTGGGTCATTACATAAATTAATTGTGTGAGTAGGTGTCTGTTATTGTAGTAGTGTCTTATGTTGAATTGGATGACTCTTAACATGATGGGGTATCGTAAAGTGAGCTATGTGTGGGGAAGTGGGGGGATGGTGGGGCCCGGGTTGGAGAGGGAGAGGATGAGGAGCGGACTCCTCCAAAAGATGGAGATTTGGAGGTAGATTTGGTGTTTTTTCTTGGGGTTTCGACTTTACGTGACTTTGACCGAGAACGGTTTAATTCAGGGGAGGATATCTCAGCTGGACTGGTGGGTTTTCGTTTTAGAGGAGATTGGGGAGGAATGGTGGGCGTTTTTGGTGTAGGATGGGGTGGGGGAGGCATGAAGGATGTTAGGGTAGTAAGGTTAGGAAGGTCAGGGTCAGATGCATTTAGAGTTGGGTCAGTGACATTTGTGAGGGGGGGGGGGGGGGGGGGCAGGGAGATCTCGAGGTTCATTTTCAGTGGTGAGAGGGATTGACATTTCAGGGATTTCGTTGGTGCTTGGGGGTTGAGGAATAGGGGTAGTGGAGGATGAGTTGGAGGTAGAGGTTGAGGGTAGTGGAATAGGAAGAGGAGTGGCTGAGAGAGATGGATTGTGAGAGTTCTTGCTATGCTGGAACCAAGACTCAGGGATCATGATGGCAGGAAGATTGTGGGCAGACAGGCCATCATTTAGTAGCTTGTTAAACTGTGGGGTGACTTTTTGGTTCGTGAGGTGGAGTGCAACATTAACAAGGACTGAAGTTTGGGCGAATATTTCGCGGTTGAACAATGGGCCGGGAGGATTGATGTTGGGTGGGGTAGGGGGGGAGGATTGAGGGATGTGTGAGGTGGTCGCTGAAGCATATGATTTGGCAGTGACTGGGTGGGATGAGAATAAAGGACGTGTGGGAGTGGTTGGAGTGGCCTTTGCGTTTTTTCTAGTGTCTTTTAAGACATTGAGACGGAAGGGACATTCGGCACTGATTGCAATGTGAGGGCCATTGCAGTTTGAGCATTTCAGAGTGATTGAAGAGCAGGTGGTAAATGAGTGCCCTGACTCAGCACAACGAGAGCAAGTTACTGTTTTTTGACATTGGGCTGTGGGATGTCCGTAAGCATAACAGTTATAGCACTGCCCGAGATTGATCCAGGACTCAGGGGTCAGAAAATCAGGCGGCAAAATCACATGAAATGCCTTGAGACCTGTTTTTAGAAGCTTACTGGCCTCCTGAGGGGAGGCACATCGAATTTTGAGGGCTTGACGTTGGGTTTTATATACTTCACAGACAGTGATGGAGTTTTGCTTGGAAATTTCCCTGGCAATCTCATCTTCGTCTTTGTTGAAGATGTTCTTGTCAGGGTGCAGAATTTTGACTGTACAGGCAGCTTTTAGTTCTGGGGAGAGGACTAGTTCATAACCAGCAGATTGGAGTTTCTTTAGAGTGGCGGGGTTGAGATATGCATCAAGATCTTTTTGTGAAGCAAGTCTTATTTTGATTACATTGAGATTTTTTAAAACTCTGACTATTTGGGTTTGAGTGATACTAAATATGTGAGAGCCTGGGTCATCAGGGGGATCGTTACTGCATTTAAATTTGACATACAGTGCCATACTGAATCATTGGGAGAAACAAGTTTAATTGCTAACTATAAAAAAGTGAAAATGAATGGGGAAAATAACAAGTTAGGGAGGTAGAGTTAATTGAACATTTTTATGGAGAATTTTAAAACTGTACCCAGGGGGCACCCCTATGGGATGTCCCCAGAAAAAACCTAACTCCTACCTATGTCCTTGGACTGTAGGCAAGCCTATGTCACCAGAACCTAACCTACTTGAAGTATAAACCCTACCCACTTGCCTCCTATAACCAGGGGCTAAACCCCCCCCTTCATGGCAATGCCTTCAGGGTTCGGCGTCGTACTACAAGTGGGCTTTCTAATGGGCGGTAGTGGGTAATATTTAATAATTTAGAAAAGGAAAGTAGTGGGAAAGGTTTGGGGAAAGATAAGAGTATAGGAAAGTAATGAGAATGGACAAGGATGATGATGAGATATGAGGTGTGATGCAGTGAGCTGATTGGCCGGGCGAGCGCAGATCGAGGTGTCGATTGGAGGAGGAGAGAGAACTGATGGAGGAAGCGATGGGGCTAGGTTTTTCTGGTCCTCAACTCGTCCATCTTCTTCTACTGCTGCTTGAAGATCTTCTTTCTTCTTTCTTCTTTCTTCTTTCTTCTTACTTCTTCTTCTCTTGATGGGGGGGCTACAGGCCTGTAAGAGAGACCAGAGCGTCACCAAGTACCACCTCGAAGTGAACCCAGCCACGCCCACCTCCTTTTATACCCCTGGCTCACTTCAAGCGGCGCCCTGATTGGCTGGGACGTGTGGGAGGTAGCACAGGTAGCCGCGTGGCAGCTCTGAAGTTTTTCCGCATTCTCATCCTGTTTTATCTTGCCGTAATAATAGCCCAGTAAAGCATTTTTCACATTTTTAAGTGGCTGACGGGAGTAGGCTACTGGGGTTGCACCATTGTAATAGACTGCTTTTTACCGGAAAATATTATACGGGAGACAACTAAGGGTGAATTATAAATATGTGATGTCTTATGCGCTTGGATTTGAAAGTTGGCAGTCTCCGAGTGCGATTTCTGATTGGCTGTCATGTTGTAGGTGTTATCGTGACATTCTGGTTGACTTTTACTCTGGTTTTCTTTGGGAAATGCTGCTTGTTGATTGGCTGCTGGAATTCTTGCTTCAATTATTATTATTATAATTTATATTGTGAAATGATAGCTCATACATTAACCCTTCCCGCCCGCGCAGCATTTTAAAATGACGCACCTTGCGAAGGGCTGTAGCCCGGGCGTCCTTTTAAAATCCCTATGCTTGAAAGCGTGCTTTGAAAGCCGCGCGGTGAAAATTTTGTTTACTAGGTCGATCGAAGCGCCACCAAGCCTCAACTGCATCGCTTATCAGTCCGTACGTGTCCGCCATATCGAGATAGCGAAAATATGTCTTCCGACTCGTCCGAATCTGTGCAACCTCCTGCGCGCCCCACCGCTACCCCGCTAGCTACGTCGACGCCTACTGCGAGTGATAAAAAGCCTGACCGTAAGAAAGCGATGGTTTTGTTGAGTGACAGTGCTATTGAAAGAGACCTTTTGGCCATAGAAAGTGAAAGTTCTTTTGAAGAAGGCAGTGGTGAAACCGACATTGACCCTCTAAAAGACGTAAGTGAAGTTGAATTCGAGAGCTTTGAGGGTGATGATGCAGTGGAATTGTTTGGTGTAGAAGACAGTAGTGAGGACCCTGATGTTGAAGTGTTCAAGGAAGGTGAATCTGAACTTCCAAGTGTTCTAGAGCCTAGGCCTACCCTGTCGCCATTGCAGCTTGCTCAGCCTAGGCCTACCCCGGGACCTTCCCCCTTGCCTGCTCGTACGCCCTGAAAAGTGGGCAAATACTTTTCTAAAAAGACTTTAGTGAGAAGTGCGGCCAAAAAAGCACGCAGGGTGGCAGAAAGAATAAGGGTAGGTAATATAAGTCTTAGTGACAATGACAATGATGCCGACCCTGCTCTAGTCACCACCCGCATTCATTTGTCTAGACGCCATGACCCGGGATGCCGCGCGGGTCACCCACAGCCCTCAACTTTATCTCTCCCTCAGGATGAGCAAAGGGCCTCTACAAGTGGTACCTATAAGAACATAAGAACATAAGAACATAAGAAAATGGGAGTCTGCAAAAAGCCGATCGGCCCATACAAGGCAGATCCCTGTCACACCCAACCCTAATTACAAGGCCCAATTATAGACCCATCTCACTAATACCTTGAGTACTGACCCCACCAAAACGGTCAGAGATTAACACAAGATTACGGGGGTCTGCTGAGCGCCGATTGGCCCACACCTGGTAGATCCCCCTCATACCCAACCCGTCTCGTCCATATGCCTATCTAAGTTTATCTTAAAGCTCCCTATCGTTCTTGATCCCACTATATCACTTGGTAGCCTATTCCACCCATCTACAACTCTGTTACCAAACCAATATTTGCCTATATCTTTTCTGAAACGAAATTTATCTAATTTGAAACCATTTGTACGAGTTATTTCGCTATCAATGAGCTTTAGTACATTTTTCATGTCTCCTTTATTAATTCCACTAACCCACTTGAATACCTCTATCATGTCACCTCTAACTCTGCGTCTGTCTAACGAATGTAAGCCTAATTTCTTCAACCTTTCTTCATGCGGAAGATTTCTAATATTATGGATCATTTTTTTCATTCTACGTTGTACTCTCTCCAATGAATCTATGTCCATTCTGTAATAAGGACACCAACATTGAACAGCATAATCCCTATGGGGTCTCACTAATGACAAGTAAAGTTTTAAGATAACATCAGCAGTTCTGTTACTCACACTCCTAGATATGAACCCGAGAATCCTGTTTGCCTTGTTACGAACGCTTATACATTGTTTTCTAGGCTTCAAATCATTGCTAACAAACACACCTAGATCTTTCTCACAGTCTGAGTTTTCTAATTCCATATTAGCTAGTTTATATTTAAAATTTGTATGCATCTTCCCTATCTTTAATACCTTGCATTTGTCAATGTTAAACTTCATCTGCCATTTTACTGACCATTCGTGTAAGGTATCCAGATCCCTTTTCAGACACTCTATATCTCTAACTGAATCAATTTTTCTCCCCATTTTGGTATCGTCTGCAAATTTACTTATCCTACTAGTTATACCTAAATCAAGGTAATTTATGTATATAATAAACAACAGAGAACCTAATACAGATCCCTGGGGGACACCACTCTTGACTGATCCCCATTCTGACTTTCTACCATTTATGCTGACTCTCTGCTTCCTACCAATTAGCCATGACCTAATCCATCCTAACAACGCCCCACCTATTCCATGTGCCTCAACCTTTCTCATCAATCTCTCATGAGGGACTCTGTCGAAAGCTTTACTGAAATCTAAATATATAATATCATATGACTTGTCATTATCTACTGCTTCATATACCTCTGAGAAAAAACTAAGCAAATTAGTAAGGCAAGAACGTCCCTGAGTGAATCCATGCTGAGAAGAATTGATTAAGTTAAATGTTTCTAAGTGGTTTCTCATTTTCCTAGCAATAATTGACTCTAGTAGCTTTCCTATGATTGAAGTGAGACTAATGGGACGGTAATTGGATGCTATTTATTTATCACCTTTTTTGAAAATCGGAACTACATTTGCAAGCTTCCAAGCTTCTGGAACTATACCTGTTTCTAATGAATTGTTAAAAAGAAATGTTAATGGGTAACTTAACTCATCTCTGCATTCTTTTAATACTCTAGCATGATGGAGAAATATCGCAAGAAGATCCAGCACTACAAAAACAAGTCAAGGAATATCATCATCTCAGGCATTCTCCCCAAGATCGACGCACCTGACAAATTCTACGACAAGGCCTTCAGCACAAATAGCCGACTAAAATATTTGTGTCTGAGGGAAGAAGTTGAATTCATCAACCTCTGGGACAACTTCTACAACCAGCCTACTCTGTTCCGCAAGGATGGCACTCATCTAAACCCTGTGGGTTCAGCACGCATGGGTCGTCTCCTACACGAAGCAGTCCGCAGCCATGGATAAAAAAACGCCATCCGAGAAGAAGCAGCAGTGACATAAATCATCCAACGCCAAGAAAAAAACAGAGGCAACCGAGGACCACCAGCGATAAGGACCGAAGACAGCGAGGACCGAGGACAGCCATGAACATAAATGTAGATCCGACAAGAACCAAAAATATTATTAATGAGCGTTCCGTGAGTTCTAAACTAACAAATTTAAAGGTTTTCTATGCAAACGCTCGTAGCATACGCAATAAATTTTCAGATTTAGAGGAGCTAGTGTTTACAGAAAATTATGATGTGATTGGCATAACAGAATCTTGGCTCAATACAGAAGATAGAGACTTTTTAGCAGAGTATTCACTTCCCGGTTATGTAATGTTTGAGAAAAGCCGAATAAATCGAAATGGAGGTGGTATTTTACTTTATATCAAAGAAATTCTTAACCCTACCCTCTTTTCAAAACCTCAAATTGTGAACGTCGACGCATCTTTTGTGCTAATAAAGAATAATAAAGGTACAAAAATAATACTTGCATTAATATACAGACCTCCAGCTCAATCAGTGCAAACTGACCGAGAAATTTATGAACAAATTGCAGATGTAAGTAACTCACAAGATACCGTAATTTTTGGCGACTTTAATTTTACCTGTGACCAAGTGGGGCGATACTCTTACTTCACACTCCGGACATGACTTGTATACGAACTTGCAAGAGAGTTCGCTTTATCAATTTGTTCGAACGCCAACCCGTGGTAATAACGTTCTTGACATTGTACTTGCAACAAAAGAAGAATTAATCGAGAATTTGAATGTTGGTGATGAATTCAGTAACAGCGACCATCGTATGATAATTTTCACTTTAAAGTTTACTAGTAACGAACCAAATAGTAGCATCGAAAAAGTCCCTAATTTCAAGAAAGCAAACTTCCATTAACTTAGAGCAATGTATAAAGAAACTGACTGGAGCTTTTTAATTCACAATAACGACATAAATACATCTTGGAAGTTATTCGAAGCCACTTACCTAAAAGCAGTGCAAGACTGCATACCATCGAAAATACGGCGTCCAGGCCATAATAATAAACCCAAATGGTGGAATAAAGATATTTCAAACTGCCTGCTTGCTAAAAAATTTGCTAATGATAGATTAAAATCCTCACAAATGACGAAGAACGGCTGAAATTGGTAGAGCTACTACGTAAAGCCAAAAAGTTAATTAAGCAAAGTAAAAAGACCTTAGAGTTACATATTGCGAATCAAAGTAAAACAAACCCGAAAGAATTCTATAGTTATATCAGAAAGAAAAAAGTAGTTTCTTCAAATGTTGGACCGTTAGTCGATGAAAATGGAGAATACACCAAAGACGAAGTACAAATGAGTAATGCCCTCAATACCTTCTTTGCATCAGTTTTTACAACAGAAGACCTCAGGGATATCCCTACACCATCGCCGATTCAGATTGATAATTCAGATGTTCTAAGCACTATCACCGTTACAGAGAGAGAAGTATTGAATTGTTTAGATAAACTCAAGGTAAATAAAACGCCTGGACCTGATACAATCTCGCCTCGAGTTCTAAAGGAAGCTAAGGATGAGCTCTCCAAACCACTGACATTACTATTCAATAAATCCTTGCAGTCTCGAACTATGCCCGATCAGTGGAAGCTAGCCAACGTAACACCGATATTCAAAAAAGGCAGCAAATCCCTACCCAGTAACTATCGTCCAATTAGCTTAACCTCAGTTGTATGTAAAATGCTAGAAACGGTCATACGAGACATACTCGTAAATCACTTAGAGGAAAATAACATACTTAAAGATACTCAACACGGCTTTCGTAAAAAACGTTCCTGTTTAACAAACCTCTTTGACTTCTTCCACGATATCCTCAACCTCTACGATGAGAGTAAAGCTGTAGATATTATATACCTTGATTTTCAAAAGGCCTTTGACAAAGTTCCCCACAAACGTTACTGCTAAAACTAAAAGCGCATGGAATACAAGACGGTGTGTTGAAATGGATAGAAAATTGGCTCAGCGACAGAAAGCAAAGAGTAGTCATAAACGGTAAGGCATCTAAATGGACCAATGTAAGTAGCGGGGTACCCCAGGGATCGGTACTAGGACCAATTCTCTTTCTAATTTACATCAACGACATAGATGAGGGTCTCACCTGTACAATCTCAAAATTTGCTGACGATACAAAAATTGCAAATAGCGTACTCTCAAAAGAACAAGTTGACGATATGCAACACAATCTAGATTAATTGTCATGTTGGGCCCAAATTTGGCAAATGAGTTTCAATGCGGATAAATGTAAAGTACTACATATCGGATACCTAAATGAGAAAGCAAACTATTCGATGAATGGCACTCAGCTTAAGAATGTAAACAGAGAAACCGATCTGGGAGTAACAATATCGAGTAACCTAAAACCGAGTCAACAATGTTCAGAAGTTGTTAAGAAGGCAAACAACATAATTGGCTTTATAGGCAGGTCATTTGAGCATAAATCCAAAGAAGTTATCCTAACCCTTTACAATTCCTTAGTCCGCCCTCTTCTGGAATACTGCGTTCAATCCTGGTGCCCTTATTACCAAAAAAGATATAAACAAGCTAGAACGAGTTCAACGTAGAGTTACCAAAATGATACCTAGCCTAAAGAACAAACCATACGAAGAGCGTCTTAGAGAATTAAATCTATTTGCTTTAACCCAGCGCAGATTAAGAGGTGACTTAATTCAAGTGTTCAAAATCATCAAAGGCATCGACAATATGAACTGTAGTAAGTACTTCACTATCGACCAATCGAATTACACGCGGGGAAACGGTTGCAAATTTATTGGTAAATCTTTTAACTCACACGAATCTAAGAATTTCTTCTTCAATCGAGTTGTCAACTTGTGGAATGGGCTTCCCCGAAACGTTATAGACTGCATCACCGTTGATTCATTTAAACTCCGCCTAGACAAATATCTCGCATCAAACCCGCGACTGACTGCGTTTGTAAATGAATAACTTTATTTTATCCCCACCTCAGTTACTAACCCATCTGTCCCCTACTAACTTCCTAATCCTGCCACGGACATTAGTTCCAGGGCAGTAATTCCCTTTCCAATGTTCCCTTACCCCCTCTAAACCACTGTTTGGACACTTGATCCTCAGTGTTTTGGAGGACAAGCAACTTAGAAGGGTCACTAGATCTGTTGTTGCTTGATTTCCTTTGTACTTTGTACTCCTTTGTACTTTGTACTCATCGGGACCAGGCGATTTCTGAGGTTTCAGTCTGTCAATTTCCTTAAGCACATCATTTCTACTTATAGTAACCGTACTTAACCTATTTTCTATACTATCGCTATATACCTTACGGACTTCTGGAATCTGTGCCAAATTTTCATTAGTGAAAACGGATAGAAACTGACTATTTAATGCACTGCACATTTTTAAATCATTTTCTGTCAATTCTCCTATCGAAGTTTTAAGGGGGCCTATTTTATCGCTAACTTTAGATTTATATAGCTGGTAAAAAGCCTTATTTTTTTTTTTTTTGAGTCATTGGCTATCCTGATTTCATAATTTCTTTTGTCTGTCCTTATACCTTTTTTAACCTCTCTTGATAGATTCTGATAGTAAGCAAGTAGGTGAATTTCGCCTTTCTTAATTTTTCGATATATTCCTCTCTTTTTTCCTAGAAGGTCTAAAAGTCTATTATTCATCCATTTGGGTTGGTTCTGTGTTGATTTAAATTATCTTTTGGGGATATATTTATTTTGCGCATTGTGGAGTGAAGAAATAAAATGATTATATGTAGCTGTCAAATTATCCTGAGTTAAGACAGGTATCTGAGAGAGAGTATGTTCATTAGCGCACCTGGGTCCACTTAATAGTTTAACCATAGGATCGACTCTTAAGGCTCTTCTTAATCCACCATAATTGGCTTTTCTGAAATCTGGGATAAGTGTCGTATTCTCTTCAGCCTTTCCTGTCCATTGTATGTTAAAATAAATTGATTTATGGTCACTATTTCCTAGTTGGTCTCCTATCTCTACATTATTTATCATAGGTTCATTATTACTGAGAACTACATCGAGGATATTATTACCTCTAGTAAGCGAGTCGATGAATTGATATAAAAAACTATCCTGTACCGCCTCAATAAACTGTTTGAATCTGAGTCGCCGATTTGATGCTGCCAATCAATATTCGGAAAATTAAAATCCCCCATAATACACACATTGCTAAACCTTGATGCTATTTTCACTTCCTGCCATAAAGCTGTACCTTCGTTTCTACTCATATTTGGTGGTCTATAAATAACTCCAATAATTATGGTCTCACTACCTTCGCTAACCTCTACTCAAACACTTTCGTTATCAGTATTTAGTCTAATACCTGATTTAATACAGCTTTTTAAAGAACTCCTGACAAACACTGCTATTCCGCCGCCCCTCCTACTTGTTCGGTCGCGTTTAAACAAACTATATCCTGGTATATGGAATTCTGCTAAAAAAATCTTGATTCTGTATTAATCCATGTTTCAGTCAGTGCTATAATGTCTATATTTTCGTTGCTAACAAGTGCTCTAAGTTCATCCATTTTGTTACATAAACTCCTACAGTGTGTATAATATAATCGCAATTAATTGATATTACTGGTATCGGATATACCTTTATTTCTAACTGAATTCCCATCTTCTGTTACACCTTCAATATTTCTACTAGCAGTACAATTAAAATCCTGTGACTGATATTTTCTATTCCTATCTGATGTACCAGTACGGCAATTTACCCTATTTAGACAATTATTCTTACTCATATTCTCAGGCTTTATTTTCAGCGAAACCCCGCGACAATCCTATCTATTGACCTAGCTAAATTTGCCACCCCTAGCCGAGAAAGATGAACCCCGTCCTGTGCGTACAACTGATTTTTACCATAGAAACGGGTCCAGTTATCAAGGAATGGTATTGCATTTGCATTGCAGTATTTTTCCAGCCGACAATTGATACCAATTGCCCTAGATGACCATTCCTTGCTGACCCCTCTCCGTGGCAAGATACTGTGTACTACAGGTATGCCTCCCTTCCTCCTAACTTGATCTAACACCTCCCTGTACTTCCGAAGCAGTACTTCCGTCCTACCTTTACCAACATCATTGCTCCCTGTACTGAGACAGATAATGGGGCTATCTCCAATATCTTTCATGATGTAATCAATGTCCTCCAACATCTTCCCAACCCCGGTACCAGGCAGACAGAAAAGCTTTCTAATATCAGTACAGGTGAACCTAGCTAAGTGTCTGACCATGGAGTCCCCAACAATTGAGAAGGACTTGCCTCTCCATGTCGATGACTTGGTAGCAGCTGCGGCAGCGGCAGGAACTCCTGGGGCAGCAGTTGAAGGTACTCCTGGGGGGGCAGCAGTCACAGAATTCCCTGTGTTTGGAGGCAATTTACTTACCTTTCTCCTGGTTTCCTCGCCGAAGGAAGCACTCGGAGCCTCACCATCACATTCGTCATCTAAGGTGATGAACTTGTTGCTGAGGGCAACTGGCTGCCGTAGAAATGTGCAGGTTGTTGCACTTTTTGGAACAACTGTCCAGGGAGCATCACGATCCCTAACAGCAGTCACACTTTTCACTTTTCACTTTCACTTCACTTTTCACTTTTCTTGTCAGCCAAAGTTAGCTTTAAGGCTAAATTCTCGTCTTTGAGAGACTGCACCTCTCTCTCCACATTATCCAGCCTTTCTTGCAAAGCAAGACAAAGCTGGAGAATATGAGAGGAGGTAGCAATCTCGTCAACACCAGCCATTTTAAGAAAGCGTTAACACTATCACCACACTATGGGCAAGGATAATTCACTGGGAGTCACTAGGGACAGGTCCTCACTCAGCAAAGGTCAGGCATTGGTGCCTTGGTATGGTGCGGCATTGTCCTCCCACAGTGTACCATAGCCCTCATCACATGAGCAAGCTTTATTTGGAGCGGAGAAGCCCTCAGCTCGCCGCAAAAGGAGTCCAACTCCTGCGGCTGAGCATGCCATTGTTCCACCCCCTCCCCCACGCCGCCGACGCCCGATCACTTCTTCGCCGGAACTGACCCCCGAAGACGAGGTGGATGACTCTGACATTGCCCAAGATGACCTGACATCACCTGAGGAGCAGGAGGAAGTGGAAGAAGAAGAAATACCGACACGGCGAGTTCGAGGGCGAGGGCGAGGCCGTGGCGGTCGTGGGAGTGCGGCTCAGCCTGCCGACGCCACTGCCCGTGGCCGTGGCCGTGGGTGTGGGCTTGGTCGTGGCCGTGGCCGTGAGCATCAGCAAAGGCCTTCATCAGAGTTGTTTGTCTGTACTGATGGGGCAGATTTTGAGCCAGATGTGCCTGATTTTGACGAGGGGCAGGTTGGCTCAGGGGTGATGGCAGCATATCCCTGTGGCCCAAATGCAACACATAGTGAACTTGTTTGTGGGTTTTATGACAACGAGATCATGGAGTACTTGGTGGAGGAAACCAACAACCATCACAGCATTTGTGCAAACCTTCTTGGCAGGAAAACAAGTGCCAAGATGGTGGCATGGCGACCTGTCACTGTGCCAGAACTGTATGTTTTTCTGGCACTTATTATGCTGATGACACACATCAGAAAACATGCACTGGCAGATTATTGGATAACTGCCGACCTCATCTCAACCCCAGTCTTCACGAAATATATGTCCAGGGACATTTGATATTCTGTCCTATCTGCACCTGACGAACATGGCAGTCCACCTTCCCGATCGGCTTTGGAAGATCAGGAAGTTGTACGACCTGATACGCTCTTTGTCCTCTGCGACTGCAAGACGGGATATGTTCTGGACTTTGTGGTCTACAGCGGCAGTGGTGGCGAGATAGTTACTGACCCCGAGCTGGTGAACAAGTTTTGTTACCTAGGAGATACCATCTCTGCCGGTGGTGGGGCCGACGCTGCCACTGTCGCTAGAATTAGATGTGGCTGGGGGAAGTTCAGAGAACTGCTGCCAATCCTGACCATGAAAAGAATGCCTCTCCCCCTGAAGAAAAAGGTGTATGCCTCATGTGTTAGAAGTGCAATGACGTATGCCTCAGAAACATGGGCCGTTAAAGTAGAGGGTGTCAACAGAATGGAACGTAATGAGATGAGAATGGTGAGATGGATGTGTGGGGCCAGGCTACAGGATAGAATAACAAATGTTGAGCTGAGGAGACGTTTAGGTTTAAAGAGTATTAGCGAGGTGATGCGTACAAGTAGACTGGGATGGTATGGACATGTAGAGAGAATGGATGAACAAAATTGGGTGAAAAAATGTAGGTCTGTGATTGTGGAGGGAGCTGCACCAAGGGGTGGACTGAGGAAGAACTGGGATCGGAATGTACGTGCCGATCTCAAATCCAAAAACTTGACAAGTGAAGCAGCCCTAAACAGGGTTGCCTGGAACGCCGCCATTAGGACAAGAGACTGAAAATGCACGTATGTGTGGAGCACTCAGTCTTAAAATTTTATGTATGTATGTATAGGATTTGGCGGTGCTGTCGTGCAGAAGATGATGGAGAAACACTTCCACAAGAACCACATCCTCTACACAGATAATTATTACACTCGCCCATCCTCACCAAAGTACCTCCATGACCGCAAGACCGGAACTGTCGGCACAGTCAAGGCCAAGAGGAAGGGCATGCCAGTGTACCCGACAAAGACCAAGAAGACGGAGGTGTTCCAAGAGTGGCCCCATCCTCTCTATCCACTGGCATGACCAGCGGAAAGTGAACCTCCTCACCACATGCCACAAAGCTGAGATGGTCGCCACTAGGAAAGTTGATCGAAAGACGAAAAAGTCCATCCTCAAACCAGCTGCTGTCCTGGATTACAACCTCAATATGCGTCTTATTGATAAGTCCGATATGCAGATGGGCTTCATCGACTGCCTTCGAACATCCTGCAGGTGGTATAAGAAGTTTGTTCTGCACACGGTCGACATGTCAGCTCTCAACGCATACAACATCTTCCGACTGAGGACTCCCGGACCCAAGAAAACAGTCACTGTGCAAGGTCCACAAGCAGGTGATACTAGAGCTCTTGGCCAAGCATGCTGTACCCGGGAGACCAGGAGTAGGACCAGGCTGGCTGGACTGCACGTCGTGTGCAGACTATTTCAGGAAGCACCAGCTCACCCCCCTTCCTCCCAAACGACCAGGTAGTGCTGCCAGGAAACAGAGGAGGTGCCATGCCTGTGCCCACACATTCTGCAGACCCCAAAATGTGACCAAAACCACAAGGGTATGCCTCGAGTGTGAAGTGGCACTGTGTGCTGGACAGTGCTTCAATGAATTTCACACTCTACAAAACTTTTGAAGTGCTCGTGACAATGACAGTGAAAGTGACATCTAAAATGTAGGCTATAATAATATAAAACAATGAGTAAAAGGGAAAGAGACACAAATAACAGTACTGTAATTATAAGTGCCTTCATAACAATATGAACAAGTGAAAGTGACACTAAAATGTAGGTTATATAATATAAAACAATGAGTAAAAGTGAAAAAGACACAAATAACAGTAATAATAAGTGCCTTCATAACAATATGAACAAGTGAAAGTCAAACTAAAATCTATATTATAGCTTACCTAACAATAAATACAAGTGAAAATTACAATATCAATTATCATAGTCCAGTGAAAGTGACACTAAAAATATGTAACAATAATAAAAGTACAAGTGAGACACAAAAATATCTTTATAAGTAACTTTATTGCGATAAATATATGAGAAAGTTACAGTAAAACCTTTATATATAATAAATAATTACATATCAGTAAGTGAAAGTGACACATAAAATGTATACATATAAATAAAACTCAATAACATCATGAAAATACCCAATAATATGTAATAATATGAGTTACATAATAACAACTTTGAGTGAAAATTACATAATAATGATTATAATGGCAAAATAAACCAATAAAAACACTCAAATTGCTTCACAGAATAATTTCGGGTGGTGCGATAAGTGGAGTAGTGCGTCGTCGTAGCCGGGGCCGCAGTTGAGTGTTCAGACGCGTCAAGGTAAATACGCGGAAAAAGTTATCTCCACGAATCACACCTGAACCAGTTGACCTAAAGCGCTCTACTTAACGCTTGTGTCTACAGACACAAGTAAGGGCTACATTTTAAGGTTTGTTTAAATTCTCTAGCTATTAAATTAACAAAGATAGGCCTATGTTTACTTACGTCGTTTTTTAGCCAGATCGCCCGGATAGGAATATCAACCTTTATAAATGAGGCCCGGGCAAGAAGGGTTAAAAAAAAAAATCCAGCTATCATTCGATGATTATACTAAGCTTAGGAAAGATCTTTGGGAGTCGGCGGTCAGTTCAAGTTTGTTTTGACCCCTTAGATTCCTATACCCTGTTCCAAGTAGGTAGGCCAAACATCGTAAACCCTAACCTCTTTAACTCAAAGAGGGCTAGAGCAAATGGCCTACAAATTTTCACTACCATTCCTTGGCTGACCCTTCCTAAATGATAGATTACTCTTGTCGTTTGTGAGGTATAGAGGTTAACACTATCTGGTGCAACGTCTTGGGGGTTATTATGATGTTTCATTTAATTATTTATTAGGGTTTTAGTTGTTTTTGCCTTGTTCGAACAATGTATTTTTAGGTTACCCCCTAGACTTGGAAAGATGCTTCTCCGGACCCCCTTCAAACTATTAAATGTCCCCCAGACCCCCTCCAGTCTAAATATGTAAATTTACATTTTTCGGTAGAAATATGTACTGGCCAAAGGCTGATTTCTCCCTTATTTCAGCCTCGTTATCACTCGCCCAGGAAATATCGACACCTTATTGGGTTGAATCATCTTATGATCCCCAAACTAATGAGGTGAAACGTCTTAAAATCACCAAACTAATGGACTACTGGGAGGATCCAAACAGACCCGCCCTGCACCACATCCGGTTACTGTCTGTGAGAGTTTTGACCGACTTATTTGGAAGAGGGTATAGTAGTGGATGGGCCAGTTTCCGGTATCCCAGGAATCGCTCCCATCCAAAGGTGGGGGGGGGGGGTTTGCCTGGTCTGCATTATAAAGCTATTAACTCTTTCACGCTTTTATGACGCATAGGTTGCCAGATTAGCAATAAGAAATAGAGTTCTCTCACTCTTATAATTACTTCTCCCAAATTAGTTTTCTGCCCACAGCTAACACAAAGACTACTGCAGAGGTTGAAGTAACTAAACTAAATTTTCTAAATACCCCTGATGGTAACAAAGGCTTTAAAGTATCCCTAATAGGCTCAAAATCGCGTCATAAGCGTGAAAGGGTTAAGGGGGGTCACCTGCTATTGTTCTCTCCTTTTCTCTCTTTCTCTGGTTTGTATCCATTCACCCCCATTCAGCCTACTGTTTTAAGACATTTATCCCCATCCAGGTGTCAGTTTCTATCGCTCGCCAGCATTGTATGGAGAAATTCGGCTTCGCTGGAGACATTTTTCTATCGAAAAATGTACATCATACGTCTCAGTACAAGGTAAACTTTGGCGTGCGATTCCCGAATTTTGTTTTGCTAAAATAAGGTCACATTTGTTGATATAATTTGGGGAATTCTTGATGGATTTGAATGATTTGTTTTATTGGTAAGCTTACACATTTCTTGTTTTTAAACTTGAAGGTATCTTAGGTCTCTATGAGTTGAAGAAATATTGTTCTTGGGCAGATTTTATGAACGGTACTGAGAAAAATCCATGAGTAAACTGGGTAAGCATACCAGTGCATACTCATTGGACCTACACCAATAATTATAATTCACCTTCAGTTTTACAATCATGACTAGTACTTTTCCCAAAATAATTACCATGGCCAAATTTGTAATAACTACTGAGTAGTAGCAGCGGAAAATTTTATTATTCATACATTTATTTGTCAATAGAAATCAATAAAAATTGGTATGCATAGTCACCAATATTAACACAACTTCCAGTACAACAAATGAGCATTCTAGCTCTATTAGAAGTGAATCTCGAGCTATTAGCGGACTGACGTCCTTTAGGCTAACACTAGAATATATTAGACAGCTTAAGGGGAAGTTTTAAGTTTGATAATTAGACCATCAAGCTTAACCCCTTCTGTACCGACGACGTTTTAAATATCACTCTTGCTATATTTAGATGATCTGTTGTAGTTTAACCTCTCAGCTGTGCAGCCCCTGTAGTATACACCATACCCCTGTGCGTAGGTATTTTTATGTATTCCTCACTAAAATCGTTAATTTACCATAAATATAATTAATACTTATCCATATGTGCCTATTTTATGTTTAACACCTTACGAGCGGCCTATGCGGTTTATTTATGTGTACCGCACAGCGGGGTGTTTTTAGCCAAAATAGGGCTGTTTACGTGATCATTTTCATACCTAAATAAGACCCAGAACGTAAAACAAGTACCTATCCCTGAAAGGGCATAAACAGAGCTTTCGAATGACACCATAACGATCCTTGTATGATGGATAGTTTTCTTGCAATAACCGTGCAACGCGAGTGCAAAAAGCAGGTAATTCGATACTTTCAGTACATAATTGAGTATGTAGCGAGTGAGAGAGGGAGGAGGGAGCTGAGATTTGTGTCAGTAGGTTCGCCGCGGTGGTCTGGAGCAGTCATACGCTCGCTAGTCTCCTGCCACCACTTGTCTCTCTCTCTCAGCCACATTACGTGCTGAAATTGCCACTCGAGTTATGTCGAGCGCCGCCACATAGTCCAGCTTTATTTAACTCGACTTATGTTGCTCGCCGCTAAATAAGGGTTAATATGAAGATAGTAACATGTTACAGCAATAAAACAAGTGGGAATATCATTTGTATGGTCAAAATCGCGAATTGAAAGCGATTGGTTCAGTCAACAATTGTGAGCCAGCCGGCCTCACATCCTCCTCTCTCTCGAGGCCTGGAGAGAGACTGAGGCGAGTATCTCTCTCTCTCGCTCTTTCCCACGCATAGACACACACATGACCACACCCTATGATCGGTTTGGTTATGTTTACACGGAAATATACCAATGAATAAGGGAATAACAGGGAAAATAGGTGATAATTGAAGTGTGGGGGGGAGGGGGGAAGGAGGGGATGTGGAGGAGTGATATACAAAGGAGTACAAAGGAAATCAAGCAACAACAGATCTAGTGACCCTTCTAGGTTGCTTGTCCTCCAAAACACTGAGGATCAAGTGTCCAAACAGTGGTTTAGAGTGGGTAAGGGAACATTGGAAAGGGAAATACTGCCCTGGAACTAATGTCCGTGGCAGGATTAGGAAGTTAGTAGGGGACAGATGGGTTAGTAACTGAGGGGGGGATAAAATAAAGTTATTCATTTACAAACGCAGTCAGTCGCGGGTTTGATGCGAGATATTTGTCTAGGCGGAGTTTAAATGAATCAACGGTGATGCAGTCTATAACGTTTCGGGGAAGCCCATTCCACAAGTTGACAACTCGATTGAAGAAGAAATTCTTAGATTCGTGTGAGTTAAAAGATTTACCAATAATTTTGCAACCGTTTCCCCGCGTGTAATTAGATTGGTCGATAGTGAAGTACTTACTACAGTTCATATTGTCGATGCCTTTGATGATTTTGAACACTTGAATTAAGTCACCTCTTAATCTGCGCTGGGTTAAAGGAAATAGATTTAATTCTCTAAGACGCTCTTCGTATGGTTTGTTCTTTAGGCTAGGTATCATTTTGGTAACTCTACGTTGAACTCGTTCTAGCTTGTTTATATCTTTTTGGTAATAAGGGCACCAGGATTGAACGCAGTATTCCAGAAGAGGGCGGACTAATGAATTGTAAAGGGTTAGGATAACTTCTTTGGATTTATGCTCAAATGACCTGCCTATAAAGCCAATTATTTTGTTTGCCTTCTTAACAACTTCTGAACATTGTTGACTCGGTTTTAGGTTACTCGATATTGTTACTCCCAGATCGGTTTCTCTGTTTACATTCTTAAGCTGAGTGCCATTCATCGAATAGTTTGCTTTCTCATTTAGGTATCCGATATGTAGTACTTTACATTTATCCGCATTGAAACTCATTTGCCAAATTTGGGCCCAACATGACAATTTATCTAGATTGTGTTGCATATCGTCAACTTGTTCTTTTGAGAGTACGCTATATGAGGAATGGAGGGGGAAAACAAAGTTTCAAGTGCTACTGGGGCCTTTTAAAAAAAAAATTTTAGGCCTAGGATCTTAAGTCTCCCCGCAGTCGCCCAGTAAAACCTCTTACGAGTCTCCCCGCAGCTGCCGAGTTAAGAAGGATATGTGGTAGTAAAAAGATTTAAGTGAACTAGTACGAAACCTGTTTATTGTTGGAGGCCCTTTTATATACTGAATCAAATTGTCTAATAGGAGCCATCATAAAGTTAAAAGGACATCCCCAGTACAGAAGGGGTTACGAAAATACCCCCAATACCCTGCAACAAATTGTTTAAAGTCAGCCCAGCATAACAGGTGTCACTGGTGTTGTTGTACTGAAGGGGTTATAGCCGACCTCTCAAACCTCTGGGATATAATACAGCATAACATTGTCCTCTTTGGGGTCGGTACACATTCAAACGGGTGCGTCGCTAATAAGGGCAGGTATTTGTGTTTTATGGACTCCCTTTTTCCTCATGCTTAGACCCATTAGTTATGAGATTTTAAGACGTTCGCTCTATTAGTTTGGAGGATCATAAGGCCTTTCGCCCCATTCATTTGTCAATATTAAGATAGTTTGTGCCATTTAGGTGTCGATTATTTCCTGGCGAGCGATAGCGAGCCTGTATTTAGTAAAAATAGGCCTTCCGCTGGCACATTTTTTGGTAAAAAAAATTGCCAATTTATCTCGAAGGGGGGTCATGGGGTTGTTATTTAAAGGGGGTCATGGGGGTGTTATTTAAAGGGGGATCTTGTGGTTGTTATTTAAAGGGGGGTCATGGGGGTGTTATTTAAAGGGGGTCATGGGGGTTATTTAAAGGGGGGTCATGGGGTGTTATTTAAAGGGGGCCATGGGGGTGTTATTTAAAGGGGGGTCATGGGGGTGTTATTTAAAGGGGGTCATGGGGGTGTTATTTAAAGGGGGGTCATGGGGGTGTTATTTAATGGGGGGTCATGGGGTGTTATTTAAAGGGGGGTCATGGGGGTGTTATTTAAAGGGGGGTCATGGGGTGTTATTTAAAGGGGGGTCATGGGTGTGTTATTTAAAGGGGGGTCATGGGGTGTTATTTAAAGGGGGTCATGGGGTGTTATTTAAAGGGGGGTCATGGGGGTGTTATTTAAAGGGGGGTCATGGGGGTGTTATTTAAAGGGGGGTCATGGGGGTGTTATTAAAAGGGGGTCATGGGGGTGTTATTTAAAGGGGGGTCATGGGGGTGTTATTTAAAGGGGGGTCATGGGTGTGTTATTTAAAGGGGGGTCATGGGGGTGTTATTTAAAGGGGGGTCATGGGGGTGTTATTTAAAGGGGGGTCATGGGTGTGTTATTTAAAGGGGGGTCATGGGGGTGTTATTAAAAGCTTGATAGAGGGCTAGTGAGCAAACTACCAACACAAACAAATATATATAACAATAACAAGATCAAAATATGAAATATACTGCCCTCTCTCCCCTCCTGTACCGGTAATGTCTTTTATATTATATGCTAGCCTGATTTAGACCATTTTCTGCAGTTTAACCCCTTCAGCACCAAGAAGTCTTTTATATTATATGCTAGCTAGATATATATTATATGCTAGCTAGATATATATTATATGCTAGCTAGATTTATATTATATGCTAGCTAGATTTATATTATATGCTAGCTAGATTTATATTATACTAGCTAGATTTATATTATATGCTAGCTAGATTTATATTATATGCTAGCTAGATTTATATTATATGCTAGCTAGATTTATATTATATGCTAGCTAGATTTATATTATATGCTAGCTAGATTTATATTATATGCTAGCTAGATTTATATTATATGCTAGCTAGATTTATATTATATGCTAGCTAGATTTATATTATATGCTAGCTAGATTTATATTATATGCTAGCTAGATTTATATTATATTCTAGCTAGATTTATATTATATGCTAGCTAGATTTATATTATATGCTAGCTAGATTTATATTATATGCTAGCTAGATTTATATTATTCTAGCTAGATTTATATTATATGCTAGCTAGATTTATATTATATGCTAGCTAGATTTATATTATATGCTAGCTAGATTTATATTATATGCTAGCTAGATTTATATTATATGCTAGCTAGATTTATATTATATGCTAGCTAGATTTAGACCATTTTCTGCAGTTTAACCCCTTCAGCACCAAGACGTCTTTTTACTTTTCATTCCTGCTAAAGATAAACGACTGTATGCAGTTTCAAAAGGACCTATGTTATACAAAGGGTTTATTGAGATCGTATTTACCTATTGGAGTAATAGAGGTAGATCATAAACTAAAAAAAAATCATCTAATGGTAACCAGAATATGATGAAAATGACATAATGGTGGTGAAGGGTTAAGAAGGATCCCCGGCAGGGTTGGGTCATTGACACAGGACCCTCCCGGTCGTCATCATGCGACTGTGTCAAGAGCATTGCAACGTCCCAAAGCTGCTCGTCGGTGCAGCTTTTTCTTTAGCAATATAAGGGGACTTCACTCTAACATTAATTCTGTACATCAATTTCTTCAAGCAAAATCCCCTACTCTCCTTTTTTTGACAGAGACTCAAGTAACATCCACATCTGACACGTCTAGATTTAATTTTCCAGGTTATCAACTGCTCCAAAATTTCAGACCTAAAGGAGGTGTATGTTGCTTCGCAAAATCTGAAATTGCCCTGGAGGAGGTTACTAGTTTCAATTGTCCCTATTTTGATTATTCTATATACAAATTAATTTCTGCTGGTAAATTTAAATACATATGTTGCATCTACCGTTCCCCAAATACTCCTCCAGAGCAAAGTCTTTTTGATTCTCTGTCCTCACAACTCAGTGTCCTCAACTTAAATGCTTCTTCTGAAATCACTGTGTTGGGTGATTTTAATGTCCATAATGTTGAATGGCTCACTCATTCAGCCAGGACTGACGATGCTGGTCTTGAATGTGAGCTATTTGCAGACTCATTTAATCTCACTCAACTAGTCAACCAACCCACCCGTGTACCAGATAATCCTAATCATAATTCCCACCTACTTACTCTTTCACCCAACCCGATCTTATAAATTCAAAAATAAACACTGCAATTTCTCTGAACCAGGACCTTTCTAGAATTAATGGATGGGGACAACAGAATCTAGTTTCCTTTAATGCACAGAAAACCAAGTACATTCAATTTTCTAACCGACAGAATCTCACTGACTCCCATATATTTTTTAATGATATAAATATTCCCACTTCCCCTAGTATTGACATTCTCGGTGTAACATTAACTACTAACTTGAGCTGGACACATTATGTTAGAAGCATTGCTAAGAATGCCTCTAAAAAACTGGGACTCCTGTACAGAGTTCGAGAATTCTTCACTGACGAGCAGTTGGCCGTGATATATAAAAGTCATGTGCGTTCTCAGATGGATTACTGTTCACCTCTGTGGGGTGGAAGTGGAGTGGTTGCATTGAGGCAGTTGGACAAAATTCAAAATAAAGCTATTAGATTAATCAATAACCCTGCAGTCACACAGGACCTTCCTACATTATCCATACGAAGAAACGTTGCATCCCTTGCATTATTCTACAGATATTTTCACAGCAATTGTTCCGAGGAACTTGCTTCAATTGTGCCGCCTCTCCACATCTTTCCCCGTAGAACTAGGGCAGCTGAGAGCGCCCATGAATTTACACTTTCTCCTCCACAATGCAGAACTTCTGCTTATCAGAATTAATTTATCCCCAGAGCTACTACTCTTTGGGATTCACTTCCCTCGAATTGCTTTCCACAAACTTACAACCTACAAATGTTTAAATCCAGTTGTTACAAACATTTTATGAATGGAGGATGCCTTTAGGCACATGGACCTTTTTGTTTTATCTGTGTTTTTCCTTCCTCCGTTCATTGTCTCTTAAAAAAAAAAAAAAGGTTAAGTGACATAGTTCGAAGCCTGTTAGTTGCTGGAGGCCCTTTATAAACTGAATACATTTTGTTGCTAGTAGCAAACATATAATTAAAGAGACGTGGTTGGTACAGAAGGGGTTAATGCCTGTGACTTGTTCCATGTCAGTCTCTCAATAAGTAGTAATTAAGGGGGCTATGTTCTTATGGGGGTTGACCTCCTTTTTTATCTTTCTAGTATGTATCCATTTGGCCCCATCAGCCTACTGTTTTAAGACATTTATCCTCATCCAGGTGTCGATTTGTTTCCTGGCGAGCGATAGTGAGCCAGCATTTTATGGAGAAATCCGGCTTCGCCGGATAATTTTGTTTTTTCTATCGAAAACTGTGCAAATTTAACCAGCTGTCTAACTCATTATCCAAAGTATGGTGGCTCGCTATCGCACGCCAGGTATAAATCGACACCTTGATGGGGATAAACGTCTTAAAACAGTAGGCTGAATGGGGCCGAATGGATACAACCCAGAGAGAAAAAACAAAAAACAGGTCACCCCCCCTCAAATTGTAATTCAAAGCTACCCCCTGTAATGGTCCACTTCAGTACCAGTGATGTCTATTTGGTGGGATTTTAGCTACGTTTAGACCATTTTGTGAAGCTTAGGAGGGATGTAGGGTAGCTAAAAAGATTAATTGAGATGGTCTGCAGCCTTAAAATTGGTAGACGCCCTTCCTAAGCTGAATATAATCGTCTAATAGTTACCAGAATACAATGGAAAGGATGCCACCGGTACTGAATGGGATAAAGCAAGTGTCACACGAGCGATTTTTCCGACAATGTTTTCAGTCAACTGAGATCTGGCATCTTTTGAATTAAAATTGTATATTGTTTCACTCTCTTTAGGGAGCCCACCTCGCTTTTTTCTCTTGTTTTCCTTTTCTCTTTGGCTTGTATCCATTCGGCCCCATTCAGCCTACTGTTTTAAGACGTTTACCCCTATCCAGGTGTCAATATTTTCCTGGCGAGCGGTAGCGAGCCAGCTAAATTTGTACATATTTTGATAAAAAATGTGTCCGGAGAAGCCGGATTTCACCACACAATGGTGGCTCGCTATCGCTCGCCAGGAAGAAATCGACACTTGGATGGGGATAAACGTCTTAAAACAGTTGGCTGAATGGTGCCGAATGGATACAAGCCAGGGAAAGAGAGAAAAGGAGAGAAAGATAAAAAACAAATCGGTGACCCCCATTAATTACAATCCTATGCATTCAGTCTAGTTGTCGTTGCAATGTGACAATACCAAAAAGTAGTTAGATATAAAACTCGCTCATTGAAAATTGACGGAAAAAGCCTTCGCGTGACACCGACTTTAGGAAGTTGGAGCCGCGCACATCAATATTTAGCAGAAATACAGAAGATTATGTTGTTTTGTGATGGGCAGAAAGGTTGTCGAACACGATTTTATGTGTTTTGTAAATGCACTACAACCGTATTTTGGCTTGACATTTTTATAAATGTCGATTTATCTAGCTTACTGTGAGTGCTAAAATGAAGATCTCTAACTTGAGTTACTGACTTTTTTTTATCTTAGCAGTTCATATGGCTCATAGAATTGTGTACATATATGTATGTGTGGAGGGGAAATAGGTGGGGGTTGAGAAGGGAATACTAAGCTGACTCGAAGCTACATAATTAAGAATATAATTACTTACTCCAAGCTTTGTGGTTACCAAATGAAAACGCAATATAATGCTAGATCCGTCTCAAAAGTCGCTAGATAGTAAACAAATGTAAAAATCAATAGAATAGTGCCACATCTCTAGAATATGACTCTAAAATGTCTGAAATATCTTGAACTATCGTTCGGAATTACGTCGCTAGATTTAAATAAACTGCCGCTAGATTGAAGTGAATGCCTCTATATCTAGCGGAAAAGTAGGTAAACTGGCATCGCGGGCTACATGAATGAGCACTGTGATTTTCCGGGTGTGACAGCGAACACCTCCACCTGAAGCTCTTCAACTTTCCTCCCCACCACCTCCAACATGGCAGCCTCCATCTCGGCATTGTTTGACAGGGGCATGGAGTCACCGGCACCATCTGGAAAAATATATGTAAATAATAACCATGCACAAGTAATAGCCTCTACGCTTTTGTTGCAAGTCGTGATCATTATCCCTTTCACTTACTGGGCATAACATTATTGAAGTTTTGATCAAGTTGTTAATCTTTCTCATTACAAAATCGTTTATCCCAGCCGATTCCCAAATTCGCGCCAACGAAAATGTTTAATATCGCTCGTGTTTCACCCACAATTATCGCCTTAACCGTACTTTACTATGCATCAGAAGATAGAGTGATGGCAATACTTCAATATTACTGAAAGAAAACCATAAAGCCTCTAAAGATTATCGTGAAAAATGAATATTAGAAATGTATCCCAAATTATATCGTGATTTTCTTCACTTAAACTCAAGATATTTCGGAACTCATTATATAACTATATAAAATATTGTAAATTTGTATTACAGAATCACAAGTATTTTCCGCTCTTTCTGCTGAATCATTCAACAATATTCTATCATCAATACTGGATTTTACATGAATATTCTAAAATTATCGTTGTTTGCATAAATAATACTGCTGTCGGACCGAAAATATTCCCTTCTGACTGGTATTAGACCAGAAGAATTGCTTTTCATACACTTTATTATACAGTATATACACTAGACGAGGAAAGGGTATTCTATAATATTCAGGTAGAGAAACTATCATAACCTCAAATCATCATCGTGAATATGTATGCCGAAAACAAACCCTGTCCATGCTTTATTAAACAGACCATTTCAGGGACAGTTTCATTTTGTTTTTGGAGTGCACTAATTATTATTAATTATGCTCTTTTCATTGGTATCATCAAATTTATGTCTCATAAATATTTCGTTTTATATGAATGTTTTCATCCACATCATGCGAAGAGTAATCACAAATGTGTTTTCTTCAATGCGCGCATTTAACCTATCTGGTAAACAATGCGGCTATGAAATATAGTTCCAGACTTACGACAATAAATAAAGAAGCTTTGAGACAAGAATCAACTCTCTCCCGCTAAAACTTGATTTCATACAAATATGTTTGTGTCCGTATATACCTGTGACCATAAGCACTGCTTTAATAATGCGATAGCTAACCCTAGATTGTGTCTGGTACATCAATTTCTTGACCACGTAAATGGTGATAATATACAAGCAATCAATAGTAATTTTCAATGCTATCTATATTAATTTCAATCACATATAGACACAAATTGCAAGTAGAATCAGCGATTCCAGAAACGTATAGGTCCGCGATGATCGACCTTCCCGCGCTGAGAGATAATCAATACTGGGAGAGATTTCCTTATACGTTCGCTGTCACATTGTTTTGTGGCTTACAGTGTTGCAATATACTGTATATCACATAATTCCTTGTTTCTTCAACTTGTCACAGCCGGCGGAAGGCTGAATTAGCGCCTTTCTGTGATTTATGCCAAACAATTTCGTTTTGGAAGGCGCGAATCGCACCTTGGTGCATTTAGAGGGTGGTAGGGGAAGATGCTAGTGCGACTTCTGGTGAACAAAAGGGTAAATACTCTCTGTAACTATTCTAAGCTGTTTTGGACTGAATTGAATCTCCTTACTTTATCTTTACCTGATATTTGCATTCCGGAGGTGCGTTAAATTAGTTAGAGGGCTTAAAAAAAAACAGAATTTATGACAACGACAGTACCGGTACCTTGATAATTGAATATTTTGCTTATTTTTTGCCATTATTGAATAATGTCTTTTAGTTTGTCCTTTAGGTTAACAAAAACTCATTTCCAGACTTCCATCAAATTGAAAAATGCCCACCCAAACTCCATGTAAGCTAAATTGGTAATTTATTTATTTTATATATTTATTAAATATCCCGGTCGAAAACTGACTTCTTCTAATTTACAGGCTAGCTAACGCTCTTTCAGAAAACAATCGGCACCATTTGCGATAAAGACCGAGGACAGCGAGGACCGAGGACAGCCATGAACGTAAATATAGATCCAACCAGAACCAAAAATTTGATTGAAGAGCATTCCGTGAATTCTAAAATCACAACTTTAAAGGCTTTCTATGCAAACGCTCGTAGCATACGTAATACATTTTCAGATTTAGAGGAACTAGCGTTTACAGAAAATTATGACGTGGTTGGCATAACAGAATCTTGGCTCAATACAGAAGACAGAAACTTTTTAGCAGAGTATTCACTTCCCGGTTATGTAATGTTTGAGAAAAGCCGAATAAATAAAATTGAAGGTGACATTTTACTTTTTATCAAGAAAGTTTTAACTCGACCCTCTTGTCAAAACCTCAAATTGTGAACATTGACACATCCTTTGTGGTAATAAAGAATACTAAAGGTACACAAATAATACTTCTACTAATATACAGACCTCCAGCTCTATCAGTGCAAACTGACCGAGAAATTTACGAACAAATTGCAGATGTAAGTTTTTTTTTTTTTTTTTTTTTTAAGAGACAATGAACGGAGGAAGGAAAAACACAGACAAAACAAAAAGGTCCATGTGCCCAAAGGCATCCTCCATTCACAAAATGTTTGCAACAACTGGACTCAAACATTTGCCGATTGCAAGTTCGTGGAAAGCAACTCGAGGGAAGTGAATTCCAAAGAGTAGTAGCTCTGGGGATAAATGAATTCTGATATGCAGAAGTTCTGCATTGTGGAGGAGAAAGTGTAAATTCATGGGCGCTCTCAGCTGCCCTAGTTCTACGGGGAAAGATGTGGAGAGGCGGCACAATTGAAGCAAGTTCCTCGGAACAATTGCTGTGAAAACATCTGTAGAACAATGCAAGGGATGCAACGCCTCCTCGCATGGCTAATGCAGGAAGGTCCCGTGTGATTGCAGGGTTATTGATTAATCTAATAGCTTTATTTTGAATTTTGTCCAACTGCCTCAATGCAACCACTCCACTTCCACCCCACAGAGGTGAACAGTAATCCATCTGAGAGCGCACATGACTTTTATATATTACGGCCAACTGCTCGTCAGTGAAGAATTCTCGAACTCTGTACAGGAGTCCCAGTTTTTTAGAGGCATTCTTAGCAATGCTTCTAACATAATGTGTCCAGCTCAAGTTAGTAGTTAGTGTTACACCGAGAATGTCAATACTAGGGGAAGTGGGAATATTTACATCATTAAAAAATATATGGGAGTCCGTGAGATTCTGTCGGTTAGAAAATTGAATGTACTTGGTTTTCTGTGCATTAAAGGAAACTAGATAGTAACTCACAAGATACCGTATTTTTTGGCGACTTGAATTTACCTGTGAGCAAGTGGGGCGATACTCTTACTTCACACTCCAGACATGACTTGTATGCAAACTTACAAAGTACAAAGGAAATCAAGCAACAACAGATCTAGTGACCCTTCTAGGCTGCTTGTCCTCCAAAACACTGAGGATCAAGTGTCCAAACAGTGGTTTAGAGTGGGTAAGGGAACATTGGAAAGGGAACTACTGCCCTGCCACTAACGTGGCAGGACTAGGAAGTTAGTAGGGGACATATGGGTTAGTAACTGAGGGGAGGATAAAATAAAGTTATTCATTTACAAACGCAGTCAGTCGCGGGTTTGATGCGAGATATTTGTCTAGGCGGAATTTAAATGAATCAACGGTGCTGCAGTCTATAATGTCTTGGGGAAGCCTATTCCACAAGTTGACAACTCGATTGAAGAAGAAATTCTTAGATTCGTGTGAGTTAAAAGCTTTACCAATAATTTTGCAACCGTTTCCCCGCGTGTAATTAGATTGGTCGATAGTGAAGTACTTACTACAGTTCATATTGTCGATGCCTTTGATGATTTTGAACACTTGAATTAAGTCACCTCTAAATCTGCGCTGGGTTAAAGGAAATAGATTTAATTCTCTAAGACGCTCTTCGTATGGTTTGTTCTTCAGGCTAGGTATCATTTTGGTAACTCTACGTTGAACTCGTTCTAGCTTGTTTATGTCTTTTTGGTAATAAGGGCACCAGCATTGAACGCAGTATTCCAGAAGAGGGCGGACTAAGGAATTGTAAAGGTTAGGATTACGTCTTTGGATTTATGCTCAAATGATCTGCCTATAACTTGCAAGAGAGTTCGCTCTATCAATTTGTTCGATCGTCGACCCGTGGTAATAACATTCTTGACCTTGTACTTGGAACTAAAGAAGAATAAAGTAGGTGTGCAGTTTCGCATTACCAAAAAAAAAAAAAAAAAAAAAATGCATACGCAACTCTGCGACCTAGAATTCTGCAAGTAGTATTGAATCTCTTAGGTAAAATCGGTGTATATACAGTATATATACTGTATATAAATTAAATGTTTTTCTACTCACAGCCGGACTTGAACCACCGACAGTCAGAACAAGTGCCCATACTTTAATCCACTATACCACAGCGTGATAGAGGATACTTGTGTGTAGTGGATTACACCATAGACACTCGTCCTGATTGTTGGTGGTTCATGTCCGCCTGGAAGTATATATA
The DNA here is from genome assembly GCA_032716605.1 of Paralithodes platypus. Lineage (NCBI taxonomy): Eukaryota > Metazoa > Arthropoda > Malacostraca > Decapoda > Lithodidae > Paralithodes > Paralithodes platypus. Next base: position 78,430 of record CM064570.1, read on the forward strand.
TATATATATATATATATATATATAATTATATTTATGATCACATTGAATCTTAACCATTGGAATATTTATCTATAATAAGGTCAGCGTAACACTATTTTGTAGCATTTTGAATATGGTGTAATTCAAATTTAAAATATATGTAAGAAGGAAATAGTGACCATAATCTGTGACCTTCACCATTCACTTTGACCTTTAAATAACAAAAACAAAAAAATTGGACAAGCGTTGCATTGACCAACCGAATTTGCCAGCAAAAGTTGGTAACGCTATGTAACTCGTTTAGTACAGTTCTGTCGGTTTCATTAATTTTCATACTGGATATTAAGATGATTTTATTTAGTTTATGAAGGGCCTCCATAAAATTAGAAGGCTTTCAACTATCTTAATTAACCCTTTTTACTACCACAGATCCTTCATAAGCTCCACAAAATCGTCTAATTATAGCTAGACTACAATAAAAAAGACGTCACCGGTACACAAAGGGTTAAACAGTCTAGGAAGAGTTTAAAGAAAATGATTGACACTCTTCTTTTGTTCTTTGACCTTGACCTTCAACCTTAAGTATTATAATATATATATATATTATTATATATATATATATATATATATATATATATATATATATATATATATATATATATATATATATATATATATATATATATTATCTAAGTAAAATGCAACTTAAAGTCGTCAGCTTATCGAAAATTTAGTATTTTGTTATGATGAATGTTAATTTTTGACCTTGGTCTGTGCCCTTGACCTTTGACCTTCATCTTGGCCTTCATGTTGTCTGAAAATATAACATTTTAATCTTCCCTTATAGCACAACTGTCTCAACGAATTTTTTGGAATGTACATGAATAGTAAAGAAATTAGCATATTGACCTTATATTTGACGTTGATCTGTGACCTTGACCTATCAAATTAAATTATGTTTATTCTTGTATGACCATGGTCTAGGCATTCCGAATATGCATGATATGCCTAATGAGAATCTTACTGAAATGCACCAGGAACGAAATTCCCGGGAGCAAAACCCCCATCCCCAACGAGATCCCCAGGAACGAAGGGACCCGGCTCCGCAGGGAAGGATAATTATCTTTATCCGCGACTTTGTTTTTCTATTCCATTTACTTCCACACATGTTATACGTCTTGTCAACAACGATCTTCTAGTATACAAAACACATTATTCTACTTCGTGTCACTATGTGAGCCCTTGATGTTTTCCTTAGTAACAGCTCTGAGGAGTTACAGAGTGTTGAGGAAACGAAATATGTAATGATCATGTCAGTTCTTCTTTTATTGTGTAATTGGTGTAGGTATATTATTAGGTAAGAATCGGTGTAGGTTTATTATTAGGTAAGACTAATGTCGCCCACACGTGTCATGTACGTATTCTGTAACAATCATGTCCCCCAATACGCATATTACGAAGGTGGTGATCCTTGAAATTTGTTGATGTATTAATTAAGTGTGTATTTAATTATGTAGCCCCATGCCCAGTTGTTCCCTTCTAGTTACTAAGTGTATATGTAGTTAAGCCAGAGTATGTTCCACCATTCAGGTTGAAGAAGTTAGGTACACGACATAATCGTTGTGCTACGAGGTATACATTTGACGACGACTGTATACCCTTTCTTGCATCCCCCTGTACCTCCTAAACTTAAACTCGCCTCACCTAGTTTCTGGCATATCCGGCTCAAACCAGATTCGCTTGACCATCACCTCCAAAATAGCAGAGAGTACCAGGCCGCACGGATGGGACCTTTAAATTCTGTGACGTAGGCAAAGGTAGGGTTAATTTTCGCACTACCCTCCAGGTCAGTATACATTTGAGTGAGATATGGGGAAGATCGCGCTGTGTTTCCAAATTATTTCCCCCTTCTAAATACTTTATAAGTAGCCTATATTAAAACTATGTTTACCCATACTCAAGAAGAAGGTAATTTTAAGGAATTTTGAAGAAATTAACTATGAAGAAGTAAAAACAGATGAGGAAATTAATTTTGGTTTATGTCATACGAATGTTGAAGTTTGTAAGGAGGATATATAGATAGATCGATAGATAGATATAGTTAAATATATAGATACTATAGATAGTTAAAAAGATAGATTGATAGATAGATATAGTTAAATATATAGATACTATAGATAGTTAAAAACAGAGTGAGAGTGAGTGCGTGTGTGTGTGTGTGTGTCCTGTATGTGTGTGAGTAGTGCATGTGTCCTTGTGGGTGTGTGTGTGTCTGTTAGCGAAATTACAAATTATTGCATAACAGAACTGAAGATGGATTAAATACTAACAGGAACATTTCAAACAGACCATTTGGAAGCAAGATTTGGTCACTATCGGCAGTTAGCAGGAGGAAATTACAATATTTCTGTACGCCAAATATATGAGTGTGAAAAGAAGATACGGATGATGTCAGTGTTAAAACTAAGTTTACCCATACTCGACAAGAAGGCCATGTTAAGGAATTTTGAAGACATTAATTATGAAGAAGTAAAAACAGATGAGGAAATTTATTTTGGTTTATGTCATACGAATGTTGAAGTTTGTAAGGAGGATATTGATAGGTGTAAAGACATCATCCCAGTGATAGTTTATTTAGCTGGCTATTGCTGTTACTCTGTGATAAAGAAAATTTAATATAATGCATGTAAAGAAATTATTACGTGTTCAGATAGTGGTGAAGACATCCCTGAAAATCTAAGTTACATTGCTGGAATTAGCAGAGGTTCTCTTATTTACCCAGATAGTGTGACAGCCAACATGGTCATGTATAACTATATTGTTATTAAAAAACTTGTTCAACTTCCTGCCTTTCGAAATGCTACTAGTCAAAGAAATATAGCAACACAGCACACATTTACGGCTTTAGCAGATGTTGATCTGCTGTTCCCTAATGATATGTGTGAAAATGGTCATAACACCGACAAAATAGAAAGTATGGTGGTATATGCTTCTACAAATGCAATATTAAATAACTACTGTGCTAAAGACAATAACATCCCAGCAGCTACCAGAGCTAGTAAGAATGTAGGCATGAAGAGAAAGCTTCAAACCCTAGACAACTAAACTATGTGTACTGTATTGTATAATTATTGTATTGTGTGTGTGTGTTTGTGAGTGTGTGTGTGTGTGTGTGACTGCAGGTGTGTGTGTGATTGTGATTGTGAAGGTGAGTGTGTCTGCAGGTGTGGTTAAGTAAGGGAAATGGATTTAAAAAGTATAATCCCGGAACTGAGATTGGATTAGGCCTAGTACAAAGGTCATTCCTTTATATGTATGTGTTTGTGTGTGTTACATTCATTATATGTTTATATTAATGTATACAGTAATACATTTAGTTAGTTACTTATATGTATACTAATAATGTATACAGTAATACATTTAGTTAGTTACTTATATGTATTTTTTCACGAATAATAGTGGATGTCGCTTATATTGGCTCTCCAGTAAGGCTCTCTATATTGGCTGTGTATAAAATATAGTAATGTATAATCGCATTTTGTATTATATTTTCCAATAGGAAAAAAGTAATAGTGATATACTTGTAATACGTTTTCATCTTGTACAAATACTTTTTCAAGGTATGAGTGCAATTTGCAGTAAATACCAAAGTATGTTGTTATAATGTCGGCATAATAATATTTAATAATATATTTTTGCGTACACAGTCAAAGATATATATAGTTTTATGTGTACTTTAATTTAAAACTCAACTGACAAAATATAAAAGGGAGACTAATTATAGACTTGGGAGACATAGCGGTCGGTCCGTGAATGTAGCACCACCTTGCTGACGTCACAGTATGGTCGACGCGGCCTGGTACTCTCGGTGGCCTCGGTCAGGTCGCCTGACAACCAAGCCCCCCCCCCCCCCCCCCCCCCCCCCCCCCCCCCCCCCCCCCCCCCCCCCCCCCCCCCCTTCACTTCCCCTTTTCCCCTCCACGCCACAAGAAGCAAATCCATAACTCCCGGTTCTCCCCTGAATAAAACTTCTTAAATTACAGTCATGCAGGTGTCCTACAAGGGAGCAACCACGTCAGGTCATGGAGGGACCCCCACTCCCCCCCCCCCCCCCCCCCCCCCGTCGACCCCGTAATAGCGTTGTGCTCCGCCCCATTGAATCCGACGAAAGGACCACCAGGGGGAACTCTGCCTTGCAACCAGCTCCACACATATACGGGTATGTTAGATGCGTTTTTATTACCATTCCACATTATCCAAGAGACGTAGGATGAGGGAGGAGTTGTCTAGCCCCCTCGTCTTATACCACCATTACACGGCTGCCTCCAAAGTAAAGTAACTTACTTTATAAGTACAGGCCCCCAGCTAGCTAGCCTTAACGAGCAAAGCGCCCCGCCCCCCCTGACCTCGAAAACAACCCAGTGAAGAACCTCTTGCCAACAACACTTCCATCACATGCCATTATATGTTAGATATGTAAGTTAACCATATTATCTGATCCAGGACACAAGAAATAAGGAACCAATTACCCAGGCGATGAATCCTCAACTGCCACCATGCACAGCTGCCTCCATAAAATAAAGTGAACCACTCCAAGCCTGGACAACATCTCAGCTCCAACTTCCTCCACACCTTCACAAGCTTGCCAGCTTGAAAGCCTCTTATCTGCACAACTAGTAAATGTTACATCTACTTTCTCATTACCCAATTAAGTGAGCCCTCCAAATAAGCACCACATTTAAAGCTAAACTTTACTTCTCCAATTCCTAGAACCCTCCAATAACCATAAATCAACCAGCCTGCAGCCTCGACAACACCGGCCAGCCCTCCTATATAAACCCTGAGAGGAGGAGAACTAAGTAAGTAGAAATATCGCTTCTGTACGATCGCAACCCGCTCTCTGACTGAAGACTATTTAATACCCCACTAAAGACTAGTTATATTACTGACGAACGGCAACCCGGAGTCTGTGATACTATCAGTGACATATATATTAATTTATGGATCTTTATTAATCGTGGCGACCCATCGGTTAATATCGAGACCTTAAAATAATATACATATACCCCAAGTAAGTGTATTAAAAACTCATTGCTGGTATGGCCTCTTCCACTTGAATTTTAAAATCATTTATATAGTGCAACAAGAACTACATACATACAACTAATTATTTCTGGCTACCCAGAATTTAATATAGTTATTCATATTAGTGTCTTATCTAACCTAATACAAATATTGAAAGACGAAGGCCTCCCTACCTTTCAATACTTTATTATCTTAGACGTCTTGCTTAGTACTTAACTCACAGAGATCTAGGAGAGAAAGACCTGTAGAATTTAAATAGTGGACCCGTAACTATTTACGGATAACTGATTATTTATCGCCACTCAGAACTTTAATATAGTTATCCATATTAGTTTCTACTCTAACTTAACAAGAATATTGAAGGACGCAGGCCACCCTACCTTTCAATACACTTGTTATCTTAGATAGTACTGGCACTTAACTCACAGAGATCTAGGATAGAAAGATCTTTTGTGTGGGAAGGGTCTATGCGAGATACTCTCAGGAGCACTTAGCATGTATAGATCCTAGGCACACTTTGTCTGTGGCAACCCACCAGGATTTGTGTCTAAAAGGGTAATACCGCCCGAGTTCTTTGAACCTCATAAAAAGATTAGAGACTGTCAAGAAGAGTTCCTTGTACCGACTCCTCTTGCGTTGGTCCGATGGTGTGTTAATCCGGCCTCAGCATGAAACATAACATTTAAAATCCTAGCCCCAAGAGTACCTGAACGGAACTTCATCACCAGTTAATAAGCCATCTGTAACTTCTTCACACGACTGGACCCCCTGGACGGCCCACGGAGCAGCCCAGGACAACAGATCGAGAACCTAAGAAGATGACCCAACAGTGCACTATTAATTATTATTTGTATCAGTGCGGAGATACCTTACCACAGGATCACTTGCTCACCTGTGCTCCCCCTTAAGTTATTTGCTAACTATGACGAGTGTTTTAACCCACTGAATACCAGCGACGACAACGTGTCGTCGGCAATGTATGTAACGCTAAACCCCAGCGACGACAACGTGTCGTCACAGGTACTCCGGTCCCAATTACTCCGGTCCTATGGCACCTAGAGGTCTCAGATTTGTATGGGAACTGTGTAAGTATCCCACGCAACCATGCCGATGGTTGAAAACTCTCAAAGTCCAACCGCGTGTGCGTGAACACGCAAAAACCGGTATTTTGGGTGTATTTGCCTTCAATTTTGTACTCTTGTAAAATCGACTTTCAGGGGGTCCGTAGGACCAATTTTTTACCTTTTTGATCGTTTTTTTGTAGTTTTTCCTTCATTCCTAACCCATTCGCTATTGTTTCTGGATTTTTGTTTTTTTTCAAATCCTGCCAGTCCCTCGTGATACATTTATTTATAACTAGCTGGAGCTCAGTGGGTTAAGTTCGATTACTAGAGCTCCCTGTTTATTGCCAAAGAATTAGTACCAGTAGAAATACTACGAGATAATTATCACGACAATATTTCCCCTCAGCCATATAAGGAGTACTTCCTAATTGGGAGATTATGGTATAGATATTCTGAGATCCCAAAAGCTTACGGGATAGGTCGTAAAGTAAATTAATCTCAATGACGAATTCCAGTACCGTGCATTAACAGCCAACTAAGTATACAACTTTTGTTGCCTAATCACTCTCTCGTATTTCGTGAAAACCAAGACCGAAGGTTAGATACGCGTCAATGCAAATAACTAATGTTACGACTGGGGTTCAAATATATCAGGGCCCTTATTCATTGGACTAGTAATGGCATAAATGTACAACGGAAAGCGCTAGCTCCAACCTCTGATGTATATTCCCAGTGAACAAAGAACACAAATACTCTACAGAGTTCTATATGCAATAATAGGCTATCAAACTCTCAATAAATGTGCGTCTACTCTAGGCTTAATGTTATGTGAAAACAGCCTATTACTACCTATAACCGAAGGTGCTTGGTTATGGTATGCAAAGTAAGGTGGTAAGAGAAGTTACAGCTTACGTTACTTTAATCAATAAATGTCAGGCACTCCTACATGAAAGAAAGTGCACTAAAGTCCTTCAACACTAACAAGGAATCTTCTTTAAATGTTAGATGCTATAAAGATGCTCGTATCGGAAATGGAACCCAAAAAGGAAGGCAGCGGAACAATGCTCGTGCAGGCTATGCACACAAAAAGGCAGAATATATAATGCCGTCGGAGCCAAGAATATCCTAAACACAACAACAATAATAATAATCGCCACGACAATGCAGTATTCCTATCAACGAAAAGAGCCTAAGTCGTTTGTGTCTCAATACATCAAACTAGGCTGCGAAATGCTTGTGTAATCATAAACGGGTATGCATAAAAAGAGTAATTAGGTTAATATACTTAATGTCTACTACCGGTGGATCATATATACTTTAATTAATTTCACTGGGGGTGTGGTGGTGAGATTAATAAAAATAATATGATTGATAAAGTCTAGCTAGAGTCAATGATACAAGATACTGGTGCGCATGGCATGCCGCATAGCCTAGTGCAAATCTCAAGTCTGTGCGTCAAATATTACGTTATAATGAAGGGTAGCTCTCTTGAGAAACCTTAATACCGAAGTATTAAGCGTTCTCCTGGCGTACCTCAAAGACAAACAATCGAGACTAGAACAGTGCAGAATGGTATAGGCAAAAAACCCTCATTCGTGCATGCTCTACTCTCAATGGCACACAAACTAGAATTTACTCAATCAACTCCAGTTCTCAGGTATGTCGTGCCGCTTTTAACTGAAGCCAGCACTCATAGGAAACAATACCTATAATATCAGACTCCTAGTCTAGCATTATCTAATCCAGCAGAACACTAATAACTAAAGGAAGCAGTACTAAACAATATAAATGCCAACCAATGCTTCGTGATCCACTTATCTTAACAACTAACATACATAGGCTATATCAGACCTTAACACACAATACAACTGGCCAGCATGAAGCTGATTTTGCAAAGTTAACCAGAGGGGGTATAATAATAATAAAAGGTGGTGAAGGATATGGAAAATGAGAGAGATAGGCAGAGGAAAAGATTCTCAGGTACGGAGCGGGGACAGATAGCAAGGGAAAAAAGATGGGTGTGTTCTAGAAACCAGATCTGAGGGAGAGAGTGGCGAGGAACTGTATATATACTCGCACTAGCTCGAGCCGCGTGGGAAAACAGCGGTTACAAGTCATCTAACCACTAGCAAAGCTTACAGCATGGTAAGGGCCTATCTCCACCAACCCCCGCGAGGCAGCCAGCCGTGACGTCATCGAGCGGGACAAAAAACACTGCGCGCCCCCTCTCACTCTGTTCTACTCCCTCTCTCTCTCTCCCAGATCCTATCATTACTAGTTAATGATAAAATATATACTTTACAATTAAATATATAAAGCCTTGACATGGGCGAAAACAAAGAGCCTTTCTGGACTGCCCATGACACGAGCTTTCATATGAAATAAAGCACACTCTAATACACAAACTGTAGCCCCATCCACTGCCCTGGCGATCCTAGCGAGTCACTGTAGGGCAAGCCATGCGGTTCTAACGGAGTGGTTAACGTCACACCCCCCCCAAGATTTTTCCCAGAGGCCCCAAGGCTCACAAAAATCTGATGGTTAGAACCCATGCTATATCTCCACTTCCCATCACCCAGCGGCAGTAAAATATCTGGCACAGTTCTTCAACAAAACATTTTTCAAAATTATAACCCTCCCCAACACCATAGGTTAAATTATATGTAGTTATGCTCCTCAAGAGCGAGCTTCTCTAGCCCAGCATTCTGAGAGGAGTGCAACTCAGAATTACTGCTATAACATACTAAAAAAATTCAACTATCAAAGAAAGAGTTTTTATTTGATTTTTATGTTTATAATTTGTTTATTTCGGCTGCACTATAGGGGCAAGCCTAGTTTTTTCTTCTATACCAAACGCTCAACTCCTGCTTTACGACCCAATACGCTGGGCTACAACCGCGAGCCAACAAGCACCAAGCGCAAAATACTATTCAAACTAAAGCAGGAGGCTACCCGTGTGTCAATCTACCCAGGATCATATACCCTTGAACGACCATCTGCAACCACGTTGTCACAACCGGCAATATGGCGTATGTCTAGGTTATATACCAGTAACCTTAGTGACCACCTGGTCAGCCTCATATTCCGATTGTGAAACTGGTCCAAGAACTTGAGAGGGTGATGATCTGGGTAAACTACAACGACCGGACCATAGGCTGGAACACAGACCTCGAATTGCCTCAGAACAAGTACAACCGCCAGCAGTTCCTCCTTGACAACAGAGCAGCTCCCCTGGGCCGAATTGTACTTCTCCGAGCAGAAACTAACAGGATACTCCAGCCCATCATCGTCCCTTTCCACAAGGATGGCACCAGCCCCCACACCACTAGCCTCCGTTGCTAGTTGGAAAGGTAGGCTAAAGTCAGGGGCCCTGAGGATCGGGTGAGTGCACAACAGGTGTTTTACTTCTCTAAACACCTTCTCACACTCAGGCGCCCATTTGAACTTCTTATCCTTCCAGTTATCCTCCACCTGAGCTTGACTGTCCCGTTCTCCTTCTCCACCTTGACTGCTAAACGTCATCACAGGCACAGTGAGAGGCTCAGGGGGGTGCCTCCCATACTCCTTCACGGATTATCATGACATAACTGGTTGCGCTTCTGTCTGTCTGGAGTGGCTACCAAGTAAACCAGGTCCGATAGCTCCTCCACCACCCTATAAGGACCAGCGTACTTCGCGGATAAGGGGTGACCTACAAGGGGCAGTAGAATCAACACCTCCTGACCCTCGTGAAACTCCCTGAGTTCAACCTTGAGGTCGTACCTGTCCTTCCTGAGGGCCTGAGAGCTAGTCAAATTACGGACAGCCAACTCCAGACTGCGCAACATCCGTTCTCGACTGTTGAGGACACACTTGAGCATAGAACAAGGTTTTTCTGCACCCTCCCATACTTCTTCAACCATATGGAGACGCCCTCTGACACGGTGTCCCAAGACGAGCTCATTAGGGCTGAATCCCAAACTCTTCCCAGGTACCTCCCACACAGCAACAAAACCATGGCAGGCCAAGATCCCAATCCCTCCCACTCTTAAAGCAACAACAACGAAGCACAGATTTCAAGGCTGAGTGCCATCGCTCTAACACACCCTGGCTCTCCGGATGATATGCAGATGACACAACCCCAACAATCCCATGCTGCGGCATTGCTTGTACAAAGAGGCTAGAAGTGAAGTTGGGTCCCCGGACTGACTGAATCCCCTGCGGGTAACCATACCGGGAAAAATACACTAGCAAGCTTCGGACCACCGTTTCGCCGACCCATTTCTCATAGGGTACGCGTCAGGGTACCTTGTTGCTACATCTCCCGACTGTGCATCACTGTCCTCCTTCAACTCTTTCGTCTTTTTAAGCCCATCCTCTGCCCCTTCAGGAACAGTTACTGGGTCCTCTCCAGACTCGAAATGTGGTCCTAATAATGAGTCCCCGAGAAGGGCCGTTGATACTAAACTCTCAACCGCATCAACTTCCAACCCCTTCTCGGTACCCTTGCCCCGCTGATCTAAAGATTGTTGACCAGAATGTGACTCCCTGGATGCAGAATCTCCGGTGACAACACACTCCATAGGCTTCCCCGGACACTTCCCAACCCACTCCTGCTCCTCCCTACTCACGTCGGCCGGCTTCTCGGCAACGACCAAGGGTGGAGCCTCAGAAGTAGGTCCCGCAAAGTCGTTGCCGAGAAGGAGGTCGACGCCCCCAACAGGTAACTTCTCCACAATTCCCACATCCAGGTCACGAGTCACACCATCAACTTCCACCTTCATTCTTACAAGCGGGTATGACCTTGTCGCATTAACTCCCTGAACCACAACCACCCGCGCCGTATTGACAGGTTTACCAGTGAAATTTCTCAACAGTGTTTGCGATGCCCCAGTGTCACGCAAAATTCTCACCTCATGTCTTCTACCCCCCCACTCCACACAACCGAGTCCCCTGTGGTCACTAAAGGCATCACGGACAGGGAATAAGCCTTCCGGATCCTTCTGCACTGGCAGTGTATTTACCTCGGAAGAAATGCCTCTAACAAACTCCGATGTCCTCTTGAACACTCCAATGCCGTGAGCAAAAGACACGGCTGCCGGAGGAGGTCGACTAGGGCACTCATTTGCCTATGACCCTCCTGGTGGCAACTAAAACACATAAATTTTGGTTTCGGCTTATACTGTGATGTAAAAGGCCCCTGACTTTTCACATACGGTGTGGTGTAAGGTTTGGATTCAGTTTTAGTTTCATGGCTCTTCTGTTTAAATGTGTCATTGTTACGGGGAGGGGGAGGATAACGGTCCTTAGCACTTACATCGTACTTCTGTGAGGACCCGCAACCCCGAATCAACGACAGCTGTCGATCAGCCATTTCTGCTGCTTCGACTAGAGTTCTTGGGTTTTTCTCCTTCAAGTTCAAAGTTAGATCACCGCCCGTGCTCTTAAAGAACTGCTCCAACATCATTAACTGCTTAACTCCATCAAACGTTGTTACCTTCTCAGATCGGAGCCAGTTCCCCATAGCATCGGACAAGTCCCGGGCGTGTTCCAAAAAGGTGCTATCTCTTCCCTTAGTTACACCCCGGAACTTCAAACGGTACGTTTCTGGTTGCAGTTCGTAAGCCCTCAGGACAGCCTCCTTGAGATCCTCGTACACAATACATGACTCCAAAGGTAACGCATCGTAGGCTTTAAGACCCTTGCCTATTAATCTAGAGGATACAAGTGCTGCCCATTTATTCTCTGGCCACTGGTGTTCCTGGCACTTCTTCTCAAAGCGTGTGAAAATTCTGTTACACCACTCTCATCAAACACCGGAACCAGTTTCAATAAGTGCGAGAGAGACTGCTCATGAACACGGTTACCAGCCCCAAGTCGCTGTCCCGTTGCCTCTACTCGCGACTTCTCTACATCCATGTCGGCACAGTAGCTAGTCGACTCTAAATCAGCTTGGATTTTTGCTTGACTGGTAGTTTTTCTCTCTTCTATCTTGGCTAATTCTATTTGCTGCTGATTCTGAAGCTGAAGCTCACATACCCTGATAGCCTTTCTCTCTTCGATCTTAGCTAATTCGAGCTGAAGCAATAATTCTGGAGTTAACCCTTGAGGAGGTGAAGGAGCTACAATGTTTGAAATTACCGGTGGTCCCCCCAGGGGCAACCCCCCCTGCCAGTCACCACCCACCTGTGGAAGCGTACCCGGGGTCGGCAAACTACTGGGATGGCTGGGAGTCGAGTGTAGGGGAAGCATGGCCGAAGGGCTCTGAGCACTCAACCCATCTCGCTCACCAGTCACCCTGCCCAGTACACACGTTATCAAGTTATCCTTGGTCATGCTGCTAGTAACCGCATGACCGATAGCTGTGGCCAGGCATTGAAGACCGTACCGCTCCATACCCTCCAACCGCTCGGCAGTAACAGGCCATTGCAAAAATATCCTAGCATCTTCCTCACAGTTCACCCCGATTAACCCTTTCATCATACTGCTGTTCCTCAGTCTCGACATTACGTACTGTGTCTCCATTCTCCTCTGATCCGGTATAAGACATGATGCTCACAAAAATTCTCACCACAATATTCAGAAAAGAAGCACCCCAAACTCTTATACCTCGATATACACACAAAAATTCTCGGAAATACTCAAGGGCTATACTATGTTGCAAAAAAAATTATTCTTGCTGATCCTCGCAAAATATTCCCCAAAACAACAAATGTTCCCTGCTTAATAAATGTAGGTTCACCAAATCCTAGGTAAGGTCGCCATTTGTTACGACTGGGGTTCAAATATATCAAGGCTCTTATTCATTGGACTAGTAATGGCATAAATGTTACAACGGAAAGCGCTAGCTCCAACCTCTGATGTATATTCCCAGTGAACAAAGAACACAAATACTCTACAGAGTTCTATATGCAATAATAGGCTATCAAAACTCTCAATAAATGTGCGTCTACTCTAGGCTTAATGTTATGTGAAAACAGCCTATTACTACCTATAACCGAAGGTGCTTGGTTATGGTATGCAAAGTAAGGTGGTAAGAGAAGTTACAGCTTACGTTACTTTAATCAATAAATGTCAGGCACTCCTGCATGAAAGAAAGTGCACTAAAGTCCTTCAACACTAACAAGGAATCTTCTTTAAATGTTAGATGCTATAAAGATGCTCGTATCGGAAATGGAACCCAAAAAGGCAGGCAGCGGAACAATGCTCGTGCAGGCTATGCACACAAAAAGGCAGAATATATATAATGCCGTCGGAGCCAAGAATATCCTAAACACAACAACAATAATAATAATCGCCACGACAATGCAGTATTCCTATCAACAAAAAGAGCCTAAGTCGTTTGTGTCTCAATACATCAAACTAGGCTGCGAAATGCTTGTGTAATCATAAACGGATATGCATAAAAAGAGTAATTAGGTTAATATACTTAATGTCTACTATGATTGATAAAGTCTAGCTAGAGTCAATGATACGAGATACTGGTGCGCATGGCATGCCGCATAGCCTAGTGCAAATATCAAGTCTGTGCGTCAAATATTACGTTATAATAAAGGGTAGCTCTCTTGAGAAACCTTAATACCGAAGTATTAAGCGTTCTCCTGGCGTACCTCAAAGACAAACAATCGAGACTAGAACAGTGCAGAATGGTATAGGCAAAAAACCCTCATTCGTGCATGCTCTACTCTCAATGGCACACAGACTAGAATTTACTCAATCAACTCCAGTTCTCAGGTATGTCGTGCCGCTTTTAACTGAAGCCAGCACTCATAGGAAACAATACCTATAATATCAGACTCCTAGTCTAGCATTATCTAATCCAGCAGAACACTAATAACTAAAGGAAGCAGTACTAAACAATATAAATGCCAACCAATGCTTCGTGATCCAGTTATCTTAACTAACATACATAGGCTATATCAGACCTTAACACACAATACAACTGGCCAGCATGAAGCTGATTTTGCAGAGTTAACCAGAGGGGGTATAATATTAATAAAAGGTGGTGAAGGATATGGAAAATGAGAGAGATAGGCAGAGGAAAAGATTCTCAGGTACGGAGCGGGGACAGATAGCAAGGGAAAAAAGATGGGTGTGTTCTAGAAACCAGATCTGAGGGAGAGAGTGGCGAGGAACTGTATATATACTCGCACTAGCTCGAGCCGCGTGGGAAAACAGCGGTTACAAGTCATCTAACCACTAGCAAAGCTTACAGCATGGTAAGGGCCTCTCTCCACCAACCCCCGCGAGGCAGCCAGCCGTGACGTCATCGAGCGGGACAAAAAACACTGCGCGCCCCCTCTCACTCTGTTCTACTCCCTCTCTCTCTCCCAGATCCTATCATTACTAGTTAATGATAAATATATACTTTACAATTAAATATATAAAGCCTTGACATGGGCGAAAACAAAGAGCCTTTCTGGACTGCCCATGACACGAGCTTTCATATGAAATAAAGCACACTCTTATACACAAACTGTAGCCCCATCCACTGCCCTGGCGATCCTAGCGAGTCACTGTAGGACAAGCCATGCGGTTCTAATGGAGTGGTTAACGTCACACTAAGCATAAGGCATAAGCAATGAACTTCACAATATACTTATGAGAACTTAACCAGTGCCCCTCGAGTGACTCTTCTAACCTTGTATCTTGTGCTTATCTCAGAAGAATAATACCTGAGCGTTGAAAGTGGTAGTGCACGCTCCATCCAGATCCACGATTGTGCTAGGAGACTTGAAAGACCAAACTTGATACTGAATCACTCCTCTTTATGTTTTTCCAAAGTTAATTGATTCTTTTTCTATACCAGTGAGTGCTACTTAAAGCTGTATTACAAACCACATTCCGGAATTATATCAATGTCTTCTATTGATTCCTTATATGCATGTGCATGAAACCTGATATTCCAGTCTCGAAGAACTCACCTCAATCAATCGTTAATCCTGTATAAAATCAGGGCATAACACTTACATTAAATTGGAAATACTAGTAAAAATCATATTTCGAACTTTGACCTTGACGTTCGACCTTAGAATTTCTTATCGAGGAGTTAGTTAGCTTAACAGCAATGTTCGTATTAACTAGCATTATGAATATGGTGTAATTCGTATAACAGCTTATTTATTACAAATAGTGATCATATACTGTGACCTTGACCTTTGTCCTTTGACTTAAAATAAAATACATATATTTGGATGGTCGTCTCATTGACCAACTGAATTTGCCTGTATAATTTGGTGGCAATACATTAAACAGTCTATGAGGAGTTTAGGGAAAATTACAAATACTTGTGTTTTGACCTTGACCTCTGACCTTGACTATTACAATATTTATGTGAAATTTGATATATATAATATTTAAGTAATAAGCCATAACACAGCCACTTTTCCAAAATTTGAGTAATCTTTTTTAATAAATAATAAAAGTTGACCTTGACCTGTGACCTTGAACTTTATGTAGGAGTACATTCTTGTTTGCATTGACATTGCCCATGAAAATCAAATAAGCATGTGTAATTTCATTGAAACCCATTAGTTAGTTTCTTATATATCAATAGAATAGTTGACCTTGACCTTTGAACTTTATCTTGACCTTTATATGTCTCGACATTTATTATTTTCCTTTCCACTTAAAGTGCAACTATCTCACCAAATTTTGTGAAGCTTGCATGAAAAGTAAAGAAAATAGCAAATTGACCTTTTATTTGACCTTGACCTGTGACCTTGACCTTTCATATGAAATTGTATAGTTTCTTGCATGACCTTGGCCTAGGTATTCCGAATATACATGGTAAGCCTAGTGAGAATCTAAAGGTTAGTATAAGAAATACTAGTAGAAAACCTATTTTGACCTTTGACCTTGATATTTGACCTTACCCTTTATAATATTTATCTAAAATTTGGGCAATATGATATCAAGGTTACCAGTAACTTGTATAGCAAAAATGAAGACATTTGAGTAATAAGTAAAATAAATAGTAAAAGTTGACCTTTGACCTTGACCTGTGACCTGGACCTTTATGAAAGAGTATTTTTTTTTTTTTTTCATTGACATTGCCCCGGAAAATCAAATAAGCATGCCTAATTTCATTAAAACCCATCAGTTAGTTTCATATATATTAATAGAATAGTTGACCTTGACCTTTGACCTTTTTCTTGACCTTTATGATATGTGTCCAAATGTATTATTTTCCTTTTCATTTAAAAAGTGCAACTATCTCACCAAATTTTGTGAAGTTTGCATGAAAAGTAAAGAAAATAGCATATTGACCTTTTATTTGACCTTGATCTGTGACCTTGACCTTTCCTATGGAATTGTATAGTTTCTTGTATGACCTTGGCCTAGGTATTCCGAATATACATGGTAAGACTAGTGAGAATCTAACAGTTAGTATAAGAAATACTAGTGAAAAACTTGTTTTGAACTTTGACCTTAACCTTTGACCTTACCCTTTAGGATATTTACCAAACATTTGGTCAATGCGATATTAAGGTTACCAGTAACTTTCATAGTGAAAATAAAGAAATTTAAGAAAAACCTAAGAAATATGAAATATTGACCTTTTTTTAACCTTGACCTTTGACCTTAACTTTTAAGTTAAATTGAAATTTTCTTTTTGACTAACCATAGCTTTGACCAAATGGATATACCTGTGAAATTTGGTGAAAATCCATTGAACGGCCTAGGAGTTACCGGACAGACAGACGACGGACAACGACGGACAAGCTGACCTGTGGTGCACAGTATACGGGCGTGATCTGTGTGCGCGATACCACTCTGCTTCGCTGAGTTGATTAATAGAGAATTTGTATGCTGGTGATGAATTCAGTAACAGCGACCATCATACGATAACTTTCAGTTTAAAGTTTATTAGTAACGAACCAAATAGCAGCATCGAGAAAGTCTCTAATTTCAAAAAAGCAAACTTTCGTAAACTTAGAGCTATGTTTAAAGAAAATGACTGAAGCTTTCTAATTAACAATAATGATATATATATATATACATCTTGGGAATTATTCGCAACCACTTACCTAAATGCAGTGCAAGACTGCATACCATCGAAAATACTGCGTACAGGCCATAATGATAAGCCAAAATGGTGGAATAAAGATAATTCAGACTGTTTGCTTCCTAAAAAGATTGCTAAAGATAGATTAAAATCCTCACAAAATGACAAAGAACGGGTAAAATTTGTAGAACTACGACGCAAAGCAAAACAGTTAATAAGGCAAAGTAAAAAGACCCTGGAGTTACATGTTGGAAATCAAAGTAAATCAAGCCTGAAAGAATTCTATAGTTATATAAAAAAGAAAAAAGAAGTTACTTTAACTGTTAGTTAACTGTTAGTCGATGAACATGGAGAATGCACCAAAGACGAAGTACAAATGAGTAATGCCCTCAATACCTCTTTTGCATCAGTTTTTACAACAGAAGACCTCGGTGATATCCCTATAGCATCGCCGATTCAGATTGATAATTTTGATGTTCTAAGCCAAGGGTTCCCAACCTGGGGTACATGTACCCCCAGGGGTACATTTGCACTTCTCAGGGGATACATAGGGGTCTGAGAGAATAACCATAGTGTACACAACATGATGTTCTAATCTACAGACAGATTGCACAAAGTTGTGTTTTTATCAATTTCCTCATTTCAGTAAGCAAAACTTATATTAAAATTGGCAAGAATGTAGTGCGGGCGCTCGCAATCATGTTCCCGTCTATTTTGACTACCGTGGGATACAATAATAGGTTGAAGGGGGCTTTGCCCCCCTCACCCCCCATGACTTATTGTCATCATCATATATATTGCCAGCAGGAGTCAAATAACATAAAAAATATACGGGAACTTACCCACGAGCGATCGACCTATGTAAACATGATGACAGTCGGACCGTACACCCGGATACTACATCTTTCCCTTAAAATCATATCAGTGAGGTGACTATTCAATTTTTTCACTATTATGTGACTTCCTGCGGCCCACAATTTGTATTGGACGTGAAACAATCAGGTATGTATACCAACTCGACAGCGGCAGTACCGCCCGATAATGTCCAAGTATGTGACATATCAAAATATTTTATAAAGTAACTGAATTCAGTTTATTGATAATATCAATACTAAGATCCCTATGCAGTCTACACATATTTCATAATAAAATAATATAAAATTAACATCATTTTCTAAAAAAAAATCCTAAATTGTTAGGGGTACATGGGTACCTATCAGAATGCCCAAGTGGTACAGAGGAACAAAAAGGTTGTGAACCCCTGTTCTAATCAATATCACCATTACTTAAGAGTGTAGACATAAAAACCGATCTATCTATCTATCTATCTATATGCTCAGGCCCAATCCCTATTTTTTCCTAATTGTAATTTTTATTTTTTATTTCATTTTTTTTTATTATTTTGATTCTCCCCCCCCCCCCCTTTTTTTTTTTTTTTTCTTTTTTCTTGGGGGTGGCCGACTCAAGACAGAGCAAGAACAGGGAAAACACAAAAACAACATAAAACAACGAAACTGATCTGGGAGTAACAATATCGAGTAACCTAAAACAGAGTCAACAATGTTCAGAAGTTGTTAAGAAGGCAAACAAAATAATTGGCTTTATAAACAGGTCATTTGAGCATAAATCCAAAGAAGTTATCTTAATTCTCTACAATTTCTTAGTCCCCCTGTTACGTCCTGGGATATATAAACACTGGGCTCTTTCTATTGGACTAGGTATGCGGCAACAAGCAACAACGGAAAACGCTAGATCCAACCCTTATCTATAAACCCAGGCAACAAACCACCCTAAACCGTCAAGAGTCCTGCCTGGACAACGAGGTATCCTATGACTCGGTTACAGGGTGCACGCACTATAGACTGCTGATAGTCAAGCAGGCTATATAAAAGATCACACAATTAAGTTGACTTAAAGCTTCAAGGAAAAGATAGATAACGGAATTAAATTGCAGAAACAATTTAATATCAAACTAGAAGAAAGTACATTTAACGTTACGTTAATTAATACAACTAATCACCCCTGATTGAGCAGAGGAAAAGATTCTCAGGTACGGAGCGGGGACAGATAGCAAGGGAAAAAAGATGGGTGTGTTCTAGAAACCAGATCTGAGGGAGAGAGTGGCGAGGAACTGTATATATACTCGCACTAGCTCGAGCCGCGTGGGAAAACAGCGGTTACAAGTCATCTAACCACTAGCAAAGCTTACAGCATGGTAAGGGCCTATCTCCACCAACCCCCGCGAGGCAGCCAGCCGTGACGTCATCGAGCGGGACAAAAAACACTGCGCGCCCCCTCTCACTCTGTTCTACTCCCTCTCTCTCTCCCAGATCCTATCATTACTAGTTAATGATAAAATATATACTTTACAATTAAATATATAAAGCCTTGACATGGGCGAAAACAAAGAGCCTTTCTGGACTGCCCATGACACGAGCTTTCATATGAAATAAAGCACACTCTTATACACAAACTGTAGCCCCATCCACTGCCCTGGCGATCCTAGCGAGTCACTGTAGGACAAGCCATGCGGTTCTAACGGAGTGGTTAACGTCACACTAAGCATAAGGCATAAGCAATGAACTTCACAATATACTTATGAGAACTTAACCAGTGCCCCTCGAGTGACTCTTCTAACCTTGTATCTTGTGCTTATCTCAGAAGAATAATACCTGAGCGTTGAAAGTGGTAGTGCACGCTCCATCCAGATCCACGATTGTGCTAGGAGACTTGAAAGACCAAACTTGATACTGAATCTCTTGCCCCTTTTATGTTTTTCCAAAGTTAATTGATTCTTTTTCTATACCAGTGAGTGCTACTTAAAGCTGTATTACAAACCACATTCCGGAATTATATCAATGTCTTCTATTGATTCCTTATATGCATGTGCATGAAACCTGATATTCCAGTCTCGAAGAACTCACCTCAATCAATCGTTAATCCTGTATAAAATCAGGGCATAACACTTACATTAAATTGGAAATACTAGTAAAAATCATATTTCGAACTTTGACCTTGACGTTCGACCTTAGATTTTCTTATCGAGGAGTTAGTTAGCTTAACAGCAATGTTCGTATTAACTAGCATTATGAATATGGTGTAATTCGTATAACAGCTTATTTATTACAAATAGTGATCATATACTGTGACCTTGACCTTTGTCCTTTGACTTAAAATAAAATACATATATTTGGATGGTCGTCGCATTGACCAACTGAATTTGCCTGTATAATTTGGTGGCAATACATTAAACAGTCTATGAGGAGTTTAGGGAAAATTACAAATACTTGTGTTTTGACCTTGACCTCTGACCTTGACTATTACAATATTTATGTGAAATTTGATATATATAATATTTAACCCTTAAAAAGCGGCTCACCACTTAAGTCGAGTTAAATAAAGCTGGACTATGTGGCGGCGCTCGACATAACTCGAGTGGCAATTTCAGCACGTAATGTGGCTGAGAGAGAGAGACAAGTGGTGGCAGGAGACTAGCGAGCGTATGACTGCTCCAGACCACCGCGGCGAACCTACTGACACAAATCTCAGCTCCCTCCTCCCTCTCTCACTCGCTACATACTCAATTATGTACTGAAAGTACCGAATTACCTGCTTTTTGCACTCGCGTTGCACGGTTATTGCAAGAAAACTATCCATCATACAAGGATCGTTATGGTGTTATTCGAAAGCTCTGTTTATGCCCTTTCAGGGATAGGTACTTGTTTTACTGGTCTTATTTAGGCATGAAAATGATCACGTAAACAGCCCTATTTTGGCTAAAAACACCCCGCTGGGCGATACACATAAATAAACCGCATAGGCCGCTCGTAAGGTGTTAAGTAATAAGCCATAACACAGCCACTTTTCCAAAATTTGAGTAATCTTTTTTAATAAATAATAAAAGTTGACCTTGACCTGTGACCTGGAACTTTATGTAAGAGTACATTCTTGTTTGCATTGACATTGCCCATGAAAATCAAATAAGCATGTGTAATTTCATTAAAACCCATTAGTTAGTTTCTTATATATCAATAGAATAGTTGACCTTGACCTTTGAACTTTATCTTGACCTTTATATGTCTCGACATTTATTATTTTTCTTTCCACTTAAAGTGCAACTATCTCACCAAATTTTGTGAAGCTTGCATGAAAAGTAAAGAAAATAGCAAATTGACCTTTTATTTGACCTTGACCTGTGACCTTGACCTTTCATATGAAATTGTATAGTTTCTTGCATGACCTTGGCCTAGGTATTCCGAATATACATGGTAAGCCTAGTGAGAATCTAAAGGTTAGTATAAGAAATACTAGTAGAAAACCTATTTTGACCTTTGACCTTGATATTTGACCTTACCCTTTATAATATTTATCTAAAATTTGGGCAATATGATATCAAGGTTACCAGTAACTTGTATAGCAAAAATGAAGACATTTGAGTAATAAGTAAAATAAATAGTAAAAGTTGACCTTTGACCTTGACCTGTGACCTGGACCTTTATGAAAGAGTATTTTTTTTTTTTTTTCATT
Organism: Paralithodes platypus; assembly: GCA_032716605.1. NCBI lineage: Eukaryota > Metazoa > Arthropoda > Malacostraca > Decapoda > Lithodidae > Paralithodes > Paralithodes platypus. The sequence continues at coordinate 100,072 of CM064570.1, forward strand.
GACATTGCCCCGGAAAATCAAATAAGCATGCCTAATTTCATTAAAACCCATCAGTTAGTTTCATATATATTAATAGAATAGTTGACCTTGACCTTTGACCTTTTTCTTGACCTTTATGATGTGTCCAAATGTATTATTTTCCTTTTCATTTAAAAAGTGCAACTATCTCACCAAATTTTGTGAAGTTTGCATGAAAAGTAAAGAAAATAGCATATTGACCTTTTATTTGACCTTGACCTGTGACCTTGACCTTTCCTATGGAATTGTATAGTTTCTTGTATGACCTTGGCCTAGGTATTCCGAATATACATGGTAAGACTAGTGAGAATCTAACAGTTAGTATAAGAAATACTAGTGAAAAACTTGTTTTGAACTTTGACCTTAACCTTTGACCTTACCCTTTAGGATATTTACCAAACATTTGGTCAATACAATATTAAGGTTACCAGTAACTTGCATAGTGAAAATTAAGAAATTTAAGAAAAAACTAAAAAAATATGAAATATTGACCTTTTTCTTAACATTGACCTTTGACCTTAACTTTTATGTTAAATTGAAAAATCTTTTTGACTGACCATCGCATTGACCAAATGGATATACCTGTAAAATTTTGTGAAAATCCATTGAACGGTCTAGGAGGAGTTACCGGACAGACAGACGACCGACGACGACGGACAAACTGACCTGTGGTGCACAGTATACGGGCGTGATTTGTGTGCGCGATACCACTCTGCTTCGCAGAGTTGATTAATAGAGAATTTGTATGCTGGTGATGAATTCAGTAACAGCGACCATCATACGATAACTTTCAGTTTAAAGTTTATTAGTAACGAACCAAATAGCAGCATCGAGAAAGTCTCTAATTTCAAAAAAGCAAACTTTCGTAAACTTAGAGCTATGTTTAAAGAAAATGACTGAAGCTTTCTAATTAACAATAATGATATATATATAAATACATCTTGGGAATTATTCGCAACCACTTACCTAAATACAGTGCAAGACTGCATACCATCGAAAATACTGCATACAGGCCATAATGCTAAGCCAAAATGGTGGAATAAAGATAATTCAGACTGTTTGCTTCCTAAAAAGATTCCTAAAGATAGATTAAAATCCTCACAAAATGACAAAGAACGGGTAAAATTTGTAGAACTACGACGCAAAGCAAAACAGTTAATAAGGCAAAGTAAAAAGACCCTGGAGTTACATGTTGGAAATCAAAGTAAATCAAGCCTGAAAGAATTCTATAGTTATATAAAAAAGAAAAAAGAAGTTACTTTAACTGTTGGACCGTTAGTCGATGAACATGGAGAATGCACCAAAGACGAAGTACAAATGAGTAATGCCCTCAATACCTCTTTTGCATCAGTTTTTACAACAGAAGACCTCGGTGATATCCCTATAGCATCGCCGATTCAGATTGATAATTTTGATGTTCTAAGCCAAGGGTTCCCAACCTGGGGTACATGTACCCCCAGGGGTACATTTGCACTTCTCAGGGGGTACATAGGGGTCTGAGAGAATAACCATAGTGTACACAACATGATGTTCTAATCTACAGACAGATTGCACAAAGTTGTGTTTTTATCAATTTCCTCATTTCAGTAAGCAAAACTTATATTAAAATTGGCAAGAATGTAGTGCGGGCGCTCGCAATCATGTTCCCGTCTATTTTGACTACCGTGGGATACAATAATAGGTTGAAGGGGGCTTTGCCCCCCTCACCCCCCATGACTTATTGTCATCATCATATATATTGCCAGCAGGAGTCAAATAACATAAAAAATATACGGGAACTTACCCACGAGCGATCGACCTATGTAAACATGATGACAGTCGGACCGTACACCCGGATACTACATCCTTCCCTTAAAATCATATCAGTGAGGTGACTATTCAATTTTTTCACTATTATGTGACTTCCTGCGGCCCACAATTTGTATTGGACGTGAAACAATCAGGTATGTATACCAACTCGACAGCGGCAGTACCGCCCGATAATGTCCAAGTATGTGACATATCAAAATATTTTATAAAGTAACTGAGTTCAGTTTATTGATAATATCAATACTAAGATCCCTATGCAGTCTACACATATTTCATAATAAAATAATATAAAATTAACATCATTTTCTAAAAAAAAATCCTAAATTGTTAGGGGTACATGGGTACCTATCAGAATGCCCAAGTGGTACAGACGAACAAAAAGGTTGGGAACCCCTGTTCTAATCAATATCACCATTACTTAAGAGTGTAGACATAAAAACCGATCTATCTATCTATCTATCTATCTATATGCTCAGGCCCAATCCCTATTTTTTCCTAATTGTAATTTTTATTTTTTATTTCATTTTATTTTATTATTTTGTTTCTCCCCCCCCCCCCCTTTTTTTTTTTTTTTTTCTTTTTTCTTGGGGTTGGCCGACTCAAGACAGAGCAAGAACAGGGAAAACACAAAAACAACATAAAACAACGAAACTGATCTGGGAGTAACAATATCGAGTAACCTAAAACAGAGTCAACAATGTTCAGAAGTTGTTAAGAAGGCAAACAAAATAATTGGCTTTATAAACAGGTCATTTGAGCATAAATCCAAAGAAGTTATCTTAATTCTCTACAATTTCTTAGTCCCCCTGTTACGTCCTTGGATATATAAACACTGGGCTCTTTCTATTGGACTAGGTATGCGGCAACAAGCAACAACGGAAAACGCTAGATCCAACCCTTATCTATAAACCCAGGCAACAAACCACCCTAAACCGTCAAGAGTCCTGCCTGGACAACGAGGTATCCTATGACTCGGTTACAGGGTGCACGCACTATAGACTGCTGATAGTCAAGCAGGCTATATAAAAGATCACACAATTAAGTTGACTTAAAGCTTCAAGGAAAAGATAGATAACGGAAGTAAATTGCAGAAACAATTTAATATCAAACTAGAAGAAAGTACATTTAACGTTACGTTAATTAATACAACTAATCACCCCTGCGTGAAAGAAGGCGAAGCAAACATTCTCAAAACATCGTACAGTAGATGCGGGTCTCTAAACTGCATGCGGCTACTGTAGGATCTGATGCTTAGCAAAGAAAGTAAGTTACGGATTTAGAGAACTCTTAACTCATAAGCAGGAATAAATACTAGTGATAGGCCATACAGTGTATAATGGCATAGGTGTAATTAAATAAAGGCAGCAACTCGCAACATAACCCCATACAGGTGTGCTTCTCACTCTTAGTCAGGCAAGCCTGCTCGGACAGAGTCTCTAAGCCACACCCTGACTCACCCTGACTCCCTCGCCCCCGTTCTAACCACTCCTCTCCCCGACCTGTACGTAGAGTCCCGCCACCACAGGTTTCCGGATTTACACCAGTGAGGAACGGTGCACGGCCAACGCAGAAAAGGTCTCATCTACCAGTCACAATGTCCAACAGATTTGAGATATTGGTAGAGATGGAAGACGAACCAGAAGAGACCAGGCTCGTTGGGGATTCCATCCTACGAGGACAGGTCGAAGAGTTCTGCGACAGAGTCCCAAATCAACGAAAAAGATTTTGCATCCCAGGAGCTGGACTGGACGACATTTGGAAGCCTTCGAAGATACCACAAGGATGCAAATGAAATACCCTTTTTGTCATCCATGCTGGTTCAAATGACGTCATGCGCACCAAATCCGAAGAGTTGATGGAGAATATCGCAAGATCCAGCACTACAAAAACAAGTCAAGGAATATCATCATCTCAGGCATTCTCCCCAAGATCGACGCACCTGACAAATTCTACAGCACAAATAGCCGACTAAAACATTTGTGTCTGAGGGAAGAAGTTGAATTCATCAACCTATGGGACAACTTCTACAACCAGCCTACTCTGTTCCGCAAGGATGGCACTCATCTAAACCCTGTGGGTTCAGCACGCATGGGTCGTCTCCTACACGAAGCAGTCCGCAGCCATGGATCAAAAAACGCCATCCGAGAAGAAGCAGCAGTGACATAAATCATCCAACGCCAAGAAAAAAACAGAGGCAACCGAGGACCACCAGCGATAAGGACCGAAGACAGCGAGGACCGAGGACAGCCATGAACATAAATGTAGATCCGACAAGAACCAAAATATTATTAAAGAGCGTTCCGTGAGTTCTAAAATACAAATTTAAAGGTTTTCTATGCAAACGCTCGTAGATACGCAATAAATTTTCAGATTTAGAGGAGCTAGTGTTTACAGAAATTATGATGTGATTGGCATAACAGAATCTTGGCTCAATACAGAAGATAGAGACTTTTTAGCAGAGTATTCACTTCCCGGTTATGTAATGTTTGAGAAAAGCCGAATAAATCGAAATGGAGGTGGCGTTTTACTTTATATCAAAGAAAGTCTTAACCCTACCCTCTTGTCAAAACCTCAAATTGTGAACGTCGACGCATCTTTTGTGCTAATAAAGAATAATAAAGGTACACAAATAATACTTGCATTATATACAGACCTCCAGCTCAATCAGTGCAAACTGACCGAGAAATTTACGAACAAATTGCAGATGTAAGTAACTCACAAGATACCGTAATTTTTGGTGACTTTAATTTACCTGTGACCAAGTGGGGCGATACTCTTACTTCACACTCCGGACATGACTTGTATACGAACTTGCAAGAGAGTTCGCTTTATCAATTTGTTGGAACGCCGACCCGTGGTAATAACGTTCTTGACATTGTACTTGCAACAAAAGAAGAATTAATAGAGAATTTGAATGTTGGTGATGAATTCAGTAACAGCGACCATCGTACGATAACTTTCACTTTAAAGTTTACTAGTAACGAACCAAATAGTAGCATCGAAAAAGTCCCTAATTTCAAGAAAGCAAACTTCCATAAACTTAGAGCTATGTTTAAAGAAACTGACTGAGCTTTTTAATTCACAATAACGACATAAATACATCTTGGAAGTTATTCGAAGCCACTTACCTAAAAGCAGTGCAAGACTGCATACCATCGAAAACTCGGCGTCCAGGCCATAATAATAAGCCCAAATGGTGGAATAAAGATATTTCAAACTGCCTGCTTGCTAAAAAATTTGCTAATGATAGATTAAAATCCTCACAAAATGACGAAGAACGGCTGAAATTTGTAGAGCTACGACGCAAAGCCAAAAAGTTCATTAAGCAAAGTAAAAGACCTTAGAGTTACATATTGCGAATCAAAGTAAACAAACCCGAAAGAATTCTATAGTTATATCAGAAAGAAAAAAGTTGTTACTTCAACTGTTGGACCGTTAGTCGATGAAATGGAGAATACACCAAAGACGAAGAACAAATGAGTAATGCCCTCAATACCTTCTTTTGCATCAGTTCTTACAACAGAAGACCTCAGTGATATCCCTACACCATCGCCGATTCAGATTGATAATTCAGATGTTCTAAGCATCACCGTTACAGAGAGAGAAGTATTGAATTGTTTAGATAAACTCAAGGTAATAAAACGCCTGGACCTGATACAATCTCGCCTAGAGTTCTAAAGGAAGCTAAGGATGAGCTCTCTAAACCACTGACATTACTATTCAATAAATCCTTGCAGTCTGGAACTATGCCCGATCAGTGGAAGCTAGCCAACGTAACACCGATATTCAAAAAGGCAGCAATCCCCAGTAACTATCGTCCAATTAGCTTAACCTCAGTTTATTAAAATGCTAGAAACGGTCATACGAGACAGACTCGTAAATCACTTAGAGGAAAATAACATACTTAAAGATACTCAACACGGCTTTCGTAAAAAACGTTCCTGTTTAACAACTGTGACGCATGTCCAGTGTGAGCATGCTGTACAGAACGCCTAGTCATGCCCCACTCTCGCTAGGATCGTCAGGGCAGGAACTTTGGCTGTAGTCTATGTAGAGTTTCCTAACTTAGTTCATGTGAGCCGTTGTACTATAAGTAATATGAATATGTATTTTGTTTTCATCTGAGTCAACGAGTTCTATTTTATATCATTAGTTATAAGTATTGTGTGTAAAACTTATTTGTAATGATGGGAGAAGCGGCAGCCACAGTTGGGGGTCAGTGGGTGCGCCATGCGGGAGGTGGGCCTAACTCACTAGCACTCCCCCCCCTCCCCCCTCCCCTCAGTGCTAGGAAAGCCTTTGTCTATCCCAGAGGAGAGAGAGAAATTACGTAATGATTGTCAGTGGGCGGTCCTTAGTAGTTCACGTTGGGCTCACTAGAGGGCCGAGTATAAAAAGGGAAGTCTAGCCATTTTTTGATCAGAACTCATTAGGCAGAGCGACTTCTCATTTCCCTTGCTACTATATATATTCTTCTGACTGATGTGAACTTTCTCTACTACCTTACATTCTTATCTCCTCTTTTCCCTACCCTTTTTAACTTCCATGGTGCAGAGCTAGTCAGCCAACGTATTATCGCTTGAGTTCTCATGAGATACATGCCTATTAGATAGCCTATTTTGGAAGGGTTAACTTAGAATAGGATTGATTTATGTTTGTTGCACTTGTCTATGCATTTCCCTGTGTGTTATTATTATTATTCATGGTTTCTGCTAGTCTAGGTAATGCTAGACTGGGGTAAGGCTTTTCTGTGTTACGAGTTGTTGTTTGATGCAGTGGTTAAGCGATAAACCTGCATACTCGTTTCGGTTCAGTGAAGCCTAGGTTGTCTTCGCGGCTGACTGTGTTGAGTTAATAATTTACAGTGCGTGAGGGCAAGAGCCTAACCACCCTGTATTTTATTAACAGCTTGTTTTTACTTTGTCAAGGAGCCGGGAGAAAACCAGATACAAGGGATCTGGATTTCTCAAAGTGCACTTGTTAGTGTTAACGTAATACTTTAAACAGTTGTGAGGACTTCGCTAGGCTACGAGCCGTTTTTGCTCAGTCACTGCTACCTTTTGCCCACAGTACCCCAGCTAGACTTTACTCGATTAGTAGATACAGAATAGTATTGAAGCTTTCCTTATGTATGATATTGTTTATGCACTATTGATTTCATGTGTTGCAAGCTTGGCTACTTTAGTGATTAGTGGCCCACGAGCACAATCCGAGTAGGCTATTGCCGTTGCATTTGCGGAGTACTTCTTTTTAATGTTTGCCATTTACTATTGCATATTCTTTTAATTATTCTTATGCCAATTTAAACCTGTAATAGTATTTAATTGCTAGTGTTTTTTCTTATTGAATTACTGTTCAAAATCCGATACGTACTTCTTACGAGCATCCGAGAAGCATCTAACTTTTTTCAGAAGATTCCTTGCTCGATGCTTAAGGACTATTAATTAACGTAACGTAATAGTGCCGATCCGAAGTAGAGGGTGGAGGACTTCTTAAGTTCTTAGTCAAGGGTGGATTACTTCGGCTTCGGCCAACACTATTCTTTGGTGTTGTTGTTTCTTACTTCTTTGTTTGATTGTTGACCAGACTAGAGAATTCCTGTCTCTTTATTAGTCTGTTGTTGAACACTAGTACCGAGTTCTTGTATACCCCGTTATAGCAGATTGAACTCTGGAGGGTATTGGTGTTTTTTGTTCGGCTGGCAGTACTCAGGGGTTGGGATCGTGTGTTTCCGTTGTGGCAGCGAGCCGTATTAGAGTCCTGATTGAGAGCCCTTGTGTACCCGAGTGCCAGGTCGTAACAAATGGCGACCTTGCTTAGGATTTTGTGAACAGTATAAATTTTTGCAGAGTTGTACAACATTTGTTTGTTTGTATTTTAGCGTGCATATTGAAGAATATTTGTTTTTGTATGGCAATTAGTAAAGCATTTAAGAGACTCCAGTTAATTTAGTAATTAGTGCTTGCATAGGAAGTTAAACACTTTGTCTCGAGAATTTTTTTGTGGACTTCAGTATGTCGTGCATTAGCACTGACGATGAGCGAGAGATGCCATTTGAAGGTGTGCCGTTAGTAACCAGTGAGGAGGATGCTAGAGTTTTTGTGAGTAAGCGGTACCACGTGACGGAGGAGAGGCTGACTGGGGTGGATGTTTGTGGCTTGCACCTGATAGCCAAGGTTTTGGGAATTTCCAATGTAGTAGGGATGTCCAAGGGGGAGCTGATTTCCTGGGTGTTGCGTGGGCGACATGGGGTTTCGGAGGAGAGGGCGTTTGGGGGGGTTCCTCCCCAGATCCCCTCTCACTCGACTCCCACAGTGCCGTCCACTCAGTTACCGGAGGTTAGCACTCTCCCACAGAGGGATGAGAATTGGCAGATTGGAGTGCCCTCGGGTGGTGCACATGGTGGTTCCCCAGTTTTTGCCCCCCCTCCTTCAGTAGTGGCAGCTCCCTCTTCCTGTCTGTCTCCAGATATGGTATTTAGACTTGAGCTTGCTAAGATTGAGGCTAGGAAGCAGGAGGATGAGACCAGGAGGCATGAAAATGAGACCAGGAGGCAGGAGGATGAGACGAGGAGGCATGAGATTGAGGTTAGGAGGCATGAGGCTGAGCTTAAGTACGACTCGGAGAAATATTGTGCTAAATTAGATTTAGATAAGTCTCGTGCAGAGTCGACAGGGACTTGGATGGGCCGTGAGGGCCAAGTAAGAGAACAGTCCTTGGCCCAATTAGTCAAATTGGTGCCGGTATTTAGTGAAACTGAAGTCACAGAATTTTTTAATCGTTTTGAGAAGAAATGTAGGGAGCATAATTGGCCTGAAGAGAAGTGGGCAGCTCTAGTCTCCTCAAGACTTACGGGTAAGGGTCTGAAGGCTTATGATGCACTGCCTTTAGAGTCTTGCATTGACTACCCAGAATTGAAGAGAGCTGTCCTACGGGCATACGAGTTGCAACCGGAAACATATCGATTGAAGTTTCGGGGTGTTACAAAGACTAGGGAGGTGACCTTTCTTGAACATGCCCGGGACTTAAAAGATGCACTTAAAAACTGGACACGTTCTGAGAAAGCTGAGACGGCCGAACAGTTGACTGAGCTGTTTCTGCTCGAGCAGTTTTATAAGTGTACTGGTGCAGAAATGACTTTAACTATTAAAGAAAAGAACCCAAAAACTCTACAGGAGGCAGCTGAGATGGCTGACCTCCGGCTATCACTAATTCGTGGGTGCGGGTCTGCCCAGCGTAGTGAGGCAGGTAACAAGGGGCGTGACGCCCCACCCCCCCGAGTTAGTGATATACCTTATGCAAACAAGTACAAGAGCCATGATACCAAGACTGACCACAAGACTAGCACCGTCCCATTTAAGAAGGGGCCGGGCCCTTCCCAGTACCAAGGGAAGCCCAAAGGGGAGGTGGAGTGTTATCATTGTCATAAAAAGGGGCACTTTGCAAGAGTCTGTCCTAGCAAACCACCTACAGCAGCTGTGTCTTTGGCCTGCAACATTGGTGTGTCTCCGAAGTCATCTGAGTTTGCCTGGGGCAGTTCGTCAGAGGCTGAGGCACAGCCAATGCAGAAGCACCTGGGAGGCTCGAACCCTGCTCAGGATGTTTTTTGCGACCATAGAGGGCGGGGTTGCGTGATGTGGGCGGGGCGCAAGCATGGAGTAGAGGTCTTGCGTGATACAGGTGCTTCCCAGACTCTGATGAAAAACTTGACTGGCTACCCTATAAACGCGGCTCGGGTGGTAGTGGTGCAGGGTATTAATGCAACTCGGTCATACCCGCTGGTGCGGTTGGAGTTGGAGGTGGATGGTGTGGCACGTGAATTGGATGTCGGGATTGTGGAGAAACTGCCAGTGGAGGGCGTCGACCTTCTTCTCGGCAACGACTTTGCAATGCCCGCTTCCGAGGTTCTACCCTTAGTCGTTGCCGAGAGGCCGGCCGACGTGAGTAGGGAAGAGCAAGAGTGGGTCGAGCGGTGCCAGACACAACCCATGGCGTGTGTTGTCACCCGAGCTCGGGCAGCTAAAGTGTCACAGCCTAGTCCTCCGCCTTCAGACCAGCGGAGGAACGATCAACAGGAGGAGGCTAAAGCTGGAGTTGGTTTTAAGAGTTTTGACTCGGCGGCTCTCCTGGGTGATTCAGTATTAGCACCATTACTTAATTCTGGAGTAGCCCCTGGGCCTGTCATCGAGAGTGACGAGGCTGGGCATGACGAGTCTCCACGACAGCAACGTTATGTACATCGAGAGAGACAGAGGGAGCAGCCCAGTATCGGGGAAGGTCATGCATTGCTCCGGGAGCAGTTAGATCGCTTGGCACCCTCAGATATAAGTCGGTTGCAACTAGAGGACCCTGAGCTCCAAACGTGTGCTAATGGAGCTGTAGAGCTCGACGAGGACGGCGATGCACAGCCAGGAGATTTTTTTTATTTAGAAGGCATCCTTTATAGGCGTTTTCAAGACCCTAAACGTAGTTGGCAAAAGGGGTCCGGAGTAGTGGACCAGTTGGTGGTGCCACGGGAGTGCAGGGATAGCCTACTGAGGTTGGCGCATGACACACCACTGGCAGGACATCTAGGGGTGAGAAAAACGGTGGCGGCTTTGGGGAAATTGTTTTGGTGGCCGGGGATGAAGTCTCATGTGCAGTCATGGATAAACTCCTGTGATATTTGTCAACGTGTCGGGAAACCGAACCAAGTTATTCCTAAGGCTCCGTTACACCCTATTCCTGTGATTGGGCCACCCTTTAGTAAAATTATTGTTGACATGGTTGGTCCACTCCCTCCCACTAAGGCGGGAAATAAATTTTTGTTAACCATAATGGATGTTGCCACTAGATACCCCGATGCATACCCTATGAAAAATGGAATGGCTAAGACGGTAGTCAGTAACTTGTTGTGGTACTTCTCAAGGTACGGGTACCCGGAGGAGATTCAGTCTGATCAGGGATCTAATTTCACCTCCAACATGTTCAAGCAAACAATGCAACAGCATGGGATACGAGCAGTAGTATCGTCAGCGTATCACCCTGAGAGTCAAGGGGTGCTTGAGCGGTGGCATGCTACACTTAAAAGCATGCTCAGGTGTTATTGTGCTGACAACGGTATGGATTGGGATCTTGGATTGCCTTATGTGCTGTTTGCTGCTCGGGAGGTACCTGGTGAGAGCCTGGGATTTAGTCCAAACGAGCTGATTTTTGGACACCGTGTCAGGGGCCCCCTTAACATGCTGAAAGAAATTTGGGAGGGGACTGTGCAGCCTTGTCCATTATTAAAGTATGTGCTTGAAAGCCGTGAGCGCATGCTTAAAGAGTCTGGAGATGGCAGGTAGAAATTTGACAGAATCACAAGCTTTGATGAAGGACAGGTATGATCGCAAAGTGAGGCTCCGGAAGTTCACTGTAGGACAAGAGGTATTAATTTTGTTGCCTTTGGTTGGTAACCCCCTCTCTGCGAAGTACACTGGACCTTATAAAATTGTAGAAAAAATTTCAGACTTAGATTACCTTGTTGCCACTCCAGACAGGAGGAAAAAGAACCAGTTATGTCACGTGAACCTTATTAAAGAGTATGTGAGGCGCCCCTCTGAGCCTCTCACTGTCCCTGTGTTGGCTTGTTGCGGCCGTGGTGGAGAAGGAGAGGGGGACAGTCAAGCTTCAGAGGAGGATAGCTGGGATCAACATGTTTCAGCGGATCAGTGGGCGGGGAACTCGAGCCTAAGGGCTGACGAGGCTATAGCTCATTTGCCTGAGCCGCAGTTTGATGCTATCCGTCAGTTGTTCGGTTCATACCCCACTGTATTTGCTGAACACCCAGGCCTCACTACTCAGGCTATGCATGATGTTGACGTGGGGGACCATCTACCCTTTAAGTCAATCCCGTACCGTGTGCCCCCCATAAAACTACCAGCTCTGAGGGATGAGTTGGAGTATATGCTCGGTAGAGGGTTGATAGAGAAAGGCACAGTTAAGTGGACTTCCCCTGTAACACTGCAGCCTAAGCCAGATGGCAAGGTACGCTTTTGTATTGATTTCCGTAGGTTAAACGGTTTGACTCCAACTAACCCATATCCTCTTCCTCGGGTTGATGATAGTGTTGACAAAATTGGTAATGCTCGTTTTTTGTCTAAAGTAGATTTAGTAAAAGGTTACTGGCAAGTACCTTTGTCCGAGCGTGCTAAAGAGGTATGTGGTTTTGTTGTGGACGGGAGTACCTACCGGTGCAATGTTATGCCTTACGGGCTTAAGAATGCACCAGCAACGTTTCAGAACCTGATGAATGAAATTGTAAAGGACATTCCAAATTGCACCGTATATTTGGACGATGTAATCATTTATGATGACGACTTTGAGAGCCATTGTGAGCACCTTGAGACCTTGTTCCGGAAACTTAGTGAAGCAGGTCTGGTAGTAAATTTGGCAAAGTGTGACTTCGTAAAAGCTACTGTGCAGTACCTTGGGTTTGTAGTGGGAAGGGGACAGGTGTGCCCTCCTCAGAACAAGGTACAGGCTATCAATAAATTTCCGCACCCAACAACCAAGAAGCAGATTATGAGATTCTTGGGTATGATAGGCTACTACAGACGCTTCATAAAAGGTTACTCAACGGTGTTGGCACCTCTCACAGATTTGTTATCTAAAGACAAAAAGTTTTTGTGGGCACCTGAGTGTGAAAAGGCTTTCACTTTGGTGAAACATTTGCTATGTACTCACCCGATACTCAGGGCCCCAGACTTTAACAGGCCTTTTCAGCTGGCAACAGATGCTAGTGGTGTAGGGGCTGGTGCCGTCTTGCTACAGACAGACAATGAAGGTGTGGAACACCCAGTAAGTTTCTTTTCTAAGAAGTTCAATGCTGCACAAAAGAACTATTCTACAATAGAAAAGGAATTACTGGCGATTGTGCTGTCGCTCAGGCACTTCGAGGTGTATGTTCCAGCCTATGGCCCAGTCGTGGTTATCTACACTGATCATCACCCTTTGAGATTCCTGAATCAATTTCACAATCACAATATGAGACTGACCAGGTGGTCTTTGATGTTGCAGGAGTATAACCTGGACATCCGTCATATTGCTGGATGTGACAATGTGATCGCGGATTGTTTATCAAGGGTGGATGATCAGTCGTAGGCTATCACAGGTGTGTGGGTTTGAGTGGAGGAAAATAGGCTGCCCTTATAGTGCAGCCGGGAAAAACATATTAAAATATAAAAATCATATAAAAAACTCTTTCTTTTGATATAGGTAATCGTATAAGTTTGTCATAGCCTATAGAGTTTGAGTAGTCCACAAACTATCAAACGGCTGAGCTGCTGTAAGCTCGCTCTGGGAGCATGATATTGTGTCTTTTTGCTATTGTTGGGAGGAGTTATAAAATGTGAATTTTTGGTTAATAATAAGATGCGTTTTGGTGATAAACTCAGCTTTGTTTTAGTGCCATGCGGTCGCTGGGTCGCTGGGTGTGAGGGGCTTGATGGGGTTCTGTGTTTGTCAGATTTTAGCTCAGGGTTGAGCAAGTAAAATCTTGGGGGAGGTGTGACGCATGTCCAGTGTGAGCATGCTGTACAGAACGCCTAGTCATGCCCCACTCTCGCTAGGATCGTCAGGGCAGGAACTTTGGCTGTAGTCTATGTAGAGTTTCCTAACTTAGTTCATGTGAGCCGTTGTACTATAAGTAATATGAATATGTATTTTGTTTTCATCTGAGTCAACGAGTTCTATTTTATATCATTAGTTATAAGTATTGTGTGTAAAACTTATTTGTAATGATGGGAGAAGCGGCAGCCACAGTTGGGGGTCAGTGGGTGCGCCATGCGGGAGGTGGGCCTAACTCACTAGCACTCCCCCCCCCCCTCCCCCCTCCCCTCAGTGCTAGGAAAGCCTTTGTCTATCCCAGAGGAGAGAGAGAAATTACGTAATGATTGTCAGTGGGCGGTCCTTAGTAGTTCACGTTGGGCTCACTAGAGGGCCGAGTATAAAAAGGGAAGTCTAGCCATTTTTTGATCAGAACTCATTAGGCAGAGCGACTTCTCATTTCCCTTGCTAACTATATATATTCTTCTGACTGATGTGAACTTTCTCTACTACCTTACATTCTTATCTCCTCTTTTCCCTACCCTTTTTAACTTCCATGGTCCCGTTGGTGCAGAGCTAGTCAGCCAACGTATTATCGCTTGAGTTCTCATGAGATACATGCCTATTAGATAGCCTATTTTGGAAGGGTTAACTTAGAATAGGATTGATTTATGTTTGTTGCACTTGTCTATGCATTTCCCTGTGTGTTATTATTATTATTCCTGGTTCCTGCTAGTCTAGGTAATGCTAGACTGGGGTAAGGCTTTTCTGTGTTACGAGTTGTTGTTTGATGCAGTGGTTAAGCGATAAACCTGCATACTCGTTTCGGTTCAGTGAAGCCTAGGTTGTCTTCGCGGCTGACTGTGTTGAGTTAATAATTTACAGTGCGTGAGGGCAAGAGCCTAACCACCCTGTATTTTATTAACAGCTTGTTTTTACTTTGTCAAGGAGCCGGGAGAAAACCAGATACAAGGGATCTGGATTTCTCAAAGTGCACTTGTTAGTGTTAACGTAATACTTTAAACAGTTGTGAGGACTTCGCTAGGCTACGAGCCGTTTTTGCTCAGTCACTGCTACCTTTTGCCCACAGTACCCCAGCTAGACTTTACTCGATTAGTAGATACAGAATAGTATTGAAGCTTTCCTTATGTATGATATTGTTTATGCACTATTGATTTCATGTGTTGCAAGCTTGGCTACTTTAGTGATTAGTGGCCCACGAGCACAATCCGAGTAGGCTATTGCCGTTGCATTTGCGGAGTACTTCTTTTTAATGTTTGCCATTTACTATTGCATATTCTTTTAATTATTCTTATGCCAATTTAAACCTGTAATAGTATTTAATTGCTAGTGTTTTTCTTATTGAATTACTGTTCAAAATCCGATACGTACTTCTTACGAGCATCCGAGAAGCATCTAACTTTTTTCAGAAGATTCCTTGCTCGATGCTTAAGGACTATTAATTAACGTAACGTAATAGTGCCGATCCGAAGTAGAGGGTGGAGGACTTCTTAAGTTCTTAGTCAAGGGTGGATTACTTCGGCTTCGGCCAACACTATTCTTTGGTGTTGTTGTTTCTTACTTCTTTGTTTGATTGTTGACCAGACTAGAGAATTCCTGTCTCTTTATTAGTCTGTTGTTGAACACTAGTACCGAGTTCTTGTATACCCCGTTATAGCAGATTGAACTCTGGAGGGTATTGGTGTTTTTTGTTCGGCTGGCAGTACTCAGGGGTTGGGATCGTGTGTTTCCGTTGTGGCAGCGAGCCGTATTAGAGTCCTGATTGAGAGCCCTTGTGTACCCGAGTGCCAGGTCGTAACAAAACCTCTTAGACTTCTTCCACGATATCCTCAACCTCTACGATGAGAGTAAAGCTGTAGATATTATATACCTTGATTTTCAAAGGCCTTTGACAAAGTTCCCCACAAACGTTTACTGCTAAAACTAAAAGCGCATGGAATACAAGACGGTGTGTTGAAATGGATAGAAAATTGGCTCAGCGACAGAAAGCAAAGAGTAGTCATAAACGGTAAGGCATCAAAATGGACCAATGTAAGTAGCGGGGTACCCCAGGGATCGTACTAGGACCAATTCTCTTTCTAATTTACATCAACGACATAGATGAGGGTCTCACCTGTACAATCTCAAAATTTGCTGACGATACAAAAATTGCAAATAGCGTACTCTCAAAAGAACAAGTTGACGATATGCAACACAATCTAGATAAATTGTCATGTTGGGCCCAAATTTGGCAAATGAGTTTCAATGCGGATAAATGTAAAGTACTACATATCGGATACCTAAATGAGAAAGCAAACTATTCGATGAATGGCACTCAGCTTAAGAATGTAAACAGAGAAACCGATCTGGGAGTAACAATATCGAGTAACCTAAAACCGAGTCAACAATGTTCAGAAGTTGTTAAGAAGGCAAACAAAATAATTGGCTTTATAGGCAGGTCATTTGAGCATAAATCCAAAGAAGTTATCCTAACCCTTTACAATTCCTTAGTCCGCCCTCTTCTGGAATACTGCGTTCAATCCTGGTGCCCTTATTACCAAAAAGATATAAACAAGCTAGAACGAGTTCAACGTAGAGTTACCAAAATGATACCTAGCCTAAAGAACAAACCATACGAAGAGCGTCTTAGAGAATTAAATCTATTTCCTTTAACCCAGCGCAGATTAAGAGGTGACTTAATTCAAGTGTTCAAAATCATCAAAGGCATCGACAATATGAACTGTAGTAAGTACTCACTATCGACCAATCTAATTACACGCGGGAAACGGTTGCAAAATTATTGGTAAATCTTTTAACTCACACGAATCTAAGAATTTCTTCTTCAATCGAGTTGTCAACTTGTGGAATGGGCTTCCCCGAAACGTTATAGACTGCATCACCGTTGATTCATTTAAACTCCGCCTAGACAAATATCTCGCATCAAACCCACGACTGACTGCGTTTGTAAATGAATAACTTTATTTTATCCCCCCTCAGTTACTAACCCATCTGTCCCCTACTAACTTCCTAATCCTGCCACGGACATTAGTTCCAGGGCAGTAATTCCCTTTCCAATGTTCCCTTACCCACTCTAAACCACTGTTTGGACACTTGATCCTCAGTGTTTTGGAGGACAAGCAACCTAGAAGGGTCACTAGATCTGTTGTTGCTTGATTTCCTTTGTACTCCTTTGTACAATGCTCACAAAAACGATAAACTGTGGCACAATAACAAGCATACAGAGATAATAAACCCCTAGCTGTTAATTTGCCAGGCGGCAGAGGTCTAGCCGGAAGGATATAGGCTTCGGATACCCGGGCTGAGACACCTGCTCTAGCCTAGGGACGTTCCCAAGTCTGTGCGCCAAATTACTCTAATTGAAAGGGTGCTCTCTTGAGAGACTCAGATCGCAAGTATCTGACTCTCTCCTGGTGACCCTAAAACAAAAGCAAGACGGGCTAGCGCAGTGCTGAGTGGACTAGGCAAGGGCCCTCACACAACACAACACTAGACACACAGGGACACAGACAAGAAAATGCCCCCAGACTCCCACGGGTATCCTAGTAAAGTCGTGCGGGTCCACAGGACTCGCACCAGCAGACTTTACTTAAAGGATCGCAAAAAGCCTCCCCTCCGGTCTAGCCCCTGCTAACCTGACACAAGAACACACTAGCAAACATGAAACCACCAAATATGAGACAACAAAAAAGCTTCCTAGGTCTCATTAACAATTACATCTCCGCATAAGGCCCAAAATCCTATCTAATTATCTGAGAGCTCGTCGTTAATACAATAATAGATATAAGGTCTATCAAGGGGATGGGATAATTAAATAGATTGGTGAAGTAGTGGAAGGAAGGTATACAAAGTAAGAGAGAAAGTTTTTAAGTGGGGTTGAGAGGGATAGATATCAAGGGGGTCCGAAGGGTACGACAGTGAGGTGAGCTCTGAGTCTTGAATCTGTCTGGACCCCGCCCTAGGCATGCAGAATACATCCCATGCTTGGCAACACTCAACACAGTTGCCGGGTCAAAATCCTCTACCCCGTGCGTGAGTCGAAACTAAGCCTAATGTTGCAATCAAATGCATATGGCAACATCAGGCTCGTCCCAAGCTGGACTCTCCGCGCGAAGCAACGTCCCCCAGCCGGTCTCTCTCTCCCACTCGTCTCCTCCCACTCTCACTAGACTTACATCTTATATATTATAATGAAACAATCAACTATCGAGAATAAAATATACTAAGATGCGTTGGTTAAGAATAAGGGCAGCTTCAAGCTGTGAAACAACATAAGAATATCCCAGACATTAGTTACGTTGTCGTAGGATATATACTAAGGAAAAGCCTGCCGGCCGGCTGCCGCCAGCCGGTTTCTAAACGGCTGGGCAGCCGACGCGCGCATGCCCGCACGTGGCTACTATGCAGAAGCGTCACACCTTCCCCAAGATATAAGACCCTTGACTAAGTTCTTCATTTCTAACAGAAAGCTTCTCATAGTACCACACACTGTTGCGACACAAGGCACTATATATAAAAAAAATAAAGACTGTTGCGCTCCACCGAGCAAGTTCAACTAACTTAGCGACAATAAGCGAAAACATTCAACTTAGATACTGCTACAACATCTTATACAAAATTCTACACGTTATAAAAATAAAGAGTTTTTATAAGGTTTTTGCTTTTTTAATTTTTGTTTTTTTTTGGCTGAACTACAGTGACAGCCTATTTTCCTCCACACTCAACCCTCAATCCTGTGGCAGTCTAACCAACATCATCCTCCCTTGATAGACAATCCGCTATCACGTTATCAGAACCAGCAATATGGCGTATGTCCAGATTATACTCCTGAAGCATGAGTGACCACCTGGTCAGCCTCATATTCCGGTTATGAAACTGATTCAATATTTCAGAGGGTGATGATCGGTATAAACCACTACGACTGGTCCGAAAGCAGGAACATATACATCGAAGTGCCTGAGCGCCAACACTATCGCCAGGAGTTCTTTTTCAATTACAGAATAATTCCTTTGTGCACTATTGAATTTTTTACGGTAAAAACTCACTGGATGTTCGATACCTTCATCATCTGTCTGTAACAAGACAGCCCCAGCCCCTACGCCACTGGCATCAGTCGCCAGCTGAAAAGGTCTACTGAAGTCTGGGGCCCTGAGTATGGGGTGGGTACATAACAGGTGTTTCACCAAGGAAAACGCCTCTGCACACTCAGGAGACCACCGGAACTTCTTGTCCTTAGATAATAAGTCAGTTAAAGGTGCAAGTACAGTCGAATAGCCTTTGATGAAGCGACGATAATAGCCTATCATACCTAGAAACCGCATGATTTGTTTCTTAGTCGTAGGCTGGGGAAACTGATCGATGGCTTTGATCTTTGTCTGTGGAGGGCACACCTGACCCATCCCCACCTCGAACCCCAGGTACAAAACTGTGGCTTTGACAAAATCGCACTTACCCAGGTTTACCACCAAACCTGCTTCATTCAGTTTATTAAAAAGCTGTCCGATGTGAGCACAGTGACTGTTAAAATCATCGTCGTATATTATGACATCATCTAGGTACACCGTACAGTTGGGAATGTCGGCTACAATGTCGTTCATTAATTTCTGAAACGTTGCAGGGGCATTTTTCAGCCCGTATGGCATAACATGGCAACGATATGTGGCACCGTCCACCACAAACCCACACACCTCTCGCGCTCGCTCAGACAAGGGCACTTGCCAATAACCCTTAACAAGGTCTATCTTAGTGAGGAACTTGGCTTTTCCTATCTTATCCACACTGTCGTCCACGCGAGGGAGAGGGTAGGCATTTGTGGGGGTTAAACCATTCAATCTGCGGAAATCTATACAAAACCGCACCTTGCCATCTGGTTTGGGCTGCAGTGTGACGGGGGAAGTCCACCTTACTGCACCCTCAGAAATCAGCCCACGTTTCAGCATATAATCCAGCTCTTCCCTAAGTGCTGGTAATTTAATAGGGGGAACACGGTATGGCACTGATATAAAGGGCGGGTGGTCCCCAACATCGACATCGTGCACCGCTTGAGTAGTGAGGCCAGGATGCTCCGCGAAAACAGCTGGGTTTGAATCAAACAAGTGCTGCACAGGTACACGCTGTTGCTCAGGCAGGTGCAATATCAACTCGTGAGCCACTTGTCTAGAATTCCCCGCCCACTGATCCGCGGAAACATGGCAATCCCAATTATCCTCCCCCGCAGCTTGACTGTCCCTTCCTCCTTCTCCACCACGATCGCTGCAGATCAACACCGGGACAGTGAGAGGCTCGGAGGGGCGCCTCACATACTCCTTCATCAGATTTACATGGCAAAGTTGGTTCTTTTTCTTACGATCAGGAGTAGCTACTAAATAGTCGAGATCAGAAACCTTCCTTACAACCCGATACGGACCAGAATACTTGGCAGACAAGGGGTGTCCCACCAGAGGCAGTAGTATCAGTACCTCCTGATCTACTTCAAACTCCCTCAGCTTCACCTTCTGGTCGTATCTGTCCTTCATCTGAGCTTGTGAACTCTTAAGGTTCCGACCTGCTACCTCCAAGCTCTTTAGCATTCTCTCACGGCTTTCAACTACATACTTTAGAAGCGAGCATGGCTTTGTGACTCCCTCCCAGATCTCCTTGACTATGTGGAGGCGCCCCCTGACCCTGTGTCCAAAAACCAACTCGTTCGGGCTAAATCCCAAGCTCTCCCCAGGTACTTCTCTCGCAGCAAATAAAACGTATGGGAGACCTAGATCCCAGTCCTTCCCATTTTCCATCCAATAACACCGCAACATACTCTTGAGAGTCGAGTGCCACCTTTCCAAAACTCCCTGACTCTCGGGATGGTAGGCAGATGACACCACAGACACTATCCCATGTTGCTGCATGGTCTGCTTAAACAGAGCAGAAGTAAAATTGGATCCTTGATCAGACTGGATCTCCTGAGGGTAGACATAACGAGAGAAATAGACAAGTAGGTTTTTGACAACAGTCTTAGCCATCCCGTTGCGCATGGGGTAAGCATCTGGATACCGTGTTGCTACATCCATTACAGTTAGTAAAAATTTATTGCCGGCACTAGTGGGGTCAATGGGCCAACCATATCGATAACTACTTTGCTGAAAGGCGGCCCAATGACAGGGATGGGTTGTAACGGGGCTCTCGGGATGACCTGATTGGGTTTCCCAACAACTTGACAAGTGTGACACTGTGACACCCATGACACGACACTCGCCTTTAACCCAGGCCACCAGAAAAGCTTGCTCAGAGCTGCCTCCGTCTTACGTGCCCCCAGGTGCCCTGCCAAAGGCACATCATGAGCTAATCTCAATAAGCTCTCACTGCACACCCTCGGTACTACTAACTGGTCCACTAATCCTGACCCGCCATCCCACTTTTTCTTGGGATCCTGATGTCTCCGATACAAGATCCCCTCGGACAAGAAAAAATCACCAGGCTGCGCATCCCCATCGCTCTCCAGTTCGACAGCACTATTACAACACGCCCTGACTTCAGGATCTTCCAGCTGCAAGGAACATATATCAGCAGGTGCAAGATTATCCAAGTTCATCTTAAATAATTTATTTCCACCTCCAATGTCCCGCTGAGCCATCCTTTCCTCACGCTGCGCATAACGATGCTGTCGCAGAGTCTCTTCCTGCCCTGCACCTGCGCTAGCGGTGACAGGCCCCGGGGCCTCTCCAGACTCTAACATAGGTGCCAATAATGAGTCACCAAGAAACACTGCCGGCTCAAAACTCTCCAATTGACCAACACTTCCCGTTTTCTTGTGACCTTTCCTCCGCGGTTTGATAGACTGAGGTGGTGGCTGCAAGGCTCCGGATGTCTGAGAACGCGTCACAACACACGCCATGGTTTGTACGCTACACTTCTCAACCCACTCCTGTTCCTCCCTACTAACGTCGGCCGCCTTCTCGGCAACGACCAAGGGTGAAACCTTAGAAGCAGGCATCGCAAAGTCGTTGCCGAGGAGGAGGTCGACGCCCCCAACAGGCAAGTTCTCTACACTTCCGACATCCAGCTCCTTCGCCACACCACCCACCTCCAGCTCCATCCGCACCAGCGGGTAGGACTTCGTAGCATTGATCCCCTGAACTACCACCACCCGAGCAGCGTTAATCGGTCTACCAGTAAAGTTCTTTAACAAAGTCTGAGAAGCCCCCGTATCACGCAATAGCTTAACTCCTCGCCTTTTGCCAGCCCACCTCACAAAACCATGCCCTCTATGACCCCCAAAAACGTCGCGGACAGGGTTCGAGCCTTCCGGACTCTTGAACACAGGCTGTGTCCCAACCTCTGACGAACTACCCTTGGCAAACTCAGAAGATATAGGCGACACCCCTATGCTGCGGACCAATGACACAACCTTGTTTGGTGGCTTGTTCGGACAAGCATTTGCAAAGTGACCCTCCTTGTGACATGCAAAGCACTCTTTACTCTTTGGTTTCCCTTGGGAGTGGGAGGTACCATTAGACTTCTTATACGGGACGGTATTTGGTTTATGTTCAGTTTTATTGTCAGTGCTACATGGTTTTGTGTATTTATGTGTATCAAAATTCTTGGGAGGGGGAGGGGTACGATCCTTTGCACCCGACTCACTCCTAGCTGCTGCTTCGCACCCTCGAATTAATGACAGTCGGCGGTCAGCCATTTCTGCTGCCTCCTGGAGAGTTCTAGGATTTTTTTTCCTTTATATTTAATGTTAAGTCCCCGCCTGTGCACTTAAAGAACTGCTCCAAGAGAACCAGCTCACTCAACTCCTCAAAAGTAGCTGCCCTCTCAGAATGCAGCCAATGTCGTAGTGCATCAGACAAGTCCCGGGCGTGTTCTAGGAAGGTACTATCCTTGCCCTTAGTAACACCCCAAAACTTCAAGCTGTAAGTTTCTGGTTGTAACTCATAGGCCCGTAGCACAGCCTTCTTTAGCTCATCATAAACTACACAGGACTCTAAAGGTAGTGCATCATACGCTTTTAGCCCCTTTCCTAGGAGTCTTGATGAAACTAATGCTGCCCACTTTTCCTGAGGCCACTGGTGTTCCTGACACTTCTTCTCAAATCGCATAAAAAACTCAGTCACACATAATTCATCGAACACAGGAGCTAGTTTAAGCAGGTGCGACAATGATTGGTCCCGATGTCTGTTACCTCCCCCAATATTTTGCCCTGTTACCTCCACTCGAGATCTCTCCAGCTCCCTGTCAGCCCGATACCTAGTAGACTCTGCCTGCAGTTCAGCCTCTCGTATAGCTGTTCTCTCTGCGGCCTCAGCCTGAGCTCTAGCAACCTCAGCCTGCACACTAGCCTGTCTCTCGGCAGCCTCAACCTGAGCTCTAGCAACCTCAGCCTGCACACTAACCTGTCTTTCGGCGGCCTCAACCTTGGCCATCTCAAGCCGAAACAACAAATCTGGAGTCAACCCTTGAGGAGGGGAAGGTGCATTTAATGGGAGGGTCCCTGTGATTGAATTCCACGCTGCCATTGACCATCAACTTGGGGGTATGTACTAAATTCAGGCACCCTGACGTTTGATACGGGGGTAGAGTGGAGGGGGGGCTGGGGACCGGGGCCCCCTGTCGCCTCTCCACCCAGGTCTCTCCCTTCTAAACCCAATAACAGAGTCCTCAGCTGATCTTTCCTCATGCCACTTAAACCCTGGTGACCCTGAAGACCTGCCACACACTTTAAGCCATACTTATTCAGCTTCAACACCCTGGCAGCGGTAAGGGGCACCTCTAAAAATCTTCTAGCACCCTCCTCGCTATCGACTAACCACTCCACAGGTCTTTCTCCCTCCGAGGAGCCCGTATCGTGACCTGACCCATCACTGTGTTCTGATGTATTAGACATGCTTGTGTACTGCATTAATTATAACGGTTATAGAATGTGCCTTATCTCCTATGCAAGTATGTATATACTAATGTTTTTTAAAGTCTTTAATGTGTTATATTGGTTGCTCCAAAAAAGAAATCTATGTCCACTGTATTCCTCTAATCATAAGGAATCTCAAAACAAATGACCACTATATTCCTCTGTTCAGTAAATCCTATGCAAGGTCGCCATTTGTTACGTCCTGGGATATATAAACACTGGGCTCTTTCTATTGGACTAGGTATGCGGCAACAAGCAACAACTGAAAATGCTAGATCCAACCCTTATCTATAAACCCAGGCAACAAACCACCCTAAACCGTCAAGAGTCCTGCCTGGACAACAAGGTATCCTATGACTCGGTTACCGGGTGCACGCACTATAGACTGCTGATAGTCAAGCAGGCTATATAAAAGATCACACAATTAAGTTGACTTAAAGCTTCAAGGAAAAGATAGATAACAGAATTAAATTGCAGAAACAATTTAATAACAAACTAGAAGAAAGTACATTTAACGTTATGTTAATTAATACAACTAATCACCCCTGCGTGAAAGAAGGTGAAAGCAAACAGTCCTCAAAACATCGTACAGGTAGACAAGATGCGGGTCTCTAAACTGCATGCGGCTACTGTAGGATCTGATGCTTAGCAAAGAAAGTAAGTTACGGATTTAGAGAACTCTTAACTCATAAGCAGGAATAAATACTAGTGATAGGCCATACAGTGTATAATGGCATAGGTATAATTAAATAAAGGCAGCAACTCGCAACATAACCACATACAGGTGTGCTTCTCACTCTTAGTCAGGCAAGCCTGCTCGGACAGAGTCTCTAAGCCACACCCTGACTCACAATGCTCACAAAAACGATAAACTGTGGCACAATAACAAGCATACAGAGATAATAACCCCTAGCTGTTAATCTGCCAGGTGGCAGAGGTCTAGCCGGAAGGATATAGGCTTCGGATACCCGGGCTGAGCCACCTGCCCTAGCCTAGGGACGTTCCCAAGTCTGTGCGCCAAATTACTCTAATTGAAAGGGTGCTCTCTTGAGAGACTCAGATCGCAAGTATCTGACTCTCTCCTGGCAACCCTAAAACAAAAGCAAGACGTGCTAGCGCAGTGCTGAGTGGACTAGGCAAGGGCCCTCACACAACACAACGCTAGACACACAGGGACACAGACAAGAAAATGCCCCCAGACTCCCACGGGTATCCTAGTAAAGTCGTGCGGGTCCACAGGACTCGCACCAGCAGACTTTACTTAAAGGATCGCAAAAAGCCTCCCCTCCGGTCTAGCCCCTGCTAACCTGACACAAGAAAACACTAGCAAGCATGAAACCACCAAATATGAGACAACAAAAAAGCTTCCTAGGTCTCATTAACAATTAAATCTCTGCATAAGGCCCAAAATCCTATCTAGTTATCTGAGAGCTCGTCGTTAATACAATAATAGATAAAAGGTCTATCAAGGGGATGGGATAATTAAATAGATTGGTGAAGTAGTGGAAGGAAGGTATGCAAAGTAAGAGAGAAAGTTTCTAAGTGGGGTTGAGAGGGATAGATATCAAGGGGGTCCGAAGGGTACGACAGTGAGGTGAGCTCTGAGTCTTGAATCTGTCTGGACCCCACCCTAGGCATGCAAAATACATCCCATGCTTGGCAACACTCAACACAGTTGCCGGGTCAAAATCCTCTACCCCGTGCGTGAGTCGAAACTAAGCCTAACATTGCAATCAAATGCACGTGGCAACATCAGGCTCGTCCCAAGCTGGACTCTCCGCGCGAAGCAACGTCGCCCAGCCGGTCTCTCTCTTCCGCTCGTCTCCTCCCACTCTCACTAGACTTACATCTTATATATTATAATGAAACAATCAACTATCGAGAATAAAATATACTAAGATGCGTTGGTTAAGAATAAGGGCAGCTTCAAGCTGTGAAACAACATAAGAATATCCCAGACATTAGTTACGTTGTCGTAGGATATATACTAAGGAAAAAATATACTAAGGCCGGCTGCCGCCAGCCGGTTTCTAAACGGCTGGGCAGCCGACGCGCGCGCATGCCCGCACGTGGCTACTATGCAGAAGCGTCACACTATGCAGAAGCGTCACAGTCCCATTGTGGAATACTGCGTTCAATCTTATTACCAAAACGATATGAACAAGCTAGAACGAGTTCAACGTAGAGTTACCAAAATGATAGATAGCCAAAAGAACAAACCATACGAGGAGTGCCTTAGAGAATTAAATCTATTTCCTTTAACCCAGCGCAGATTAAGAGGCGACTTAATTCAAGTGTTCAGAATCATCAAAGGCATCGACAATATGAACTGTAGTAAGTACTTCAATATCGACCAATCAAATTACACGCGGGGTAAAGGCCGTGTCTCACACAGTAGGGCCACCGCTCGACAGCTGCCGACAGAGGACGACTTGCACTTTTTCGCCGATTGTAATCGAATCACTGGATCACTGCACGATCATCGCAGGCACACGATTGCTGTACAACAAACCCTCGACAGTCACTCAACACACACGTCACACACACGTCATACATGCCGGCAACACGGCCGTTGTAGAATAAATCGCTGACCGGCGACGCTACTCACTCGGCTATCACACGTTCGTCATACATTTAAAGTACGTTAAGAGCACGATAATGCCGCTTTTGGTTGACAACCATACGTTTACAGCACAACAGACGCACATACGTTGAACGATAAATACGACTGTTGTAGGCCACACACGATATTGACACGGCAAAGGAACCGCCCTATGTATATATATACTGTATATATATATATATATATATATATATATATATATATACAAATAATAACACCCCGTTCTTAATATTAATCATCAATTACAAACCCCAATGTACTTGAATAAAGTATAATAAATACGCTGTAGTTAAGTAGTCGATAGGTGAATGTATACCTATATCATTACACGATCTGGTATACACTGACTTTGATGCAGTATATCATTAGTTTACAAGTGGATGTATTTTAATAAACTTGTAGATGTTTATGTTAACTATAGGCTACACACACACACACACACACACGCACGCAGAGAGAGAGAGTGAGAGTGAGTGAGTGAGAGAGAACTACTCGCAGACATACAATACAGTATATAGACTAAAATAATACACACACACACACACACACACACACACACAATATATATAAACTAAATAATACACAACCAACCACGAAAACGCGCACGCACACACACACACACACACACACACACATACACACAATATATATAAACTAAATAATACACAACCAAACGCGCAAACGCACACACACACACACACACGCACACACACACATACACACAATATATATACACTAAATAATACACAACCACACAAACACACACACAATTTATATATAAATAATGCACAACCAACACGCAAACGCACACACACACACACGCACCAGCATACACACACAATATATAAACTAAATAATACACAACCAACCACGCAAACGCACACACACACACACAATATAAAACACTAAATAATACACAACCAACCACGCAAACGCACACACACACACACACTCTCGCGATAATAATGAGCTTAACTCGCATTGCGTGGATTCCCCTTGACGAACAAGTAACTGAGTAACTGAGTAACTGAGTGAGTAACAATAAATATAAACTAAATAACGCACAACCAAACACGCAAACGCACACACACACACACAATATATATAAACTAAATAATACACAACCAACCACGCAAACGCACACACACACACACACAATATATATATAAACTAAATAATGCACAACCAAACACGCAAACGCACACACACACACACACACAATATATATAAACTAAATAATACACAACCAACCACGCAAACGCACACACACACACACACGCACGCACACACACACACACACACAATATATATAAACTGAATAATACACAACCAACCACGCAAACGCACACACACACACACACACGCACGCACACACACACATACACACACACAATATATATAAACTAAATAATACACAACCAACCACGCAAACGCACACACAGCCTATTAGGTAGAGCTCTCGTCTCACACACGAGGGGTCGGGGGTTCAATCCCGCCGGGCGGAGACAAATTGGGCTTGTCTCCTTTCATGTGTTAGCCTCAGTTCACCTAGCTGTAAATAGGTACCTGGAATAAGTGGACGACGTTGTGACGTCCCATCTGGGGTTGGCAAAAATGGTACAAGGCGAGATGGGTATCATATGGTTCACCTAAGCTGATGGCTACCTAAGCCTTCGGGCGAGACGGTACCGTCTATAGTGAGAATGGTACCATACAGATCCACCCTAAGCCTTCGTTTCCGATGTCGCCAATTGGCTAAAAATACAGACTACACACATCCACAGCCATTCCAACGATACATATAACACCTACACATATAGGAGGCGGGAAATAACGAGCATGCTCACTCCCGCAATACAACTAGAGTAAGTACAACTAGAGTAAGTACACACACACACACGCACGCACACACACACATACACACACACCATATATATAAACTAAATAATACACAACCAACCACGCAAACGCACACACACACACACACACGCACGCACACACACACACTAAATATAAACTAAATAATACACAACCAACCACGCAAACGCACACACGCACACGCACAAACACACACACACACACACAATATATATATAAACTAAATAATACACAACCAAACACGCAAACGTACACGCACAAACACACACACAATATATATATATAAACTAAATAATACACAACCAAACACGGAAACGCACACACACACACACGCACAAAACACACACACACACACACACAATATATATAAACTAAATAATACACAACCAAACATGGAAACGCGCATACACACACACACACACACACACACAAACACACACACACACACAAACTACTCACACACATATAATAAATCATACACAATCAACCATCGATCAGAGGATAACAATGAAGATATCCCAGGATTCACATACGCTCGTTGCACAACATATATACACGGGCGTCACACGATCAAATTTAACGGTTATTTAACAGTTTTTTCTGCCGATTATCGGCCAGAATTTAGTGCAGCCACTATTTTTTGGCCGATCACCGCCGACCATTTCCGCGCCACTCGACCACTCCTCGCCTACCACGATACGAGGCGATCTTTTTACACGATCACAGACGATGTCAGACAATCCTAGAAAAATTCAAATATTTTGAAAATATCGGCTGTGGTCGGCGGCTGACGTACTGTGTGAGACGCGGCCTTAACGGTTATTGGTAAATCTTTTAACTCACACGAATCTAAGAATTTCTTCTTCAATCGAGTTATCAACTTGTGGAATGGGCTTCCCCGAGAAGGTTATAGATTGCAGCACCGTTGATTCTTTTAAACTTCGCATAGACAAATATCTTGCATCAAACCCGCGACTGAATGCGTTTGTAAATTAATAACTTTAATATATTCCCCCCTCATATTCATCAAGGATTATTGCGTATAATACTGTATATTACTAAGACGTTACTCTCTTTTTCCCAGATATACGAAAGATCACTTATAACTGTGTTATGTTACTAACCCATCTGTTCTCTACTAACTTCCTAATACTGCCACGGACAATATTTCCCTTTCCAATTTTCCCTTACCCACTCTAAGCCACTGTTTGGACACTTGATCCTCAGTGTTTTGAAGGACAAGCAGCCTAGCGGGGTCACTAGACCTGTTGTTGCTTGATTTTCTTATTCTCCTTTGTACCTAAATGGTGTGAAGTGTCTAATTATTGCCTAACTAATGAGATGGAATATCTGCTAATCTCCAAAGTAATAGAGCAAAACCCGGAAGATTAAAAAATACCTCCTTTGGACTAGATAGCGTTAACCCCTTGAGTACCAGCGACACACGTTATGCGTCACCTATGTATGTAATGCTAAACGCCAGCGACGCAATGGTTGCGTTCGCGTTAATTACTCTTGTCCTATGGCACCTAGAAGGTTCAGATTTGTATGGAAACTGCTTTAGTATCCCACGCAACAATACCGATAGTTGGAAACCCTCCAAGTCCAACTGTGTGCGTGTGGGCACGCGCGGGAATGATTTTCCAGTATTTTGTCTACCTATTTCCCCATGTTAATTGCGACTTTCCGCCGACCTGCAGGAC
This sequence comes from Paralithodes platypus, assembly GCA_032716605.1. Classification (NCBI taxonomy): domain Eukaryota; kingdom Metazoa; phylum Arthropoda; class Malacostraca; order Decapoda; family Lithodidae; genus Paralithodes; species Paralithodes platypus. The sequence continues at coordinate 129,578 of CM064570.1, forward strand.
CCCTAAATGACCTAGGGGAGCGTTTTTTTGTTTTTTTCTTCTTTATTACTAACCCATCCCATGTGTTTTCAGGGAAAACAAAAATGACAACCTGCTGGTCCCTCGTACATTTGTAATATATCAGCTGGTGCTCAATGGATTAAGGGCTAGAACCGCTCGTGTGGTACCGGCTTTGGTTGTTTCTAGGTTTTACAGGTATATAACACACCCACCTTTCCAACTCATGCCCATTGTTCTAGACTCGTTATAATGAACAGACTATAGAAAAAGACAAAACCTTAGAGATGGACTACGCTGGCAGAGGTATGTGCTCTACCAATCGCCTCATAAATGGAAACACTTCTTCCTTGGCGCAGATCCTATCTGCCCGCCAAATTGCTCAGAAGTCAGTGGATAAGTTTTTAGATATCTTGTTGTCAGACAAACAGACACACAGACAGAAACAGACATACAGACAAAAGCATAAAATAGAACCTCTTCCAACTTCGTTGGCGGAGGTAAAAATCGTCATCGTACTGAAAGGGTTAAAGAGTACACCATAGAGGGGAATTGCACAACTCCTACAGTCTGTTCACTATAATTAGGCCAGAAATCTCGAACCCTAATCTTTTTACCTCAAAAAGGACAAGAGCAAATGGGCTATAAATCCCCACACCTATTCCCTGGCTGACTCTTCTCAAAGGGTAACTATACTAGCTTGAATACTCTAATCCTATTTTAGTTATAGAGGTTAGTTGTCAATTTAGGCATATGATATTGTGACGTCTCCCGGTGTTGGCAGAATGGTTGCATGGGGCATTGCAGCTCGCTAGCGCTCGCAAGGATGGGGGGATGGGCTACAGTTGTCCTAGAATGATCTGCTTTATGTAATTAGTGTCGTGTTGCCACAGACAGTCTAGAAATGGTCTTTGTTTTGGTCTGTGACCGCGCCTTATATTTTATATTCGCTATAATATAAATGTTGCTTGTGTGGGAGGCGAGCGAGAGAGGGTGAGGGAGTACACCTGGCAGCGGGGTGAGCTATGACGCGGCTCGCTTGGGCGCTGACAGCGTTGGCGGCCGGGTGGTCAACTAGTCCCTTCCCATCGAGCTCGTGTTCTTTACCAGCTCAGAGCTTGCCTGACACGCATATCGCCTACATCCTTTGCAATTCTGTCCCCCATACTCGCCACTTTGCATACTATTTCTCTCTCTCGACTTCTCCTTTCTCATTCTCTAATCTTTATTAAACTCAACATCCCTTCTGGTTTCAGCATAGACGTTCACCGTCGACCAGTCGTATTGTACGCGAAGCTCTCAGAGATTTCCATGTATTAGGTTAAGGAGGTATTATGCTTTATTGAGGGTTAGAGAGACGGACTTTTCCGTATGTGTCCTCTCTCGGGAAGGTTGTAGACCGGTATATGTCTCCCTGGCAAGGTGTTGAGTGATTCTGCTTGGTTATCTAAAGCTAGACTAGGGGTAAGGTTACTGTGTCGTTGTCTCCGATGTGTGCAGTGTTAGCTAAGCCCTGCACGACATCGACAGGTACTTTGGGAGCCTAAGTTGTCTTCGGGTGGGTTTACTTTGCGAGCACAGCGCTGTGGTGTGAGAGGGCCATAGCCTATCCCTCACAACATAGTGCTGCCTCTTTGTGTTGGCTTCTGAGGGATCGCCAGGATAGAACTAGGTACTAGAGACCTAGATTTATCAAGAGAGCATCCCCGTCATATAACGTAATCTTCATTATACCACCTTCGGACAACGTTAGGCTACGAGCCGCATGCTCACCCATTGTTGCCCTGCCTTGATACCCCAGCTAGACTTTATTAACTGAGCAGACACTGGTTAGAGATAAGCCCCCATTATTATATGTATGCAACATTATTATTCACTGCACTTTTGAGCCGAGGTTGTTGTTGAGTTGTACAACCCTAGTAGGCTGTTGCGTTGTGTCACGAAGCATTTCTTTAGTTGTCGAGCATTACTATCTTTGCGCAGTCTTTATTATTCGCCTGCCTATTATTACTATATGTCCTAGCATTTATTGTGACCCGTATTCTGCATTATAATTGTTCAAGATTCTTTACGAACATCTTCCCAGCATCAGACTTATTTCAGAAGTTTCCAGTTGATGTTGCAGGACTAGCATTGCACTTTCTTTAATACAGGAGTGCTAGTTATTTGAGTATCTACCGAAACGTTAATTAATCACGTTAACTATCTTTTCTTTGTGTAACATAATCGAGTAATCTTTTACTGTTTGAGAATAGGCTGTTTCATTGAGCGTCAGCCTAGTGTGTGTGTGCACCAGTTACCGAGTCATAGGATACCTCGTTGTCCAGGCAAGACTCAGGGCGGTAATGGTGTTTTGTTTTCCAGTGTTTAAGGCAGGGGTTGGATCTAGTGTTACCGTTGTTGCATTTTGCCATTATCTAGTCCAATGTTGAAGAGCCCTGTGTCTTTGAGAACCTGGATCGTAACAAATGGCGACCTAGCTCAGGATCTTGTGAACTAAGAGATAATTGCAGGATTGTTGTGGTCATTTGTTTTATTGAGGAATATAGTGGGCACGTTAATTTTTTTTTGGCAAAGTAGTATAGCACTTGAGAGTCTTCAGACATTTTTGGCAAGTGAATAGTGCTACATAAGAGTTTGGGGTACTTCTTTTCTGAATATTGTGGTGAGAAATTTTTGTGAGCATCATGTCTTATACCGGGTCAGAGGAGAATGGAGACACAGTACGTAATGTCGAAACTGAGGAACAGCAGCATGATGAAAGGGTTAATCGGGTGAACTGTGAGGAGGATGCTAGGATATTTTTGCAATGGCCTGTTACTGCCGAGCGGTTGGAGGGTATGGATCGGTACGGTCTTCAATGCCTGGCCACAGCTATCGGTCATGCGGTTACTAGCAGCATGACCAAGGATAACTTGATAACGTGTGTACTGGGCAGGGTGACTGGTGAGCGAGATGGGTTGAGTGCTCAGAGCCCTTCGGCCATGCTTCCCCTACACTCGACTCCCAGCCATCCCAGTAGTTTGCCGACCCCGGGTACGCTTCCACAGTTGGGTGGTGACTGGCAGGGTGGGTTGCCCCTGGGGGGACCACCGGTAATTTCAAACATTGTAGCACCTTCACCTCCTCCAGGGTTAACTCCAGAATTATTGTATCAGCTCGAATTAGCTAAGATCGAAGAGAGAAAGGCTATCAGGGTATCTGAGCTTCAGCTTCACCAGCAACAAAGGGCAGGTGAGCTTCAGCAGCAAATAGAGCTAGCAAAATCCAAGCTGAGTCGACCAGGTACTGTGCCGACATGGACGTAGAGAAGTCGCGAGTAGAGACAACGGGACAGCGACTTGGGGCTGGTAACCGTGTTCATGAGCAGTCTCTCTCGCACTTATTGAAACTGGTTCCGGTGTTTGATGAGAGTGGTGTAACAGAATTTTTCACACGCTTTGAGAAGAAGTGCCAGGAACACCAGTGGCCAGAGAATAAATGGGCAGCACTTGTATCCTCTAGATTAATAGGCAAGGGTCTTAAAGCCTACGATGCGTTGCCTATAGAGTCTTGTATTATCTATGAGGAACTCAAGGAGGCTGTCCTGAGAGCATACGAACTATAACCAGAGACGTACAGGTTGAAGTTCCGGGGTGCTACCAAGGGTCGGGAGAGCACCTTTTTGGAGCATGCCCGGGAGCTGTCCGATGCTTTTGGGAATTGGCTGAGGTCGGAGAAAGCTACTACGTTTGACGACATTAAACAGTTGGTGCTTTTAGAGCAGTTTTTCAAATGCACGGGCGGCGACCTGACGTTAAACCTTAAAGAAAAGCAACCAAAAACTCTACAGGAGGCAGCTGAGATGGCTGACCTCCGGCTATCACTAATTCGTGGGTGCGGGTCTGCCCAGCGTAGTGAGGCAGGTAACAAGGGGCGTGACGCCCCACCCCCCCGAGTTAGTGATATACCTTATGCAAACAAGTACAAGAGCCATGATACCAAGACTGACCACAAGACTAGCACCGTCCCATTTAAGAAGGGGCCGGGCCCTTCCCAGTACCAAGGGAAGCCCAAAGGGGAGTTGGAGTGTTATCATTGTCATAAAAAGGGGCACTTTGCAAGAGTCTGTCCTAGCAAACCACCTACAGCAGCTGTGTCTTTGGCCTGCAACATTGGTGTGTCTCCGAAGTCATCTGAGTTTGCCCGGGGCAGTTCGTCAGAGGCTGAGGCACAGTCAATGCAGAAGCACCTGGGAGGCTCGAACCCTGCTCAGGATGTTTTTTGCGACCATAGAGGGCGGGGTTGCGTGATGTGGGCGGGGTGCAAGCATGGAGTAGAGGTCTTGCGTGATACAGGTGCTTCCCAGACTCTGATGAAAAACTTGACTGGCTACCCTATAAACGCGGCCCGGGTGGTGGTGGTGCAGCGTATTAATGCAACTCGGTCATACCCGCTGGTGCGGTTGGAGTTGGAGGTGGATGGTGTGGCACGTGAATTGGATGTCGGGATTGTGGAGAAACTGCCAGTGGAGGGCGTCGACCTTCTTCTCGGCAACGACTTTGCAATGCCCGCTTCTGAGGTTCTACCCTTAGTCGTTGCCGAGAGGCCGGCCGACGTGAGTAGGGAAGAGCAAGAGTGGGTCGAGCGGTGCCAGACACAACCCATGGCGTGTGTTGTCACCCGAGCTCGGGCAGCTAAAGTGTCACAGCCTAGTCCTCCGTCTTCAGACCAGCGGAGGAACGATCAACAGGAGGAGGCTAAAGCTGGAGTTGGTTTTAAGAGTTTTGACTCGGCGGCTCTCCTGGGTGATTCAGTATTAGCACCATTACTTAATTCTGGAGTAGCCCCTGGGCCTGTCATCGAGAGTGACGAGGCTGGGCATGACGAGTCTCCACGACAGCAACGTTATGTACATCGAGAGAGACAGAGGGAGCAACCCAGTATCGGGGAAGGTCATGCATTGCTCCGGGAGCAGTTAGATCGCTTGGCACCCTCAGATATGCGTCGGTTGCAACTAGAGGACTCTGAGCTCCAAACGTGTGCTAATGGAGCTGTAGAGCTCGACGAGGACGACGATGCACAGCCAGGAGATTTTTTGTATTTAGAAGGCATCCTCTATAGGCGTTTTCAAGACCCTAAACGTAGTTGGCAAGAGGGTCCGGAGTAGTGGACCAGTTGGTGGTGCCACGGGAGTGCAGGGATAGCCTACTGAGGTTGGCGCATGACATACCACTGGCAGGACATCTAGGGGTGAGAAAAACGGTGGCGGCTTTAGAAAAATTGTTTTGGTGGCCGGGGTTGAAGGGGCAGGTGGTAACCTGGATAGCAAGGTGTCATACGTGCCAGAGGGTTGGAAAACCTAACCAAACAATTCCGAGAGCCCCGTTGCACCCCATTCCTGTCAGTGGACCGCCCTTCAGTAAGGTCATCATTGATATGGTCGGACCCCTACCCCCTACTAGTGCCGGTAATGAATTTCTATTAACTATCATGGATGTGGCCACTCGTTATCCTGATGCATATCCAATGAGAAATGGCACAGCGAAAACTGTTGTCCGGAACCTGCTCTTGTATTGCTCGCGGTATGGTTACCCGCAAGAGGTGTATCGGACCAAGGTTCTAATTTTACATCTAATCTGTTCAAACAAACTATGATTCAGCATGGCATCAGCACTGTCGTCTCTTCTGCGTATCACCCGGAGAGTCAAGGGGTGTTGGAGAGGTGGCACGCCACGCTGAAAAGCATGCTTCGATATTATTGCGCAGAGAACGGAAAGGATTGGGACCTTGGTCTGCCGTATGTTTTGTCCAGGAAGTACCTGGAGAGAGTCTCGGTTTCAGTCCGAATGAGCTTGTTTTCGGGCATCAGGTGAGGGGCCCTCTCCACATGGTGAAGGAGATTTGGGAGGGTACTGCTAAGCCATGTTCTATGTTGAGATACGTCCTCGAGAGCAGAGAGAGAATGCTTAGAAGTCTGGAGCTGGCCGGGCGTAATTTGGTGAGTTCGCAGGCCTGTATGAAGGACAGGTACGATACTAAGGCGAAATTCCGGGAGTTTCAGGTAGGTCAAGAGGTGTTGGTCCTGTTGCCTTTGTCAGGTCATCCTCTGGCTGCCAAGTACGCTGGGCCTTATCGGGTGGTGTCAAAGATCTCCGATCTAGATTACCTCGTTGCCACTCCAGACCGGAAGAAGCGTAACCAACTATGCCACATTAATTTGTTGAAGGAGTATGTGAGGCGCCCACCTGAGTCACTAGCTGTCCCTGTGTTGACCTGCTGCGGTCATGGTGGAGAAGGAGAGGGGGGCAGCAATGACCAGGTGGATGATAACTGGGATTGTCATGTCTCGGCTGATCAGTGGGCGGGGAATTCGAGCCAATGTGCGCATGATGCTCTGGCGCACCTGCCGGAGGAACAGCAGGTGGCAGTGCAGCGCCTGTTCGATTCATACCCCACTGTATTTGCCGAGCACCCAGGCCTCACTACTCAAGCGGTGCATGACGTCGATGTAGGAGAGCACCCCCCCTTCAAGTCGATACCTTATCGGGTGCCACCCATTAAACTCCCAGCGCTCAGGGATGAGCTGGAGTATATGCTGGCGAGAGGCTTGATCGAGAAGGGGGCAGTACGGTGGACTTCTCCTGTCACTCTGCAGCCCAAACCTGATGGAAAAGTTCGGTTCTGCATTGACTTTAGGCGGTTGAACGGGTTGACCCCCACCAATGCATATCCTCTTCCCCGGGTGGATGACAGTGTGGATAAGATCGGAAAAGCAAGGTACTTGACCAAGGTAGACCTCGTCAAAGGCTACTGGCAAGTACCACTGTCTGAGCGGGCTAAAGAGGTGTGCGGGTTTGTGGTGGATGGCAGTACTTACCGTTGCAACGTGATGCCATATGGTCTGAAAAATGCACCGGCCACTTTCCAGAGCTTATTGAACGACATCGTAGCAGACATCCCAAACTGTACTGTCTACCTTGATGACGTGATCATTTATGACAGCGATTTCCAAAGTCACTGTGAGCACATAGAAGCCTTATTTAGTCAACTTAGTAAAGCAGGCTTGGTGGTTAATCTGGGCAAGTGTGACTTTGTGCAAGCCACGGTGCAGTATCTGGGGTTTGTGGTTGGGTTAGGGCAGGTGAGCCCGCCCCAACAGAAGATACAGGCTATCGACTTGTTCCCCAGGCCGACCACCAAGCGGCAGATCATGAGATTTTTGGGCATGATTGGGTATTACCGCCGCTTTATAAGAGGTAATTCTACTGTGTTAGCTCCTTTGACAGATCTACTAGCTAAAGATAAAAAGTTCTGCTGGGCACCTGAGTGTGAGCAGGCGTTTCGAGTAGTTAAACACCTTTTATGCACTCACCCTATCCTCAGGGTCCCGGACTTTGAACGACCATTTCAGTTGGCGACTGATGCCAGCGGAGTAGGGGCTGGTGCCGTACTTTTGCAGACAGACGAGGAAGGTCTTGAGCATCCAGTCAGTTTCTTTTCAAAGAAATTTAATTCAGCACAGAAAAACTATTCGGTTGTTGAAAAGGAACTGCTGGCAATCGTGTTAGCGCTCAGACACTTTGAGGTCTATGTTCCTGCCTATGGGCCAGTCGTGGTAGTGTATACCGACCACCACCCGCTTAAATTCCTCAATCAATTCCACAACCGGAATATGAGGCTGACCAGATGGTCGCTCATGTTGCAAGAGTACAACTTAGACATTCGCCATATTGCCGATTGTGAGAATGTGATTGCGGACTGTTTGTCGCGGGTGGAGGATCCGGGGTAGGCTACCACAGTATGTTGGTATAGCCTCCTGTCTTGGCTCGCGGTGTATTTTTGCGCTGGTGCTTGTTGGCTCGCGTGTGTAGCATCAGCGTAGGGTCGCAGGGCAGGAGTTGTTGGCTTTGATTAGAAGAAAATTAGGCTACATCTATAGTAGCCACCAAAAACAACATTAAATAAAATATGAAAATTAAATAAAAACTTTCTTTTTGATAATTAATTTTAAGATAATATTGTAGCTGAGTACTGAGTGCAGATGATTTTCCCTCAGTAGGCTGTTCTTCTTAAAGCTCGCTCTGGGAGCACAATGTTATGAATTAATGTATTATATTTGGGAAGGGTGATAAGATTTTTTTTATATATAAATGTTGTTGTATTTTTTGAGGAGACTGAGCTTGCATTCCATGAGTGGCAGAGTGGTTAGGAGTGGCAGATTCTAGCGACATTCTGCCTGTTCAGATATGGACTCATGGTTGAGCGTCCCATATCTTGGGGGGGGTGTGACGCCTCCCGGCGTTGGCAGAATGGTTGCGTGGGGCATTGCAGCCCGCTAGCGCTCGCCAGGATGGGAGGATGGGCTACAGTTGTCCTAGAATGATCTGCTTTATGTAATTAGTGTCATGTTGCCACAGACAGTCTAGAAATGGTCTTTGTTTTGGTCTGTGACCGCGCCTTATATTTTATATTCGCTATAATATAAATGTTGCTTGTGTGGGAGGCGAGCGAGAGAGGGTGAGGGAGTACACCTGGCAGCGGGGTGAGCTATGACGCGGCTCGCTTGGGCGTTGATGGCGTTGGCGGCCGGGTGGTAAACTAGTCCCTTCCCATCGCGGCCTCGTGTTCTTTACCAGCTCAGAGCTTGCCTGACACGCGTATCGCCTACATCCTTTGCAATTCTGTCCCCCATACTCGCCACTTTGCATACTATTTCTCTCTCTCGACTTCTCCTTTCTCATTCTCTAATCTTTATTAAACTCAACATCCCTTCTGGTTTCAGCATAGACGTTCACCGTCGACCAGTCGTATTGTACGCGAAGCTGTCAGAGATTTCCATGTATTAGGTTAAGGAGGTATTATGCTTTATTGAGGGTTAGAGAGACAGACTTTTCCGTATGTGTCCTCTCTCGGGAAGGTTGTAGACCGGTATATGTCTCCCTGGCAAGGTGTTGAGTGATTCTGCTTGGTTATCTAAAGCTAGACTAGGGGTAAGGTTACTGTGTCGTTGTCTCCGATGTGTGCAGTGTTAGCTAAGCCCTGTACGACATCGACAGGTACTGTGGGAGCCTAAGTTGTCTTCGGGTGGGTTTACTTTGCGAGCACAGCGCTGTGGTGTGAGAGGGCCATAGCCTATCCCTCACAACATAGTGCTGCCCTCTTTGTGTTGACTTCTGAGGGATCGCCAGGATAGAACTAGGTACTAGAGACCTAGATTTATCAAGAGAGCATCCCCGTCATATAATGTAATCTTTATTATACCACCTTCGGACAACGTTAGGCTACGAGCCGCATGCTCACCCATTGTTGCCCTGCCTTGATACCCCAGCTAGACTTTATTAACTGAGCAGACACTGGTTAGAGATAAGCCCCCATTATTATATGTATGCAACATTATTATTCACTGCACTTTTGAGCCGAGGTTGTTGTTGAGTTGCACAACCCTAGTAGGCTGTTGCGTTGTGTCACGAAGCATTTCTTTAGTTGTCGAGCATTACTATCTTTGCGCAGTCTTTATTATTCGCCTGCCTATTATTACTATATGTCCTAGCATTTATTGTGACCCGTATTCTGCATTATAATTGTTCAAGATTCTTTACGAACATCTTCCCAGCATCAGACTTATTTCAGAAGTTTCCAGTTGATGTTGCAGGACTAGCATTGCACTTTCTTTAATACAGGAGTGCCAGTTATTTGAGTATCTACCGTAACGTTAATTAATCACGTTAACTATCTTTTCTTTGTGTAACATAATCGAGTAATCTTTTACTGTTTGAGAATAGGCTGTTTCATTGAGCGTCAGCCTAGTGTGTGTGCACCAGTTACCGAGTCATAGGATACCTCGTTGTCCAGGCACGACTCAGGGCGGTAACGGTGTTTTGTTTTCCAGTGTTTAAGGCAGGGGTTGGATCTAGTGTTACCGTTGTTGCATTTTGCCATTATCTAGTCCAATGTTGAAGAGCCCTGTGTCTTTGAGAACCTGGATCGTAACAATGTTAACGGTCAAGAACCAGCCAGCGTAGGTGGAAAACACCTCCAGTATATTTTAGCTTCTACAAAACTAAACTACACCAGGCTTTCCATTTCAAGCCGATATTCCCATCATCCACACCAAAAGCCAATTAAACTACACCAACCTTTCCATTTGAAGCCGATACTTCCATCATTCACATCAAAAGCCGATTCGATCCTGGCCTTGAAGATGGTGTAGTTGATGGTGGCCTCCATGGTGAACTTGCGGATTTGTTTACCCCAGGAGGCCTTCATTACGAACCTGGGGACCTTCTCGGCAGACATGTTGATTATTGGATGTGCCTGAAGAAATAGAAGACAAATGAGAGTGTGTAAGTATTATATATTTGCAGTTATTATAATGCCTTTTCTTTTTACCAGACATTTTGCTTGTTGAAGTTTGATGTGTCTGAAGAGAGGATAATAGAAGAGTGAGACTGCACAGGCATAAGTTATTGTTAAGATCCCTTTTTAACAACCCTTTAAATAACTGTACTGGAGTGGAGCGTGTAGGTTATGGGTAGTAGATTGTAGTAGAGTTATATTAGTAGATGTAGTTTATTGTAGAACTTGGTAGTTAATTCGTCGACATCATCCCGTTACTGTAAAAAAACAACATATTTTTAGATATTTATAGGTAATGAGAAACATAAGAAGCTCAGGAAACTAGCCAACATTTATTCAGGAATAATCTTGATTTGCAGGAACAAAATGAATTACATTAACGATGTAAGCAGGAACAAACTATAAGTAGGTACAGCCTATATCTTAAGTATGTGTTTTAGGAATAAAACAAAATCTTCTATGACCATCTTGGCACCATGGCAGTCGGCGCCCAAGTGCCCAGGTTATCCATCATCCACCCTAAATCTCAATGCCTGTGAGATGTCTGAACCAGATAAATCCACTACTAAAGCTGGTAGGAGAACCCCAATTTTTAGTGAAACTGGGAAAACATTCCTACATAAGATTTCTTGGTGCCAAATTATGCAGAAACCTGTCCACTATCACATATTAAAAATCACCATTCATCCACTTTGGGGATTTTTTTTTGACAGCAGTATAAACAAAAAGTGTTTCAGTCAAAATATGATTGTGGAGTAGGCGTATGGATATTTCAATAATTGTTACACTTTATTTTTAGATAGATTACAACAAAGCTATGAATGTTACATTGTTACCTCTTCCAGGAAAGTTTGAAAGTATGCATATGCCTTAATTTGTTTGTTTGTTTGTTTATTTATTTATTTGTTTGTTTCATTGATCATAGGTAAATAAGACATCTCAAAGTTTATGATTCAATCCTCACGAAATTGGCGGACTGATAGCATATGTGCCAAGGTTAAAGTGGTTTAAATGAAGAAGTGATATGTAGAGTGCATACCTCCGCCAAAGTACGGTGCTCACAAAGTTATTAGCTAATCCTAAGTAAGTGGCTCACAATATTATGAATTGATCCTAATGAAATCTGGTGGATTAACAGGATATGTCATTTGAACAATGAAATTGTCAACTAAAAAAAAAAATCAAATCTTCAATTACAGATATTTTCTATCTGTGTATCTATATCAAGATGTATTTATCATATAGTCAGGTCAAAGCTCTGGAAAATATTTTCAGTGATGTTCTGAACCAGAAAATTTCACCAGATTTTGGCTTATTCTTCAGAGCTTGTCAGTCTCTGCATAGCCATGGAGAGTATTATGAATGAATTAAGCATGACATCACGAACTGCAGAACTCTGGCTACAATGCTTGGAGTACATCAACATAATCAAGGATTTCATCTGTTGTGATAGGCTGGGATTGTGGGATGGTCATTTGAATGCTGTGATCAAATTACTGAACCTTTTTGCTGCAACAGGACACATTCACTATGCCAAATGTGCCCGCCTCTATGTTCAAGAAATGCGCAAGCTTCCTACTAAGCATCCCTGGCTGTACACAAAATTCACTGAGGAGGGGTATCATACTGTTCGCTGGAGTGAGCGACTTTGGGCAGGACTATGGACTGATTTGGTAATTGAAAAGGTCCTGATGAGGTCATTGAAAAGTTGAGGGGGCTTAACACAGGGAAGAGGAATGGCGGAAAGTGTGTAACAGCAGTGGGTGTATAGTATGCATGCCTGTGCTGCAATTCATGAAGCCATGACATCACTAACAGGAAAGCAGCACCATACCAATCCTCAACATGTGGAGTTTGGAACAGCAAGACGTGAACAAATTCTGGAGTGGTTCCATGCCCATGATCCATTTGATAAAACACTACCACAACTTTGATCCCTGTCCAGTGGTCTGGCAGCTAGTGAAGGGATGGTATAAATTGTGATGAAACTGAACTTGTTGGATATGAGATACAGAGAGGCTTAGACAATCAGTCCTATGGAGGTGCTAAAATTAAAAAGAAGCAAATGATTCATACACTAGATGCCTTGAAGCCAGGAGTAAACGTGGACAAAAATAGAGTTCAGATTGATCCTTCTGTCCTTTTCCCCATTGTACAGCTTTGGTACAACAGGAAGATGAGGACATTACAACCTACTTTGCACATGAGATGACGCCATTTCTAACCTCATTGTTCAAGGACTCTTGCATGAGGAAAATAGGCAAGTCAGAATTGGACAGAAAAATAAAAAAGGACCTGAATAACATCATACTGGACTCTCCTACTCAGTTACAACCACCAAGTGTGAATATAATTGATGGTGGTTGGCTACTGCATGTCATCAGATGAAAAAGAAATTCATTGTATTCAGAGGTCATGAATCAGTATAGTTCCTTCCTGATGACCAAGTATGGAATTTGCTGTGTTGTATTTAATAGTTATGAAGAGCATTCTATCAAAGATCATGAGCATTGACGTCATCAGAAGGGAAAGGTATCGGCAGCTATTGTGATCTCTGAAAACTCACAGGCACATAAAGATCAAGAAGCATTCTTTGCCAATCATCAGAACAATTCATTAACCTTTTGGTGAAGCAATGGCTATCGGCCATTGTGTCAAGATAAGTAATGCTGATGCTGACACTATGATTGTATCCTGTGCAATGGAATTTGCTCGCAATGGGCAGAATGTAACAGTTGTAGCAGAAGATAATGATGTGTTCATCATGTTGCTGTACCATTGGGATAATGACCTAGCCGATATCTACATCAGAATTGAAGGCAAACGGCAACGACCTGGACAAATGTTTAGTATGAAAGAAGGCAGCATATCTATACCAGCTGTCATCCGAAGGCTCATTCTCTTCATACATGCATGGAGTAGATGTGACACAACCTCTGCAGCCTTTGGTCAGGGAAAGCTGCATCTCATGAATATTTTGAGGGAGTGTCCAGATGTACAGAGCTTGGCTAACAAAATCAGTAAAGGTGATTCTACTGCAAATGAAGTTAGAGAAGCTGGACAACAACTCTTTAGTTTATTGTATGGCGAAACTGAACAGGATACACTGACTAATCTACGATGTGGAAGGTACATGGTAATGATGGCAAAGTCAAACAGAGTTGAGCCGCAAAGATTGTCTCCAACTGAGCGTGCAGCACACTACTATAGCTTGCGTGTTCATCTCCAGGTTGAAAATTGGACTAATCTAGTCTAGAAGCTACGAAATGGGGCTGGACAATACAAAATGACACTCTTTGCCCTATTATAACTGACCTGGATGCTGCTCCAACCAAGTTACTTCACTTTATTCGGTGCAAATGTAAGTCCAATGGTAAGAATTCCCTTGCGGCTCAAAACAATGCTCCTGCCGGAAGTATGGATTGAAGTGCCTAATGGCTTGTGATGAGGGCTTTGGACAATCATGCAATAACACTGGCACTATTGTGAGTTTAGATGATGATTATGATGATGGTGTTCTGGAAGTTTAATAGCACTAAACAACAAAGACTATTATTTGGGTGGTTGGTTGAGCGCAGTGGTGATAACTCCGCCAGTGAAAATTCACGGTCTGTCCATAAGCCGGAAGAAAGTAGGAAGGAAACCCCTGTTAGTATTAAAGGAGTACTGTACTTTGAAGAGCACATACCTTGTCTTACTCTGGTGGAGGTATGCACTCAACCAATCACCTCCTTAATTGAACCACTTCATCCTTGGAACCTATCCTATTAGTTCACCAAATTTTGTAAGAATCTGTTGATACCTTTGTGAGGGGTCTACTATGGCAGAGGTATGCATTCTACCAATCACCTCGTCACTTAAGCCACTTCCCCCTTGGTACATGTCCTATTGTTCTACCTAATTTTATGAACATCGGTTCATAACTTTTTGAGATATATTGTTTATCCCTACTTCTACCCCTTAATCGTAGGACCGAAAATGGTGAAAATGTTCAGAGTGCTGTAAAAAAAGAAATCCCCAAAGTTAATTAATGGGGATTTTTAATATGTGATTCTGGACATGTTTCTGCATCAAATGACTCCAAGAAAGCTTATGTAGGATTTGTTTCCCACTTCCACCCTTCTCCTACCAGCCCATACTGTCTGTGAAAGAAATGTCCAATTCACATGACCTGTGAGTGTGATCGCTTCACAACAGTATAATACTATGGGACATTATATCCGGCTTTAACCACCAGATAACCCTGAGCAGAAACGGCTGTACAGTTGCCTTCTAATTTACTTGTGACATTATTATATCCACTGTAATATAATAACTAAACCTATATGACAGTAGTATCAATATTCGTATATACTGTATATATTCTTAACCCACAGAATGCAGGTATTTTAATGACCTTGTGTCAACCCCAGTGCCAGCCGATTTACCATTATTATTTTATTGGCTGAACCATAGACTACAGTAGATCTGGACTGGACACGAAAATGGAACTTTGCAGTAAGGGACCCAAAATCGGAGAACGAACCCCCAAGTTCGAACCTCGAAGCCACGAAAATGTGATATTTTCTCTGTTTCGAGATTCGAACTTGAAGGTTCGTTCTCCGATTTTGGGTCCCTTACTGCAAAGTTCCATTTTCGTGTCCAGTCCAGATCTACTGTAGTCTACGGCTGAATCTATCATGTTGGATGACAAAGGAAGGATAGTGGTAAAAATAGCACTCACATAGTCCATTATCGGCCGAAAATATGTAGACAATGTCGTATTTAGGGAGTTGAAAGAGTCAATTTAAATACGGTAAATTTTATCGTACCTGTATCGCTTTTTTGGTTATTCCGACCGACTTCCATGTGCTCCCACCGTTTGGTATCGATGAATATAGGCATTTCAATTAGTTTTATGTTGAGTACCTTTGGTACTCACATGTATTTTTGTGATGTAGGTATTTTGTGATGGTTTCGCAAGATATAGTAAATATGCATTTTGTAAAAAAAAAAAAAAAAAAAACATCTTTGCAAACACACTTTGAGACTATCTGGAGTACATCAACATTGAGTATGACTTACTTTTTCAATGCACAATTGTTTTAGGTATGTAAACATACTCAGGAGACGATCTACGGGTCTGCAAATTACAGATGTTTTTGTCACATTATCTTCAATTATTTATCACTGAAATATATTGGACTTGTCTTTTATCCCTTACACACTCACTAATGATTGTCACAAAGTCATATGATATATAATCCCTGGTAAATATTCTTATATATTATACTGTATATATATACATATATATATATATATATATATATTTGAATATGCATAATTATATTTACATGGTGTTTGGGAGGTGGTACAGGGCTGTAGGGGTTGGTGGTAAGGAGGTGGAAAGGTGGAGTTCTAGTGGTATGAATATGGAGGGCGTTGGTGACCTAGTTTCGTTGCTACCAATCTTTTTCGGCAAGTCCATATAAATACATACCTGGCACTGGGCGTGACAGCACCTACGTCCGTATATATTATATACGGACGTGGCACTCAGTGGGTTAAGTATAAAGTGTAATATAATTTTGTCATCTATGAATCCATTTTGCTTAGTTATTGTAGTTAATCTTCACCTACCATGTTTATCTTTGAATATTGACTAGTTTCGGTATACTATGAAGCACTCTTTAATTGTTTCTGGCCATTATGTGATGAATCTATTAAGTTTATAAAAGGTATGTGGGAGTTAAAGTGATAGTTTAATTGAGATATATTCAATCCTTTGACTACTAGAGGTCTTTCCAAAGCAAAATCAAAAGGGTCTAATGGTAACCTGGTTGTTTCCCAATCCCTCTATGACGTCACACTCATTCATGTATTAGATTTTCATCCTGTCGTCTATTGAGATCATAGTGTCGGTCATAATGGATTTGTGAAAGGGTTGCTCATTAAGTAGTGAAGTTGTTTTGCTTTATGAGGACACTAAGAACATCTTCTTTTACACAGGATTATTAATAGAACTTCCACCTTTTAAGTGTGTTACTTCACCAAGGGTAAGGGTTTAAAAGGGCGTTATTTGGGTCCGAGGCCCAATCTATAGCCTTGGCTACATTTACCGAATCTTGATTATTTATCCCCAAGATAGACTTACTTCCTTCACTTACCTCGACAATAATAACCCGTATAACTGTTTCTCTTTGTGTCTAACCTACACAGAGAGTAATCCAGCTAGCTCTCACAAACCCCTCCTTCTCCTATTCGTTTCACTACACTAAAGAAGCACACCACACACTTTCCACTACACTAACACAAAAAAAGCAGAAATTTAAATGGCGACTGTCGCTCTTTCAACTTTGGGGGAGACACTTGTTGCAGGCATATTTGCCTTTTGTCTCCTTCATACACATAGAATAAAAAAAAAAGTGCAGATGGCATGGAGTATATCAAAGACAAATTGATGTTAATACATTATTTGCAATTAAACCACGTTGATACTTATTAGTGTGGTAAAGGTATAGAATATTCCCGTATGTGGATTTGTAGATTCTTCACACAGAATGTGTATTATGATATCCTCAGTGCACTGTAATTCTTATATTGATATTCAACCCATTGCATGTCCGAAGTTAGTCTGATTTTTACGTGCTAACAGCGAAGATGTGGACGTTAGGTTAGGTTAGGTTAGGTTAGGTTAGGTTAGGTTGTTTGGTTACGTTAATGACAATTTAAGAACATAAGAACACTGAAAATCTAGTGTCTGATTTAATAATGACGTGGGCTGGAAGGGGTTTGAATGTTTAAATTAATATAGAAAAATAAAAATGGTTAGAATATCAAGATGGGAATTACACAGTGTACTAATGATACTATAATACACTTGTGCGAAATCTAAAGACTGCTGATGTGAGAATAAGAGGGTGTACAATAAACGGGTATAATGAAATCATCACTGCCTGGTTGGATGAGTTGGGTGTAATGACATCATCACTGCCTGGTTGGATGAGTGGGGTATAATGACATCATCACTGCCTGGTTGGATGAGTGGGGTGTAATGACATCATCACTGCCTTGTCAGATGACGTCACCATATTAAATAATCAAAAGGAAGAATACACACTGTTTTGCCTGTCTTTATCAATATGGCTATAATCATCGCCGTGTTCCAACCCCGCTATTTTACCACTATCGAGGTTAATATCGTTGAGGTAGGTGAAGAACATAACTAATAGAGATATGAGGATATGAAGAAAGGTTCTTAGTTAACCTGGGAAATACAAGGGTCCTCATACGAGGTTTTGTTGGGTGAAGGCGAGGGTATTCCCCGAGAAGCGCCATAAGCCTTACGGAATGGTCACCATAGCGAACGCGATAAGCCTCACGGAAGCAAAACCATAAAAAAAACTTCCAAAATGCCCCAGGGGCTCTCAAAACAAAGGAGCACGTGATTAGGTGAGATAATTCCCATCTGGTACTTCTTACCACTCATCCTCATGTGTCTTAACCCCCCATTCCCGTCCTTCCCCCCTCTCCCCTCCTCCTCAATTATTGGCTATTTTTTCTCATATTTCCCCCATTTATCGGTTATTTTTTCACGAGAATTTCTCTCATGCGGTTTCGTACACACCAGCGAGTCACTTAGAGATCTCATGCAACACTGAGATCTCTCCCGCGGTGGTCAGTGTGTTGCTAGACGTTGCGAAGCGAGGATGTGTCTCTCTCAGCCTGCGATCCCAACATACGACCGGGTGACGAAATTATAAGTTTTTCACCATCCAAATGCTTTTCCCACTGGTTATATCGCTCTTCAAGGTTCATATGTTCAACATATAAAAAATAATGGAAAAGAAATAATGCTTTACTGTATATCGTAAATCCAACAAAATATGTCACAAACCAAAGCTAGAAATTGACAAATAACCACCCTAGCCTAGCTTAGGGCATTTTTGTATCTTGTGAATTAAATGAAGAGCAAAGGCATAAAAAAAAAAAAAAAAAAAAAAAAAAAAAAGCACTCAAAACAAAGCAATATGTGATTATGTGAGATAATTCCCCTGAATACCTCCTATCACTCCTCTACATGTATCGCAACCCCCTTCCACCCTCCCCCCCTTTTTTTCCCCCTCCTACCCTCTCCTCAATTATCCGGTATTTTCTCTATTATTCCCGATATTTATCGAGTTTGTTCGCGCGAGGACGGCTGGGAGAGAGGGGGGAGGACAGGGCAGTCTTTCTCTGACCCTCTAGCCAGTCCCAGATATTCCCTAGCTGTCACAGTAGCATACGAGACAGTAGAGAGTATGGATGTATGTGTCTCGCCGGTCCGGCTCAGATTACGAAAGCGGGGCTAAAATATGCGTTTTTCACCAGCCAATTGCTGTTACCACTTTTTTTATTGCTCTTCAATGTTCATAATTATGTTCATAGTAAAAGTAAAATAGGTGCATATGGAGAAGTAATAATGTTATATATAGTAAACATGACAATTTTCTTCAGAATTGAAGCAAATACCTTTGCATGGCGGGCACTTTGAACTACCATAGCTTCGCCGTTCTTGGGTTAAAGGGAAATGTGAGCTACGGTTATTCCCGCTACACAGGATCGTGCCATGTTATGTAATAATGTGGTGTAATGTGATGTACTGTGCTGTAATAATGTGCTGTACTGGGCTATAATAATGTGTTGTACTGTGATGTATTCATTTGTTGTACTGTGCTGTAATAATGTGCTGTACTGTGCTATAATAATGTGATGTACTGTGCTGTAATAATGTGCTGTACTGTGCTATAATAATGTGCTGTACTGTGATGTATTAATTTGTTGTAATGTGCTGTAATAATGTGCTGTACTGTGCTATAATAATGTGATGTACTGTGCTATAATAATGTGCTGTACTGGGCTATAATAATGTGCTGTACTGTGCTATAATAATGTGCTGTACTGGGCTATAATAATGTGTTGTACTGTGATGTATTCATTTGTTGTACTGTGCTGTAATAATGTGCTGTACTGTGCTATAATAATGTGATGTACTGTGCTGTAATAATGTGCTGTACTGTGCTATAATAATGTGCTGTACTGTGATGTATTAATTTGTTGTAATGTGCTGTAATAATGTGCTGTACTGTGCTATAATAATGTGATGTACTGTGCTATAATAATGTGCTGTACTGGGCTATAATAATGTGCTGTACTGTGCTATAATAATGTGCTGTACTGGGCTATAATAATGTGTTGTACTGTGATGTATTCATTTGTTGTACTGTGCTGTAATAATGTGCTGTACTGTGCTATAATAATGTGATGTACTGTGCTGTAATAATGTGCTGTACTGTGCTATAATAATGTGATGTACTGTGCTATAATAATGTGCTGTACTGTGCTATAATAATGTGTTGTACTGTACTATAATAATGTGTTGTACTGTGCTATAATAATGTGCTGTACTGGGCTATAATAATGTGCTGTACTGTGCTATAATAATGTGCTGTACTGGGCAATAATAATGTGCTGTACTGGGCTATAATAATGTGCTGTACTGTGATGTATTAATTTGTTGTACTGTGCTGTAATAATGTGTTGTACTGTGCTATAATAATGTGATGTACTGTGCTATAATAATGTGTTGTACTGTACTATAATAATGTGTTGTACTGTACTATAATAATGTGCTGTACTGTACTATAATAATGTGTTGTACTGTGCTATAATAATGTGATGTACTGTACTATAATAATGTGTTGTACTGTACTATAATAATGTGTTGTACTGTACTATAATAATGTGCTGTACTGTACTATAATAATGTGTTGTACTGTGCTATATTAATGTGATGTACTGTGCTATAATAATGTGATGTACTGTGCTATAATAATGTGATGTACTGTGCTATAATAATGTGATGTACTGTGATGTATTAATTTGTTGTACTGTGCTGTAATAATGTGCTGTACTGTGCTGTAATAATGTGTTGTACTGTGATGTAATAATGGGCTGTACTGTGCTGTAATAATGTGCTGTACTGTGCTATAATAATGTGTTGTACTGTGCTATAATAATGTGTTGTATTGTGCTATAATAATGTGTTGTACTGTGCTATAATAATGTGCTGTACTGTACTATAATAATGTGCTGTACTGGGCTATAATAATGTGCTGTACTGTGCTATAATAATGTGCTGTACTGTGCTATAATAATGTGCTGTACTGGGCTATAATAATGTGATGTACTGTGCTATAATAATGTGATGTACTGTGATGTATTAATTTGTTGTACTGTGCTGTAATAATGTGCTGTACTGTGCTATAATAATGTGTTGTACTGTGCTATAATAATGTGTTGTACTGTGCTATAATAATGTGTTGTACTGTGCTATAATAATGTGTTGTACTGTGCTATAATAATGTGCTGTACTGTGCTATAATAATGTGCTGTACTGGGCTATAATAGTGTGCTGTACTGGGCTATAATAATGTGCTGTACTGGGCTATAATAATGTGATGTACTGTGCTATAATAATGTGCTGTACTGTGATGTATTAATTTGTTGTACTGTGCTGTAATAATGTGTTGTATTGTGCTATAATAATGTAATGTACTGTGCTATAATAATGTGCTGTACTGGGCTATAATAATGTGCTGTACGGTGCTATAATAATGTGCTGTACTGGGCTATAATAATGTGCTGTACTGTGATGTATTTATTTGTTGTACTGTGCTGTAATAATGTGCTGTATTGTGCTATAATAATTTAATGTACTGTGCTATAATAATGTGTTGTACTGTGCTATAATAATGTGCTGTACTGGGCTATAATAATGTGCTGTACTGTGATGTATTAATTTGTTGCACTGTGCTGTAATAATGTGCTGTATTGTGTTATAATAATGTAATGTACTGTGCTATAATAATGTGCTGTAATAATTAGCTATACTATGCTGAAATAATGTTCTGTGCTAACACACACAAAGGTCTAGAGATACATATCGTTCCATAAATATGTATTGAGGTATGGGTAAGTAAAGGGCAGATAAAGAATAAAGGATACATAATTATAGACTAACCTTCTGTAAAACAATGCCAACAGCTCAGTACGTCCCGCCGTTCTCAAAGCTATGAGTGGTAATAATGATGTGTGAGTGTGTATGCGTGTGTGTGTGTGGTATCTAAGGGACAGATTAAGAATAAAGGGTAAATAGACTAACCTTCTATATAAACAAAGACAAGCTCTCAATATGTGTCACCGTTCTGAACACGTCCAATACTGGGAGTGGTGAAGATGTGTCATGTGAGTGTGAGTGTGTGTGGGTGTGTGCAGGGATACCCAAATCGAGAGCACAAATTACCACTAGATTGCTAGATTATCAGTCAACATCAGCTAAAATACGCAATATATCGCTACACAATGCCATAGTCTCTAGACCATTGTTTGTGAATTAATCATACCCAAGGATTTAACTAGAATGTTTGTCGCTAGATGTTAATAATTCTGCGAGGTCAAAATTAATAAGTAGTACATCAAGCAGTAAAACAGCTATATTGGTAACACTGAGAGAGAGAGAGTGAGAGTGAGTGAGTGTGTGCGTGCGTGCGTGTGTGTGTGTGTGATCGCATGCTAGTCCCAAGTTCCTTTGTTGCCATAATCTTAGCTGATAAGCAGAGTTACCAAGTGTGTTGCAATTCCCGCTAGCATAGATACAATTACACCTTCAAGCGATTTCTTTTGATTAGTTATCAGAACAGGCATAGGCAAATATTTGTATATTTATTTAGTATATAATTATACAGTATATATATATATATATATATATATATATATATATATATATATATATATATATATATATATATATATATATATATATTTTTTTTTTTTTTTTTTTTTTTTTTTTTGGTATTAATATTAAAACAAAAAAATCTGAATTACTACACTAACTATCAAGTAAGATATAATTACACTGCGTTTTTATAGGCAGAGTTCCGGGAAGGTTCTACAACATATAATGCATAATATACCTCAGATGTGATTCTTGGTTGTCAGCTATACTGTTTATGTATCTTTTTATCTTTTTATGTATTTATGTATCTCTTATAGGCCTATATAATTTTGTTTTCTAAAGAACAGGTGTAAGATCATTAACCCACTGGACCCCAGCTAGTTTAGATTAAATGTACACTGAGAGACCACAGATTTGTCCTTTTTTTTTTTAATAGCTTAAATAGGTGAGAAATGAAGAATAACACACAAAAAAACACTCACCTCGGTCATTTTGGGGTCTTATGGGAGTATGGGGGGGCAGCCTCAGCCATCAGCTGATACCGGGCGGCCTTCAAGCTTCCCGCCCGGCAAGACACAGCTGAGCGCGGCAGAATGGCAGATGTACGATGCGTCCAGTTGTTGAGTGACAGTTATTTACACCACCCGAGCATCATGTGTGCCTTCATAGTGCAGATATTAGCAACATGTATCACATACTGTCATTGTAAGTGAAGTTACAGTGTGATAAGTGCATAGATTCAAGTTTTATAAGTGTCGAGGGAGTGGCAAGCCTCACGCGCGTCCTGGTTACCATGACGGCTGGCGGGCTGGCAGCCATCTTGCTCATGAACTCACGCACGTACACACTGCCAGCTGACTGACACCTGACTCCCCCTTCACTCACTCTCACTATTATTATGCCTCTCTCAAGTACTCTGTTTATTGATTTTATACTTTACCGTATATTTTATAGTTAGAATATGAGTGTTACACATTGTTTTAGGCACTTTTGACTGAAATATGGGTTTAGACGTATTCTTAGTGGGGAGACAGGGGAGGTGGTGATGAAGGCAAGGAGAGTGGGTGAGGACCAGTGTACACATAAGCCTAACTTGCTGTGTACGTAGCAACATGACACACTATCTTGTCTCTTCTTACCCCTACCATGACCTGGCGGAATTTTGAGGAATGCCGAGGGGTCTGGGTCATCCTCCTCCTTCTCTTCCCCACTTGGTGGAGATTCAACTATGTTATGGGAAGCATTAGTGGAGCGATAAACATAGTGAGGCGACGAGGTACCTCCAACACTCACAATGTAAACGAGGTATCGTGGATTCACGATAGTCAGTGGTATAACATACGTTTTCTATGCATCATACCCTATATACAGTATGAAACAATACAGTATGTACAGTATGTAAGTATGTAAGCTTGACAGTAAGTATGTAAGCTTAATAAGTTAAATAAGGCCTATTAATCCCGGTGGATCATATATACTTTAATTAATTTCATTGGGGGTGTTTGGTGTTGTGGTGAAATTAATAAAATATAGATAATCAGTAGGTTCAGGGATATTTCGTAGCGAGGCTGGTCTATATGATCTGTGCCCTATGAATATTCCTTCCTCTCACTTAAACATTAGGCCTACCATAGCGCGGTTGGGAGTATGAACATGATTAGATTAATAAACCTTTAACCGTCCTGGTGGTGTAATGGTTAAGGTGGCAAAAATCTGTGTGTGATAACCCGGGTTCGAATCCCGGTGGATCATATATACTTTAATTAATTTCATTGGGGGTGTTTGGTGTTGTGGTGGAATTAATAAAATATAGAATATACTAAAGTATAGTATTTATGAGTCTTTAGGAATGCATATATGATTTATCATATAGCCATGTCGGAATATTATAAAAGTGGTGCGATATTTACAGCTAGATATCCGCTACAAACTTAGCAGTATCCGCTAAATTCGTAGCGCAAGACGATGACGTCTCGGACGGAGACGCCTCGCGCTAAAGCTCCTTTGTCCACCGTCGAGACAACCCTACCTCCACTCCTCAGTTCGCCGCAATCCTGGTTCCGGCTTCATTCAGCTGTCTAACAGACAGCTAAGCTTATAATATTATGATTTAGACTTCTTCAATATTATTCCTTATCCCATTATAGTAAAGTGCGCCCCACGTGGCCGCTTGGTATAAACAACCTCCCAATACTGTTCGAGAAGTAGCCATTTGTCTACCATCCACCAACAAACATCGATTTCCACAGTACCTAACTACAACTTTCCAATGGTGATTTAATAGTGAGTTACACTCCCATTATTTGTTATTCATTCACATTTTATATGAGCGGACATTTTCAGTGTAGGTAGAGTAAACTCAACTTCTTTAAATCCGCCATATTGGTGCCCAGACCCGGGACTTTGGCCCACAGTTTAAATTTCCGATAGTTAGGTATTATGAGCAAGGGTAATGTTGAGGGAGGTTGTAGATCGAAGGATCCTGGGGGAGTAGGTCTTGGGTTTAACCCGGTGCAGGTAGTGGCCGATGTAGACCGCATTGCGGTATTCGGCCACTCCTACGTGACTCGGCTGAGTGCAGCAGACCAGGGCCCGGTGGATTACAGGGGAGCGAGCGAGGATCGGCGGTTCCAGTTTCGCTACTTTGGGGTGCCAGGGGCTAGCATCGATAGTCTTAAGTCCTCCGATGAGTTGGGTAGGCTGGTATTATACCGGCTTCTTTACACCTATTTACTCATCGGGGGCAACGACATAGCCCCTGACACCGATCCTCGTGCTCTGGCTGTAGCCTTGGGGAACCTGGCTCTGGCTGTCGAGAGCGACACGGGAGGTATTGCCAATTGATAAGTCTTGCCACTGTTGGGCAACATCATAAGGTATATCCCATATGAATTTGAACCGTCTAGCTACCATAGGATAAGAATAAATATGCACAAAAGTGGCGGTGGGATAAGTGGGTAAACTGGCATTCCCCATCCGCCCTTACTCACCCGCGCAGATGGGCTAGGGGGTTGCCGCGTACCGCCACTGTTCGGCAACATCATATGGTAGTTTACCATACCATCCTCAAGCCTCTAGCTACCATAGGACAAGAGTAAATCATTTCGAAGTAGCGGACGCAACGTATGCGGCGCTGGGGTTTTGCGTTACATACATTGCCAACGCATACATTGCCGATGCATACGCTGCGTCGCTGGGGTCCAGTGGGTTAAAGGTGTATTTTGTTTACTCGAGAAACGTAAGAACAATGTCTGGCTACCCAAACCCCTTCACGAGATATTTTTATCCTAGCCGAAGGCCAATTTTTTTAAAGTTACAGACTTGCTATCTCTCGCCCAGGAAAAAATTGATACCTGAATGAGGTCAATCGTCGTCTTATCATCAAACCAATGGAGTGATACGTTCTAGGGGAAACAGGGGAGATCCAAAGAGCACCCCATATGGATCATATAGGGTTATGGGGTTAAAAGTGAATTCACACAAGCGTTTTTTCCTGCAACATGAGAACCGTAACCATATTCTGCCCGCATGTTGGTGGGGCTATTGTACACTGGTATCGGTAACTAGCATGATGATGGATTGTCATAGGTGAAGTCATTTGGATGAAAGTATACTGTAGATGCTGACATATGAGGGTTGCGATAAAGTATTGCCGGAAGAAAAGAAAAAATCGTCTAAATTCAGCTAATAAAAGTATACTGTAGATGCTGACAGATGAGGGTTGCGGCAAAGGTCTACCGAAAAAAAATCGTCTAAATCCAGCTAATTAAAGTATATTGTACTGTAGATGCTGACAGATGAGTGTTGCGGTAAAGGATTGCCGGGATTAAAAATAATAATAGTAATAATAATACTGATGATAATAATAAAAAGATAATAATAATATATACAAAAAATCGTCAAGTCCAGCTATTCTTGCTATATTGATACAATTTTGTACCGTTTTAGAAGGATCTGAGGTAGTAAAAAATAGCTAAGTGAGATAATTCGAAGCCTGTTCATTGTTGGAGGCTCTTTTTAAACTGAATATATTCGTCTAATAGTTGCCAGAATAAAGTTACAAGGACGGCACCGGTACTGAAACGGTTAAGACTGGCTAAACAGAACAACTGTGATTCACTGAAACTGACAACACAAAATGATTGTACTACTTGTGAATTTATAATAAATGTATACCATGTACGCTATATGCGCAGGCATGTACTGTATATGTATACAGTATGTGTGAGGATGATTATGTATATGTATTTTGTGTAATGTGTTTTTGTATATTTGTCGGTATATACGTGTGTACTGTGTATGTTTATGCTTACTTATGAGTGTGTGTGTGTGTGTGTGGGTGTCTTATATGTGTGCATATGTGTGTAGGTGCATAGTACGTATACACAACACCCAAAATCAACAATGGTATTCTTCACCATTATTCTCGCTCTTGCCTTGTTCTAATCTGTTTGTTCTTGTTATTCCGTGTTCCCACGTTATTGTAAACCTATTTGCTCTGTCCAAAAAAGTTATGAATCGTTTTTCAGATAGGATATGCACCAAGGAAGAATTGATTCAAATTAGGAGTCGGATCCGGATAGATATTTCTCTCGCCCTAGGTGTGAAAGGGATTGCCAATAACCTTTCATCAGATCTATTTTGGTGATGAAACTTGCTGTGCCAATCTGATCTATACAATCATCTATTCTTGGTAAGGGGTATGTGTCAGTCTTTGTTACCGAGTTGACTTGCCTAATAAAATAAAATTATTTATTTGTATTATTTTTAATATAGTCTATACAAAAACGATACTTCCCACCTGGCTTTGGAACAAGGGTGACCGGGCTACTCCACTGACTCATGGCTCTGGTGATTAGTTTATTATCAAGCATATAATCTAGTTCTACTTGCAAAATACCGCGACGTTGAGGGGAGACACGGTAGGGAGATAATTTTATTGGGTCAGCATCCCCAACATCAACATCATGAGCAGCCAGTGAAGTGAGACCTGGAACATCCTGGAACACACATTGAGTCTGTGAAAGAACATTGATTAGTTGACTAGCTTTATCAGGGGAAAGGTGACACAGGTGATTAGGCAACTCCTTCCAGGCAACAGAATTATCCCCAAAAGTACTTAGATTACCTAGAGTTAGATGACTGAAGACATCCTCAACCTCGGGATCAAGACTGACACACTCAGGACCCGGGACAGTCTGGCATGGGGCAGATGAACACTTCTCATCACCCATACCAGAGTGCCCAAGGTTACCCACATCAAGAACAGCAACTGAGGGAGAAGAGTCAAGGGCGCGATGGTAAGGCTTCAGCATGTTGATGTGAAAGACCTGTTGAGACTTCTTCCTGTCTGGAGTAGCGCACTAGCCACAACATAATCTGTCACACCAACCTGTTTTATGACTTTGTAGGGACCACAGAACCTAGCAGCCAGGGGTTGGCCAAATAAGGGGAGCAGAACCAGGACTTCATCCCCAGGTTGAAATTCCCAAATTCGAGCCTGCTTATCATACCAAACCTTCATGGCATTTTGTGCAACCTTCAAATTCTGGGCCGCAAACTCACAAGAGGTTCTTAACCCTTAACTGTCGGCGCACAACATAAGTCGAGTTAAATAAAGCTGGACTATGTGGCGGCGCTCGACATAGGTCGTGTGGCAATTTCAGCACGTAATGTTGCTGAGAGAGAGAGACAAGTGGTGGCAGGAGAGTAGCGAGCGTATGACTGCTCCAGACCACCGCGGCGAACCTACTGACACAAATCCCACCTCCTCCCTCCCTCTCTCACTCGCTATATACGGAATTGTATGGGGAAAGTGCCTAATTACATGCTTTTTGCACTCGCGTTGCACGGTTGTTGCAAGAAAACTAGCCATCATAAAAGGATCGTTATGGTGTAATTCGAAAACTCTGTTTATGCCCTTTCAGGGATAGATACTTGTTTTACGTTCTGGGTTTTATTTAGGCATGAAAACGATCACGTAAACAGCCCTATTTTGGCTAAAAACACCCCGCTGGGCGGTACATATAAATAAACCGCCTAGGCCGCTAATAAGGTGTTAATCAAGTTTATAATTCAGAGACCTATTTGAGTAGATTCAGTTCCCCCTCATGACCGACAAAGTTATCATTTAACAGTTGTAAGGGACCGCGCACTTTGTGACCAAAGATCAACTCGTTAGGGGAAAAACCGAGTGATTCTGTGGGGACTTCACGGGTCGCGAACAGCAAAAAGTGCACACCCTTGTCCCAGTCACCTCCAGTCTCTTCACAATATTTCCTTAATATAGATTTCCAAGGTCTGATGGTAGCGTTCGAGAACCCCCTGACTCTCAGGGTGGTAGGAGCTAGATTTGATGTGGTCTATACCCAATTCCTTAAGAGACTGTTGGAATAAATTGGATGTAAAATTTGTCCTTCGATCACTCTGTACTTCAAAGGGAAAACCCATTCTTGTGAAGAATTTCAACAACTCTTTTATAATGACTGGAGAAGAGATGTTGTGGAGGGGTATGGCTTCCGGGTAACGGGTTGCCATGTCCATAATGGTCAATAGGTAATTATGTCTCTGGGAGGTTTTAGGTAATGGGCCTACCACATCAATCACCACCCGAGTGAAAGGTTTTTCAAACAATGGCAAAGGCACCAGAGGACTAACAGGGACCTTTTGGTTGGCTTTACCAGTCACTTGACAAGTGTGGCATACACTACAAAACTGGGCCACATCCGCTCGCATTCCTGGCCAGTAGAAGTGCGTGCGGATGCGCTCCAGAGTTTTTCGCACACCCAAGTGCCCCGCCAAGGGGATGTCATGAGCCATCTCAAATATAGCTCGACGACAAGGCTTGGGGACAACCACCTGATGGATGTCCCATGCCCCACCATCTATGGGTCTGTTTGGCGGAGGCCATCTTCGCCACAAAACACCATTCTTCATGTACAAGCATTCGCCAAGCTCATTCTCACTTTCCTCCTCACTCACAGCACTAGAAGCCAATTCCTTACACTCTTCATCTTTACTTTGTAATTCCACCAGGCCACCAATACTGTTCGAGGGGAGGTCACTACCGAATTCATTCATGTCCAGGTCTGCCATGAAGGTGTCGGACAGATTTACTACCCTTTGTTCAGTTGGAACATTAATGGACTCAGTTAGAGCCTCATTTCTCACCTCCCCACTCATCTCACCCTCACTCCCTTGTGGAGTTACAGAGGACAGAATATCTGGAGGGGAATTGTGCTCAGAGGGGATTGCTATTTGGGCCATGGACCTTGTGACTGCACACACTGGGAAAGCCTCAGGTATCTCCTTCTCGAGCACACAGGTTAATGGCTCATCAACAGGGGCGAATGACAGGACTGGATCAAGTTGTACCCGATCCCCCGCCAAATCGTTACCCAAAAGGAGACTCACGCCTGGCACAGGCAATTCCTCTGCCAGGCCAACACATGCCTTACCCTTGAACAAGTCACATTATAGTTCCACATGAGCTAAGGGAACAGAAAAAGGTCCACCAGCACCCCTCAACACAACATGGTCGTCAGTTAGACATAAACCAGGGTTAGGATTCAACAACAGTGCGAGTGAGGCGCCTGTATCACACATAATTCTTACCTCATGCACACAACTATGCATCTTTACTGTACCTGATGAAATAAATGGGCGGTAACTGTCAGAAGAGCAAACAGTTGGTGGAAGGCTAACTACTGGTTTGGTTACAGCACATTGCATCACACATGCCACCAGACCATTCTCACCGTCACTTTGAGGTTCACTTATATCTTTCCCACGAGAATCCGACACCACTGCCACAGATTCTCTTTGTCTTTCATCTCTCTCTTTTCGGGGGAGCATCCTGAGGGTTACGAGAGTAAGACGATGTAACAGGGTTGGGAGAGTGAGTGGATTTACTTGCAACATGATTCCTGTTTTGATTATAGTTATTGCTATTGGGGTTATCATAAGGTTTCTTACCACGGGGCTTATTAATCAGAACATAATCATCAGCCATGGCTGTGAGACTGTCTGTGAGACTGTCTTCTTTCTTACCTCTCAAATGATAAGCCACCTGTGGTTCAATTTTCCACAAGAAGTTTTCCAGCAAGACCAGGTCCTTAAACCCGTACTGTACCGTAGGATACAGTAATAAAAGTCCCCAGCAGTCCCAAGCAATGTGGCCAAAATGGCAGGAGAGACCACCTTTCCACCTCCAGAGATGAGGCAACAATGGCCCTCCCACACTTCAGTGGGTCTCATATTAGCTGAGAAGTGTTGCCATAACGGGAGCAGTGCTCACACGGTCGTGGTAACTGGTACAGCCTTGTACAGGCAGTTACAAGGAAAGTATATTACTGACGATTATATCCGTTGCTGAGACTGAGGAGTAATTATATACTGAAGACTATAGCCGTCGCTGGGAGCTACTTTTGAGGAGTTGAGTGAGCTGGTTCTCTTGGAGCAGTTCTTTAAGTGCACAGGCGGGGACTTAACATTAAATATAAAGGAAACAAATCCTAGAACTCTCCAGGAGGCAGCAGAAATGGCTGACCTTCGACTGTCATTAATTCGAGGGTGCGGAGCAGCAGCTAGGAGTGAGTCGGGTGAAAAGGATCATACCCCTCCCCCTCCCAAGAATTTTGATACACATAAATACACAAAACCATCTAGCACTGACAATAAAACTGAACAAAAACCAAATACCGTCCCGTATAAGAAGTCTAATGGTACCTCCCACTCCCAAGGGAAACCAAAGAGTAAAGAGTACTTTGCATGTCACAAGGAGGGTCACTTTGCAAATGCTCGTCCGAACAAGCCACCAAACAAGGTTGTGTCATTGGCCCGCAGCATAGGGGTGTCGCCTATATCTTCTGAGTTTGCCAAGGGTAGTTCGTCAGAGGGTGGGACACAGCCTGTGTTCAAGAGTCCGGAAGGCTCGAACCTTGTCCGCGACGTCTTTGGGGGTCATAGAGGGCATGGTTTTGTGAGGTGGGGTGGCGAAAGGCGAGGAGTTAAGCTGTTGCGTAATACGAGGGCTTCTCAGACCTTGTTAAAGAACTTTACTGGTAGACCGATTAACGCTGCTCGGGTGGTGGTAGTTCAGGGGATCAATGCTATGAAGTCCTACCCGCTGGTGCGGATGGAGCTGGAGGTGGGTGGTGTGGCGAAGGAGCTGGATGTGGGAATTGTGGAGAACTTGCCTGTTGGGGGCGTCGACCTCCTCCTCGGCAACGACTTTGCGGTGCCTGCTTCTAAGGTTTCACCCTTGGTCGTTGCCGAAAAGGCGGCCGACGTTAGTAGGGAGGAACAGGAGTGGGTTGAGAAGTGTAGCGTACAAACCATGGCGTGTGTTGTGACGCGTTCTCAGACATCCGGAGCCTTGCAGCCACCACCTCAGTCTATCAAACCGCGGAGGAAAGGTCACAAGAAAACGGGAAGTGTTGGTCAATTGGAGAGTTTTTGAGCCGGCAGTGTTTCTTGGTGACTCATTATTGGCACCTATGGTAGAGTCTGGAGAGGCCCCGGGGCCTGTCACCGCTAGTGCAGGTGCAGGGCTGGAAGAGACTCTGCGACAGCATTGTTATGCGCAGCGTGAGGAAAGGATGGCTCAGCGGGACATTGGAGGTGGAAATAAGTTATTTGAGATGAACTTGGATAATCTCGCACATGCTGATATATGTTCCTTGCAGCTGGAAGATCCTGAAGTCAGGGCGTGTGGTAATGGTGCTATCGAACTGGAGAGCGATGGGGATGAGCAGCCTGGTGATTTTTTCTTGTCCGAGGGGATCTTGTATCGGAGACATCAGGATCCCAAGAAAAAGTGGGAGTGCGGGTCAGGATTAGTGGACCAGTTAGTAGTACCGAGGGTGTGCCGTGAGAGCTTATTGAGATTAGCTCTTGATGTGCCTTTGGCAGGGCACCTGGGGGCACGTAAGACGGAGGCAGCTATGAGCAAGCTTTTCTGGTGGCCTGGGTTAAAGGCGAGTGTCGTGTCATGGGTGTCACAGTGTCACACTTGTCAAGTTGTTGGGAAACCCAATCAGGTCATCCCGAGAGCCCCGTTACAACCCATCCCTGTCATTGGGCCGCCCTTCAGCAAAGTAGTTATCGATATGGTTGGCCCATTGCCCCCCACTAGTGCCGGCAATAAATTTTGACTAACTGTAATGGATGTAGCAACACGGTATCCAGATGCTTACCCCATGCGCAACTGGATGGCTAAGACTGTTGTCAAAAACCTACTTGTCTATTTCTCTCGTTATGGCTACCCTCAGGAGATCCAGTCTGATCAGGGATCCAATTTTACTTCTGCTCTGTTTAAGCAGACCATGCAGCAACATGGGATAGTGTCTGTGGTGTCATCTGCCTACCATCCCGAGAGTCAGGGAGTTTTGGAAAGGTGGCACTCGACTCTCAAGAGTATGTTGCGGTGTTATTGCATGGAAAATGGGAAGGACTGGGATCTAGGTCTCCCATACGTTTTATTTGCTGCGAGAGAAGTACCTGGGGAGAGCTTGGGATTTAGCCCGAAAGAGTTGGTTTTTGGACACAGGGTCAGGGGGCCCCTCCACATAGTCAAGGAGATCTGGGAGGGAGTCACAAAGCCATGCTCGCTTCTAAAGTATGTAGTTGAAAGCCGTGAGAGAATGCTAAAGAGCCTGGAGGTAGCAGGTCGGAACCTTAGTTCACAAGCTCAGATGAAGGACAGATACCACCAGAAGGTGAAGCTGAGGGAGTTTGAAGTAGATCAGGAGTTACTGATACTACTGCCTCTGGTGGGACACCCCTTGTCTGCCAAGTATTCTGGTCCATATCGGGTTGTAAGGAAGGTTTCTGATCTCGACTATTTAGTAGCTACTCCTGATCGTAAGAAAAAGAACCAACTTTGCCATGTAAATCTGATGAAAGAGTATGTGAGGCGCCCCTCCGAGCCTCTCACTGTCCCGGTGTTGATCTGCAGCGATCGTGGTGGAGAAGGAGGAAGGGACAGTCAAGCTGCGGGGGAGGATAATTGGGATTGTCATGTTTCCGCGGATCAGTGGGCGGGGAATTCTAGACAAGTGGCTCACGAGTTGATATTGCACCTGCTTGAGCAACAACGTGTAGCTGTGCAGCACTTGTTTGATTCAAACCCAGCTGTTTTCGTGGAGCATCGTGGCCTCACTACTCAAGCGGTGCAAGATGTCGATGTTGGGGACCACCCGCCCTTTAAATCAGTGCCATACCGTGTTCCCCCTATTAAATTACCAGCACTTAGGGAAGAGCTGGATTATATGCTGAAACGTGGGCTGATTTCAGAGGGTGCAGTAAGGTGGACTTCCCCAGTCACACTGCAGCCCAAACCAGATGGCAAGGTGCGGTTTTGTATAGATTTCCGCAGGTTGAATGGTTTAACCCCCACAAATGCCTACCCTCTCCCTCGCGTGGACGACAGTGTGGATAAGATAGGAAAAGCCAAGTTCCTCACTAAGATAGACCTTGTTAAGGGATATTGGCAAGTGCCCTTGTCTGAGCGAGCGCGAGAGGTGTGTGGGTTTGTGGTGGACGGTACCACATATTGTTGCCATGTTATGCCATACGGGCTGAAAAATGCCCCTGCAACGTTTCAGAAATTAATAAACGACATTGTAGCCGACATTCCCAACTGTACGGTGTACCTAGATGATGTCATAATATACGACGATGATTTTAACAGTCACTGTGCTCACATCGGACAGCTTTTTAATAAACTGAATGAAGCAGGTTTCGTGGTAAACCTGAGTAAGTGCGATTTTGTCAAAGCCACAGTTTTGTACCTGGGGTTCGAGGTGGGGATAGGTCAGGTGTGCCCTCCACAGACAAAGATCAAAGCCATCGATCAGTTTCCCCAGCCTACGACTAAGAAACAAATCATGCGGTTTCTAGGTATGATAGGCTATTATCGTCGCTTCATCAAAGGCTATTCGACTGTACTTGCACTTTTTACTGACTTATTATCTAAGGACAAGAAGTTCCGGTGGGTTCCTGAGTGTGCAGAGGCGTTTTCCTTGGTGAAACACCTGTTATATACCCACCCCATACTCAGGGCCCCGGACTTCAGCAGACCTTTTCAGCTGGCGACTGATGCCAGTGGCGTAGGGGCTGGGGCTGTCTTGTTACAGACAGATGATGAAGGTATCGAACATCCAGTGAGTTTTTACAGAAAAAAATTCAATAGTGCACAAAGGAATTACTCTGTAATTGAAAAAGAACTCCTGGCGATAGTGCTGGCGCTCAGGCACTTCGATGTATATGTTCCTGCTTTCGGACCAGTCGTAGTGGTTTATACCGATCATCACCCTCTGAAATTCTTGAATCAGTTTCATAACTGGAATATGAGGCTGACGAGGT
The DNA here is from genome assembly GCA_032716605.1 of Paralithodes platypus. Taxonomy (NCBI): domain Eukaryota; kingdom Metazoa; phylum Arthropoda; class Malacostraca; order Decapoda; family Lithodidae; genus Paralithodes; species Paralithodes platypus. Next base: position 164,034 of record CM064570.1, read on the forward strand.
GGTCACTCATGCTTCAGGAGTATAATCTGGACATACGCCATATTGCCGGTTCTAATAACGTGATAGCGGATTGTCTATCAAGGGTGGATGATGTTGGTTAGACTGCCACAGGATTGAGGGTTGAATGTGGAGGAAAATAGGCTGTCACTGTAGTTCAGCCGAAAAAAACAAATTAAAAAAAGGAAAAACCTTATAAAAACTTTATTTTTTATAACGTGTAGAATTTTGTATAAGATGTTGTAGCAGTATCTAAGTTGAATGTTTTCGCTTATTGTCGCTGAGTTAGTTGAACTTGCTCGGTGGAGCGCAACAGTCTTTATTTATTTTTTTATATATAGTGCCTTGTGTCGCAACAGTGTGTGGTACTATGAGAAGCTTTCTGTTAGATATGAAGAACTTAGTCAAGGGTCTTATATCTTGGGGGAGGTGTGACGCTTCTGCATAGTAACCACGTGCGGGCATGCGTGCGCGTCGGCTGCCCAGCCGTTTAGAAACCGGCTGGTGGTAGCCGGCCGGTAGGCTTTCCCTTAGTATATATCCTACGACAATGTAACTAATGGCTGGGATATACTTATGTTGTTTCACAGCTTGAAGCTGCCCTTATTCTTAACCAACGCATCTTAGTATATTTTATTCTCGATAGTTGATTGTTTCATTATAATATATAAGATGTAAGTCTAGTGAGAGCGGGAGGAGACGAGCGGGAGAGAGAGTCCAGCTTGGGACGAGCCTGAAGCGTTGCCACATGCATTTGATTGAAACGTTAGGCTTAGTTTCGACTCACGCACGGGGTAGAGGATTTGGCCAGGCAACTGTGTTGAGTGTTGCCAAGCATGGGATGTATTCTGCATGCCTAGGGTAGGGTCCAGACAGATTCAAGACTCAGAGCTCACCTCATTGTCGTACCCTTCGGACCCCCTTGATATCTATCCCTCTCAACCCCACTTAGAAACGTTCTCTCTTACTTTGTATACCTTCTTTCCACTACTTCACCAATCTATTTAATTATCCCATCCCCTTGATAGACCTTATATCTATTATTGTATTAACGACGAGCTCTCAGATAACTAGATAGGATTTTGGGCCTTATGCAGGGATGTAATTGTTAATGAGACCTAGGAAGCTTTTTTGTTGTCTCATATTTGGTGGTTTTCATGCTGTCTTGTGTCAGGTTAGCAGGGGCTAGACCGGAGGGGAGGCTTTTTGCGATCCTTTAAGTAAAGTCTGCTGGTGCGAGTCCCGTGGACCCGCACGACTTTACTAGGATACCCGTGGGAGTCTGGGGGCATTTTCTTGTCTGTGTCCCTGTGTGTCTAGCGTTGTGTTGTGTGAGGGCCATTGCCTAGTCCACTCAGCACTGCGCTAGCACGTCTTGCTTTTGTTTTAGGGTCGCCAGGAGAGAGTCAGATACTTGCGATCTGAGTCTCTCAAGAGAGCACCCTTTCAATTAGAGTAATTTGGCGCACAGACCTGGGAACGTTCCTAGGCTAGAGCAGGTGGCTCAGCCCGGGTATCCGAAGCCTATATCCTTCCGGCTAGACCTCTGCCACCTGGCAGATTAACAGCTAGGGGTTTATTATCTCTGTATGCTTGTTATTGTGCCACAGTTTACCGTTTTTGTGAGCATTGTGAGTCAGGGTGTGGCTTAGAGATTCTGTCCGAGCAGGCTTGCCTGACTAAGAGTGAGAAGCACACCTGTATGTGGTTATGTTGCGAGTTGCTGCCTTTATTTAATTATACCTATGCCATTATACACTGTATGTCCTATCACTAGTATTTATTCCTGCTTATGAGTTAAGAGTTCTCTAAATCCGTAACGTACTTTCTTTGCTAAGCATCAGATCCTACAGTAGCCGCATGCAGTTTAGAGACCCGCATCTTGTCTATCTGTACGATGTTTTGAGGACTGTTTGCTTTCACCTTCTTTCACGCAGGGGTGATTAGTTGTATTAATTAACGTAACGTTAAATGTACTTTCTTCTAGTTTGTTATTAAATTGTTTCTGCAATTTAATTCCATTATATATCTTTTCCTTGAAGCTTTAAGTCAACTTAATTGTGTGATCTTTTATATAGCCTGCTTGACTATTAGCAGTCTATAGTGCCTGCACCCTGTAACCCAGTCATAGGATACCTCGTTGTCCAGGCAGGACTCTTGACGGTTTAGGGTGGTTTGTTGCCTGGGTTTATAGATAAGGGTTGGATCTAGCGTTTTCCGTTGTTGCTTGTTGCCGCATACCTAGTCCAATAGAAAGAGCCCAGTGTTTATATATCCCAGGACGTAACAGTAGACCACCCTCAGAACTACCTATGGTTAACACCGAACGCTTAACTCCCAGACCAGTTCCGTCTTTCTCTGCTGCTGATAACTTCGGATCTCGTTCCTGAAACCTTAAAAACTTACTCCAGATCTTCTGTGAAACCTCCCTATCCAACTCCTTAATATGAATGACGAAGGCAGTGGGGGCGTTATTGAGGAAACTAGCCACCAATAATGAGTTTACCGTCCGTGCATCAAAATTTAGTTTCTTTAACTCTGCTGCAAACTTATTCAAACGAGAAAAAAAAGTTAGATACGTCTCGTCGGCAGTTTTTGTTGCCTTCATCAGGTCACCCATGACTCTATCTAAGGTACGTTCAGGGGAAAAGAAAGTATTTTTTTTATCCCTGAACACATACCATTCTGTTTTACCTTCAGGAACAGTGCCTAAATCATCAAGGAGTCTTAGCAGGACCTAAGCTGTAAAGTCTTGCAACTTCCAGCTTACCCTGAATACACCATTCTAATGGGGCAGGTGTTCTGGAATCTAGATCCTGTATCCAGTCCCTTGCAGAAGGATTACACTTAACCTCTGGCTTATCAGAATGGCTCACGGGACCGCCACAAAAATAGGAAACGTTCGTGAGTTTGGCAACATTATTTTTATTAGCTAGCGAGAGACTAGCTGTTATGGTCTCTGCTAAATGAGCAATAACCTGTTCTGTCATGGCTTTGTCTTCACCGTCACTAGTATCACTAATAGAGATTAAATCCGAAGTGAACAAACTTCCTTCGGTATCAGTATTATTATCACCACTAAGAGAAGAATCAGATACTGAAAGACTTGCAAAGTCAGCTGCCATTAATCATACCCCAAATATCCTAGTCCGACAGTGTTTCCCAGTTTTCCCCAAAAGGTCTGTTTCCCCAAAGTTTCACCCACCATATCCGTTAGTAATATAAAAACAAATCTCTCGGTATGTTTGGTCATATAAACAAAAATCCGCTGGTGTTACGTCGATAGGCAAGAAAATAAACAGTTATACGCACACCGCCTTCGCGAGTTACTACAGGACAACTATAAAATCACTGTGGTTAACCGCTCGCTACCATTGGCGAGTCGGCAAAAATAAAAGTAGTTTAAGACTCACGTGTGTTTACCATTGTCACTATTGTCGATTATTGCTGTCACTATCGTCGACAGGGCGAATAAAAAAAAATATAGTTTCCGGGGCAAAAATCAAAAAATCAGTTACCGCTGCGACCACCGTCGACTGTTGTGCTATTATCACTATGTCCGTGTTTCCGCTTTATCGCTATTATCTTTATCGTAGGTGCTACTATAAAACGAGTTTCCGCTGCCACCATTATCGTATTCGTATCGAACCCTTATTTATTTATTACTTTATTATGTAAGTCTCAGTGGTAGCTTCAATTCTAATTACTTTATTATCAATATCCAAGAGGCTATAAGGGAATCACAATAGAAATACAGTTTTAAATGTTTCTGTGATTATGAAGGATCTCTTACTATGTTTATAATTATAGGCTGATAACCATACTCCAAACGATGTAGATAGATACACATATCTATCGTATCTTTAAGTCTCTTTGTTTACTCTAGCTCTCGTTATAATTGCTATATTTATTGATATATAAGAATCATGTTAGTTTTACTATAGTTGGAGTATCGTTATATATTGATAAGCATATATTTCGGTTATAAAAACAAAGTTATGAATTTTGTTTATTTGCACTTTATCTAACTGTTTATTTAATCAAATTTATACATTGTTACACTTTCAGATAATAGTTTCACAGAGTTGTAAATGACTGAATAATTTACCAAGACGACTTGGATTCTTATAACATGTATTGAATGATATCAAATACTTGGTTTAATTTAACACAGTTTGTATGATAGCTAATACTTGGATTAATTTAACACAGCTTGTATGATAGCTAATAACACCGTTTCCTAGAAGTTCCAACCAAAGCTTTTACATCCTATATCAATATTAAATTTGTACTCACTAGGAATAAATGTAGTGTCTTTCTGGGACTCTCTCTTTTGGAGTCCATGATGACTTCGTAAGGCTGGGGTGCCTTTGTTTAGGGCTTTGGGTCTGGACTGCTACTGCTACTTTTAGAATTCAATATTCAGCTTATATAGGGCTCAAATGAATAGCTCCATGTCCCCATACTGTAACTCTATGTAATTAAACTCTAAACTCGAATAGTTCCACATCCTCACTTGGAACTCTATGCAATTAAACTCTGGACTCGGAAGTAATCTTCTTAGGACTTGTAATCTTGGATTAGATTTCCAGTGTTTACCAGAATGGTAGTGTTTATTTAACATATAGTGCTACTTGATCGACTTCCACAGTAGATACCTGAATTACACCTTAAAACTGAGTTATTAGTCCATCACTTAATCTATTGATACATATATTAACTTCTAATACTGTATATACTGTAAATCTTAAATCCATTATGTAAACAACAGCTGATCAATGATTACTCACAGATATACACAGGTAGGTTTTGGGCTATTGTATACATTGGCAGATAAAGATAAGAAGACTCGGATCCTTATCTTCTCGTACCATTATCAGTGTTCTCTCTTAATTCTTTGTTTGTGGTGGTTATACCTTATTCTTATTCTCTATACCTTATTCTAGCCTTTATTTACATTCTTTATTCTCATTTCCCTTAATCACTAGAAGATTCATTAATGTCGACTACATCTGTTCTCGACATTCATCCTTCACATTACACAAAATAGAGCCATTTTACATTATTGTGGTGCTCTTAGTTTAATGACCTAGGGCTCTCATTTCATTACTTAGATAGGTCTTGTATTCTCTTATTTTTAAGGACAATATGATAAAGGAGGTTTACCGTCACCTGTTCATTACTTTGGTCACCCTTCTTTCATTACTCAGGGTCTCCGCTTTATTACTTAGTAACTTATTTTTCAATAACAAAAAAAAATATTAAAACAATTGTTTAACTCACGTTGTGCAATCGATTTTTTCTAAACTCGCTAGAATTATTTACCCGAAATATCAATTGAATTATTTTCTTGCATACAATCAAACTTAAAACACAAACTACCAATTAGACTGAAAGACAATGTACAGTGACCAACGGTAATAATCTGCTAATTGAACAACAATGGAGTTACGTCGAGCGCTGAGATCTTACCTGGTTGGGGTTCCCCGATACACAGAGTTAGTGTCAATAATAATGAATCAAACTACAGAACAATACTATGAATCACCAACGTGTAGAGCTGTGATCTTACTTGGTGTCTCTCTTATGTGTGGTCCAGCCAGTAACGGACTGGTGGAGGAGGTAACCAACACTTAATCACAAATATGTCAATCGAATGTGCAAATTATAAGTGGCAAGGAAGACGACTGTAGTGACTGATTTATAGTGCATCTACTATTGATTGGGTGAGGTCTGGTCGTATCCGGAGTGAGGTTTGGCATCCCCTACCCAACATTAGCCGTTTCTGTCTGTCTCTTTTACTGTCCTAATTTTCCTTCTGGGGGCAGGGGGCTAGGAATCCTTCACCCCCTGTAAAATTCACATACTAGACGAAACAGAATAAGGGGCAAGGTAACCCGAAAATGGTCCCGGACCCTAAGAATTTGAACTTTAAATGTTGTTTCTGTTCAGACTCTGTCTCGAGTCGGCCACCCTCAGCTATGGGTAGATTATAAGCTAAAGAAAATCGTCTAATGGTAACCAGAACAAAAAGACGAAAGTTACGCCATCAGGCTGGAACGTTGGGACGTTAATCTAGGATCCAGAAACATTCAATATATATTTTTGGTGGCCACTTTTCTCCTCCTTATATTACTAATGAGGGTAATTTGTGGTAATGGTTCGTTATGGAGCTGGGTGTTAAGTGGCCCTTGGTCCCGGGGGTAATTATTATAATGAGGGTTTGAGTCACCAACTTTTAAGGGGCGAGGTATATGTTTTTTTCTGGACCCCCTTTATCCTCATGTTTAATCCTATTATTTATGAGATTTTAAGTCATTTGCCCCATTAGTTTGTTGACTCTAAGACCTTTCGCCCCAATTCTTGTCAATATTTAGATTTTTCGTGCCACTTAGGTGACGATTTTTTTTCCTGGCGAGCGATAGTGAGCCTGAAATTTTGGATGAACCGGCCTACAGAAAAAAATACAGATTTATCTCGAAGGGGATCTTGGGGATATTTGTTTAAGCTTGATAGAGGTCTAGGGAGGACACTAAGATACTGATAAATAAAGCAACACATATAGTAAACAACTAGCACTACCCCCCTTACAGTCGGCGTCAGGCACCTGTATCCGATAACATGTATCAGAGTCTCATAACCCATTCAGTACCGGTCACCTTATTTATTATTATATTATGGCCAATAGTACAATATTTTATACAGCTTAGGAAGGACCGGGGACGTCCTTTTTTCATTTGTTTTATCTATGTGAGTGAGGGAGACAAAATGCTGAACTGTCTGTGCCGAGTGCCTCCCGCAGAGTTGAAAGAGTGACAAGGTCAAAATCAAGGGACCGTGTTAATGAATTAATTAACGGTCTAGCGATGCGGAGGGTAACGATTACAAGATGCGGCTTTGCGATTACGAAAGTGGATAATTATTAGCGATGCCCACCACTGATAGGAATACACTCAAAACAGTTGATATATCAGTACAAGGACCAACTTCCGGCACCTTGCGCTCGTCATTTGATTACCTATATCAGTGCCGTAGCTGCCAAGCAGGGTATATCGGAAGCACCTTGATAACTTTCATATTATGAGTAGACGAGCACAAGGGACAATATATTAGATAATAGTAATTAAGTAAACTTAAAACATTAGAATTGTTATATATCTACAAACTAAAACCATCCCTTAACAATACCTTGTCAGAAGTCCCTCTTTATGTACTTTAGATCGCGATTGTACTAGGGGCGTAGCCAGGATTTCCTCAAGAGGGGGGGGGGGGGGGCAGATTAAGATTTAAGCTTGTGATTTGCCTGCACTTACCTGCATTCGTATTCCGTGCATTTATTATGTTTATTTTATCACTATACAAATAGAAGTATACAGTATATGAATCCAATCTTTAGCTATAAACTATACTGTATATGTGATAATTGTTTTAGTTTTATTTCTGAAGGATACAGCAGAATGTAAGGGACTGCAACAAGATATACGGATTAATATATAAATTATCGTAGCAGAATTACAATTTCAAAATATTTTAAAAATATAATACGATTAATTGAATAATGACATACTTATGTGTGGCCAGACGTTTCATCGTTATGCCATCAACACTAATATCTAAAATATAAACCAAAATGTACAATTGAAGTACAAACATTTAATTACTTAAAATAATACAGCATAGCAATTGAAAAGTTAACACATAGGAAACATGTGTTATCAGAGCAGAACATTATCAATACAATAATTCAAATTTAATTTGTTCAGTAAAATTAACATTTGAATCATAAACTTAAGAATAAACAATACTAACTACAATAAGATTAATGGAAAATTACAGTACAAAATTGTACTAACATTTTCCTGGCGGGTGCCCAACCACGAAAGGGGTTGAAATAGGAGAGCTACCCCCCCCCCCCCCCCCCCCCCCGCCACCAAAGGCGGCTTTCTAGGGCCTTTCCTAGCTGATGCTGAGAGGATTGGGTTCTAGTCATGGGCGGGTAAATCAGAGTGAGAACTAGCGATCTCTGCCATACCAATAGCTTATCTGTGTTCCTTTTATTATTATTTTTCTAGATCACGGTTTCTCTTCCGTGGATTGACCTCCCAAATTATCTACCAAGACTGGAAGCCAAAGCGTCACATTTTTCCTTTGCCCCTCAACTTTCTCTTCATAATTGCCGAGGGGCACAGCTAGGGCCCTGGGTGGGTCTTTGGTTACCTTTCCGCCCTCCTCAGCTCCCGCAATGGCTTCGGTCAACCCATTAGTGGTCGGCAGGGAGGTTCCGTGGGGGCGCGCGGTTTGGCCTTGGCCTTGCCGGGGCCTTGGGGGTCGGAGCAGCTGGGGAACAATAACAACAACAACAACTAACATTTTCCTTTAATCTTATTGTAGTTTGTATTGTTTCATCTTAAATTTATTATTCAAATGTACTGTAATTTTCCCTGCTTAAATTTGACGATTTTATGCAATTCACTAAATACCTATGATATTCAAAGGCTTATTTGAGATCGAATTTATCCCTGAAAAGTCCTAGACGTACATTATAAGCCAAAGAAAATCATCTAATGGTAACCAGAATATGATGACAATTTAGCGATCATGCTGGAGAGGAAAGCAATGTACAATACAGTACATTCTATCTATCAATATATTTTATTTATTCATCCAGGTGGATGGGACTCGTTAGGCTTGGTCGGCAACTCATCTAGGGGAGACAACCTTATACAAATCCGGGTGGATGAGACTCGTCAGCCTTGGTTGGCAACCTGTTTTTGTTTTTTGTTTTTTTTTCTATGTGAATGAGGGAGACAAAAGGCATAACTGCCTGCAGCGAGTGCCTCCCCCAGACTTCAAAGAGTGACAGGGCCGAAATCAAGGGACGTTTGAGCTAAAATGCATGGACACACAGAGTTTGAAGCAATTTAAGTCATAGGAAGAGGGAAAGACTGATTCTGGGAGAGAGTTCCAGAGCTCAGCAGTTGAATAGAAGAAAGTCTGAGAATAGCATTTCACTCTTGGGTTGGAGAGTTGCACAGAGTAGGGGTGGGATTGTGTTGCAAGGCGGGTACTACGTACCCTACGTAGAGGAGGTGGTATACACTGGGAAAGCTCTGAGGAACACTCATTATTGTAGTAGCGATAGAATAGTGAGAGAGAACATTGCGGCGAAGAGAAAGAGATTGTAGAGAATTGGTGAGTGGACGGGAGTTAATGATACGAAAAGCTTTCCTTTCTACTTTATCTAGGAGTGCGGTGTGAGAGGATCCTCCCCACACATGTGAACAATACTCCATACAAGGATGCACTGTGCCCCTGTACAGAGCAAGTAGCTGAGCAGGGGTAAAGAACCCCTTGAGGCGGTTGAGCACACCCCGCTTCTGGGAGGCTGCCTCAGCGAGACTGGTAATATGGTCTTTCCAAGTGAGAGCAGAAGAAAAAGAGACACCTAGAACATTGAGGGAAGATGAAGGGTTGATTTTTGTATTGTTGAAGAATAAGGGATAGTCCTCTGGAGGTTCCTGACAGGTAGTAAGGTGGATAAATTGAGTTTTGGAAGCATTAAATGTAATAAGGTTTTCTCTACCCCAATTGGAAATATTAGGTACAGGTAGATCAATCAGAAGATAAGCATTTTATGGCTTCATTACGTTTACTTTTGAGGGATTGCTGGCTGGGGCGTTCTGGAAAACTAATTGAGTGGTGTAAAGTAGAGTCGTCTGCATATGAATGGATGGGACTAGATGTACAGTTGAGAAGATCATTAATGACAATTAGAAAGAGAATAGGAGATAGGACAGAACCCTGAGGAACACTGGAGTTGATAGGATGAGGAATTGAGCGATGGCCGTCCACAACCGCAGCTATGGAACGGCCGGAAAGGAAATTAGAGACAAAGGCACAGATGGAGGGACAGAAACCGAAGGAGGGCAGTTTGAAAATTTAAGATTTGTGCCAGACTCTATCGAAGGCCTTCGATATGTCTAGTGCAACAGAAAAAGTCTCACCGAAGTCCCGAAAGTTGGATGACCAAGAGTTAGTAAGATAAGAAAGAAGATCACCAGTAGAGCGACCCTTAAGGAAGGGTCTGAGCGATCTGAGAGCAGATTATGAGAAGAGAAATGCTTAAGAAATTTGGAAGCAAGAATAGTTTCATATATATATATATATATATATACCAGTATATATATATATATCAGTATATATATATATATATATATATATGTATATATATATATACAGTATATATATATTATATGAGTAGAAAAAGAAGATAAATCACTCCATGAAACCCCATCTTTATTCACACATTTTCGGTCTGCACTAGCGACCATCTTCAGGCGAACATCATGATCCTAAAAATAAATGAAAATCTATCTATCTATCTATTGCGTGACGCCGTGATCCCCGAAGGAGTGGCCACGAACGAACCGCCCCCATATGCATCTCTGTCCCTCGTCAGTCGATGCCCCTCCTCCCAACCAGCACCGCCTTCATCCATATACTTCCTCACTCCATCCTTCCACCTCTCCTTCGGTGCACCTCTCCCTCTCTGTCCTTCCACCTCGCTCTCGTACACCCTCTTAGTCATTCTCTCGCTTTCCGTACGTTCCATATACCCGAACCATCTCAAGTTGTTCCTTTTCACACTTAACAGCACATCTACCTCCACACCACACCTCCTTCTTACTTCCTCATTTGTCTGTCTATCCCTCCATGTAACTCCGCACGCACTTCTCAAGTAACTCATTTCCATTGCTCTCACTCTTGGTCTGAGTCTCTTCCCGAACGTCCAAGCTTCGCTTCTGTAAGTTAGTGTCGGGATTACCACACTGTCATGTAAGTACTTCTTCATTTCCATACTGACCATCCTATTACTTGTTACTGCTTTCAACATTCCTACAACCCTCTTCTCCTGTTGCACCCTCTCCCACACTTTTTCATCCATAGTCCCATCTTTACTCAACACACTGCCCAGATACTTAAATGAGCTGACAATCTCCATAGCCTGACCGTTCAGCTTCACCTCACACTCTGTGGATTCACCCCTTTCGAAGACCATAACCTTGCTCTTCCCCGCATTTACCTTCAAATTCTGTTTTTTGCACACTGTTCCAAACACATTTACCAGACTCTGCAACTCCCATTCACTATCGCTCATCAGAACTTACGTATCGTCAGCAAACAGCAATACAGGCAACTTCCACTCATTTCCTTCCCTTATCAGAGGTATACCAACATCCACTGCTCTTCCTTGTATTTATTTCATGACTCCATCCATATATATATATATATATATATATATTGAACAACCATGGGGACATCACAACCCAACATTCAGATCAGAGAACTCGCTCTGTTCATTCTCCACACATACTAACGCCTTCGCACCATCATATGTCATGTTCTTCACTGCTTTCAGCAACTTACTATCTACTCCGTATATTCTCAGTAGTTTCCACAGACCTTCTCTATCAACTTGGTCATAGGCCTTCTCCAAGTCTATAAAGGCAGCATAAAATTGTTGTCCCTTCTCCAGATATTTCTCCACAACACATTTCAAGGCAAAAATCTGGTCTACACATCCTATTCCCTTCCTAAACCCACCCTGCTCGTCACCTACCCATTTCTCCGCTCTCGCTCTCACTCTCGATCCCTGCCCTACTGTACATCTACCCTACTACGCTTAGAAGACATATCCCCTGGTATATATAGGAAGACCCCCATTGAGATGGAGAGACTGTGTAGGACAAGCTTTGGAAGATAGAGGAATTACTATGGATCAGACAACGGAAGTGGTAATAAACAGGATTGAATGGAGAATGCTTGTGAATAGATGAGTGAAAATGCGGTCATTTGGGAGAAGGAATCGGGCGCCAGTTGGACTAGATAATAGCCCGTCAGGCGCCTGGCCCGGGGAGCCGGTATACAGTATATGGAGGGTGCACCTAGAAGTGTGGTGGGCGGGCTTGTGGTGGCGGCTTCGCTGCATGTCTGCCTGCTGAGACCAGAACTTCTCCAGGAGGTCAGGGGCTGGGGGAGTGCTGGAGCGACTTTGGTGATCCCTGGTCTCTGGGTCTTCTCCTCGGTGACCTAAATGTGTGTGAATTTGTCTTTTGTTTTTCTGTGTTCATTATTTTTCTTTTGTGTTACGTTGTCCTTGTTCGGGCTCTGTCTCGAGTCGGCCACCCCAAGATTAAAAAAAAAATATATATATATATATATATACAGTATATACTGTATACTGTATATATATATATATATATACATATATAGGTTATATATATACAGTATATATATATATATATATAGCTGACGGGGTGAAGATTCGAACCGTATTGGCAGGAGATCCAGTCACCTACACCACCGCGAGAGTTAAAAGAAGGAATTTGATACTTCTATCTGTATTCCTTTCCATCTCGACTCTGATGGGGGGACAGACTGTCTTTTAATCGAAATCCGGCTGCCCTAAGCATGACAAGTTGTTTATTGGATGACAAATATAGCTGACAGGGCTAAGATTCGAACCGTATAGGCAGGAGGTCCAGTCACTTACACCACCACGAGAATTAAAAGAAGGAATTTGATACTTCTGTCTGTATTCCTTCCCAGGAATACAGATAGAAGTATCAAATAGAAGTATTCCAAGGAATACAGACGTTTACCCCCATCAAGGTGTCAATATTTTCCTGGCGAGCGGTAGCGAGCCAACATATATATATTTTTGTTTTGAGAGCAAGCTAAATTTGTACAATTTTCAATAGAAAAATTTCTCCGGCGAAGCCGGATTTCTCCATATAATGCTGGTTCGCTATTGGTTGCCAGGAAGATATCGATACTTGAGTCGGGATAAACGTCTTAAAACAGTTGGCTGAATGGGGCTGAATGGATACAAAGTTCCTTTCGGGACTTCGGTGAGACTTTTTCTATTGCACTAGACATATCGAAAGCCTTCGATAGAGTCTGGCATAAATCTTTAATTTCTAAACTACCCTCCTTCGGTTTCTATCCCTCCATCTGTGCCTTTGTCTCTAATTTCCTTTCCGGCCGTTCCATAGCCGCGGTTGTGGACGGCCATTGTTCACTTCCTCACTCTATAAACTCTGGTGTTCCTCAGGGCTCTGTCCTATCTCCTATTCTCTTTCTAATTTTTATAAATGATCTCCTTAACTGTACCTTAATTCCCATCCATTCATACGCAGACGACTCAACCTTACACTACTCCATTAGTTTTTCAGAACGCTCCAGCCAGCAATCCCTCAACGACAAACGTAATGAAGCCATAGAACTCTTAAATTCTGATCTAAATACTATTTCCAATTGGGGCAGAGAAAACCTTGTTAACTTTAATGCTTCCAAACCCAATTTCTCCATCTATCTACCCGTCAGGATCTCCCAGCGGACTATCCCTTATTCTTCAACAATACAAAAATCAACCCTTCATCTTCTCTCAATATTCTTGGTGTCTCTTTTTCTTCTGCTCTCATTTGGAAGGACCATATTACCAGTCTTGCTAAGGCAGCCTCCGGAAGCTGGGTGTGCTCAACCACCTTAGGGGGTTCTTTTCCCCTGCACAGCTTCTTGCTCTGTACAGGGGCATAGTGCGCCCTTGTATTGAGTATTGTTCACATGTGTGGGGAGGTTCCTCTCACACCGCTCTCCTGGACAAGGTTGAAAGGAAGGCCTTTCGTATCATTAACTCCCGTCCACTCACCAACTCTCTGCAATCTCTCTCTCTCCGCCGCAATGTTGCATCTCTCTCGCTATTCTATCACTACTATAATAATCAGTGTTCCTCAGAGCTATCCCAGTGCATACCACCTCCTTTACGTAGGGCACGTGGTACCCGTCTTGCAACTCAATCCCACCCCTACTCTGTGCAACTCTCCAACCCAAGAGTGAAACGTTACTCTCAAACTTTCTTCTACTCAACAGCTGAGCTCTGGAACTCTCTCCCAGAATCAGTCTTTCCCTCTTCCTATGACTTAAATTGCTTCAAACTCCGTGTGTCCAGGCATTTTGGCTCGAACGTCCCTTGATTTTGGCCCTGTCATTCTTTCAACTATGGGGGAGGCACTCGCTATAGGCAGTTATGCCTTTTGCCTCCCTCAATCACATAGAAAAAAACCCCCAGAGAAAGAGAGAAAAGGAGAGAAAGAGAAAACAAAAAGGTGAACCCCCCATGAGATGTGCATAGAAAAAAGGGTGGACAGGTTCACTATAGGCCTAATCATTTTTGTTTACCCACCTCGCTGAAGGTGCTCTTTGGCCTCGGCAAGGTGTGTCTTGAGCATTCCGCGACGTCGCAAGGCCCTTCGCACGCCTCGTGCGGAGCATACCCCTGGCGGGTATACTCTCGGCGAGTACTCGTGCGCATGTCAACGACTAATCGACGAGGAAATCGCCGATGACTCTTGTGCATCGTCGATGTTCTCAGAACATCTGAGAGCATCGGCGAGCCGCCATGCAGCGTTGCAAACGTTTTTTTGTGCGAAACCCTCCGCGATATCTCGCCGATGATCACCGAGGGCCTCGCAGATCCCTCTGCGATGTTCGTCGATGCTTGCGAGGGCTACGAACCCTCGTGAGTCCTCGTCCAAAATTTTGAACAATCCGAACATTTGCGATGACCCGCGAGGGCCCTTGGGAGGCCTTGCGAGTCAAACGATTATCATGCGAGGATTTAAGATTTTGTTGCGACATGTCATGAATGTGCCAATTTATTGGTGTCGGCGATGAAAATCGTGAGAAGTCGCATCAGTGGGAACGGGGCATTAGGAATACTGACATAAGTATTTCTTTAGCATAACTTTGTTGTATGCGCCCCAGTTCTTTTGTTCCCTAATATTGTGTTAATTATTCTTGTACGCTATTAATCATAAGCGTTTTCCAGAGCATTCGTTGACTAACTTCTTTTAGTTAATTATATTTTGTTCTCCAGTATAATTACATAGATTTATTCTATAGTTCATTCATAATTATACACCTGCTTTATATCTGAATTCCTCGGCTCGTTCCGTTATTCCTACATACGATCGTTGACGTGAATATAAGATATTCATTAGAAATTACATAATTTAGTCCGCCCTCTTAATCTTTTGTGTATTTAATTAAAACCTATTTTGCCACCAATTTCAGAGTTCCATTATCAAATTTACAAGTTTAGTTGCATTAACTCTGAAATAAATTCCCACCACTGCAGTCCATTTAGTGACCTGACCTCCCTTGTTTAAATAGGAAGGTCACTTGAGAATACCGCGACTACCTCTAAGTGCACCCCTCAACCGTGTGACTCACCCAGCTTACCCGAGTGTTTATTTTTGCTCTGAACTCCCCCCCCCCCCCCCCCGTGTCTCTGATACTGAGACTGTATTTTATTTTCCTTGTTGTTTCTTTTCACGTAAGACGCTCGACTCACATCGTTTGTTATTATTAGTGGGTATTATTTCTATGTTTGTGTTCTACTTGTGTTGCCACTTTACTAGCTAATACCATTGACCACATTTGTGTATGAATTATTCTTATAGGACTCTCTGCATATGCACCCTATTCTTTGTGTATTATTTTTGTTACTACTTCAGACCAGGAACCATCCCCGACTATGGATCTATATTCGAGAGTTGGAAATTGAGATGTTTATGTTGAGACGGTCCAGAATAGTTCAAGATAGAAGCTACTTATAATAAAATATCATTCATATGTTCTATGTGTGTTGTCATTGAGTTGTTGTTGTTGTTGTTGTTGTTCCCCAAGCTGCCTGGCCGAACAACCCCAAGGCCCCGGGCAAGGCCAAGGCCATAACCGAGCGCCCCCACAGAACCCTCCCTGCCGACCACAATAAAGCCTGGGTGACCGAAGCCACTCCATGGCGGGGAGTTGAGGAGAGTGCGGAAACGCCCGGGAAACCAAAGCCCAACCCAGGGCTCTGTGCCCCTCATTGAGTTCTGCATTATCCTGATTGAATACCTATTTTGTGCTATTGAGAACGTGTTTGGTGTGACCCTGTCGTGCTATATCAAGGTCTATAAGTCCACAATTGGATTTTTGAAGAGACTATATAACGAGTTGTAAATATTACAACCCGACATAACACTGGCGGCAGCGGTGTCTCGATACGGCATATCAACACGAGTGTTCGCACTGTAAAAAACAAAAATCCGGGTATTCAATTGGCATTTGCATTTATTCATCATGGCAGCCATTAGGTCTCTTGATATCCCGGCATTTAAACCCGAGGATTACGACATCTACACGTACCTGGAAATAGTCAAACCGGTCCTAGACATTTTGTTTGGGAACAAGGACACTTCCAAGATACACACAATTGTGGTTAAGCTTGGTAAACATGCAACGAAGGTGTCAGGATACGTGCATGACAACATGCCTGGGCTCATTTGGGCACAATTCGAGGTTTATATCCGGACAGCCATCAATCCAGTATTAGGCCAAACGATCGCGGATACAAAATTCCACGAGGTAACATATTCAGGGGATTTGGATGGAACTGTGGAAAAGTTGCATCAGATCGCGTTGATGGCCTTCCCGGACAAAACTACCGCCCAGAGGAAGAAAACGATCTTCAAAGCCCTGGTCACAATATTGCCTGACCCCATAGCTGACCATTTTTCAATCGTGGAACCCACGAATTACGACGCAGATCTACCCATAATCCGCAGAATAATGGTGTTACGAACATCCAGGGAACAAGCCACCCCAAACAAGATAGCTATGATCAACAAAGCCACCACCCACCTCACTTCCGGTACAGCTTCCACCAGTCGCCCTGTAGCTCCTAGGGCAGCTGACAAGGCTGAGGAGTGGGCAAGAATTCGTCCGGCCGACTGGAAACTCTGCACCGGATCTTGCATGCTGTGGTCGCTTAAAAGATCCTTCAATGAACTGACCAGGAAAAGAACCAGGACCCCAAGTTGGTGGGCACAGATCCCTGATGAAGCCGCATCAGGTGGCCACCATTATTGAGGATGGAACTGCGGGGATTGACGAAAGAGAAGACATGGAAGGAGAACTTGACCAATATCAACCAGAAACCTTAGAACCAGAGCCACTGGATTTTTAGGCAGCCCCCCTAAACAAATTGTCAGGACCATGGCGGGGGCTCATGATAAAACATCGGATAATGGTCTGCCGGTGTACAGAAAAATCACCCTGAATGGGGTGGAAGTTCGACTCCTCCTAGATACGGGGGCTTCCCGTTCTTGTCTCTTTCTTCCCTTTTTCCAAAAACATAAGCAGGTTTTCAGAGAAATCCAGTCCTCTTCTATCATTCTAATTATTGCAAACGACCAGGTTATTCCCAACCTGGGTCAGTCACTCCACCTATATGTTAACCCACTGAGCCCCAGCTAGTTTATAATAAATGTACCACCCAGGACCAGCAGGTTTTGAAAACAAAAAACATTCCAGAAACAATTGGGAATGGGTTAGGAATGAAGGAAAACCCACAAAAAAACGTTAAGGGGTCCTACGGTGCGCCCGAAAGTCGGATTTACAAGAGGGGAAAATTGAAGGCAAAAAATCCCCAAAACAGGTTTTTGCACGCTCACAGGCACGCGTTTGGACTTTGAGAGTTTTCAACCATCGGCATGGTTGCGTGGGATACTTATACAGTTCCCATACAAATCTGAGCCCTCTAGGTGCCATAGGAACGGAGTAATTAACAGTGAGGACACGTTGTCGTCGCTGGGGTTTAGCGTTACATACATTGCCGACGACAACGTGTCGTCGCTGGGGTTCAGTGGGTTAAGACCCCCCACCCTAATCACGGAGTTCAGCACTCCTTTGTGATCTACAACCCTAGTGAATCCAAGTATGATGGATACCTGGGGTTTGATTTATTAATTGCTCTAAGTGCCTCCATTAATTGTAGGTACAGGACACTGTCTTATGACCCGTCGTCCAAACCTGAACAAAAACCAAAAACCTCACCTCCTCTAGGTAACTTGAAGCAGCTTAAATCCATAAAATTACCAGTCACCCCCCCCCCTATCACTGCTGCACCCCAAACTAAGATTAATGTTGTCCCCTACCCCCATCATGTCATTTCTCCTGCCATAGTATCCACTTCCATTACAGTTCCCCCTCATCATGAGAAATGGATACCCTTAGTCCCTACAATTCAAGGAAATGTCCTTGTGACCCCCCACCTCCCAAACCCTTTAAATGGGGTATGCCTAACCGCTCCTTGCCTGCTACCACCCCAACTAAATTGCATTAAAATTGCTAACATCTCTGACAAACCTGTCACCTTCCCGAGAGGTCTAGCCATCGGCGAGTTAGAAATGTACTCTGACGAACTGTCTGCCCCCTCTGGTTCTTCCTCTTCTTATGAAAACCCCCTTCCTGACATACCTTCCACACTTTCCACCAACCAACAAACTGACCTCAGAAACCTTCTTATCTCATATCAAGACATTTTTGCTACTTCTAGTAGAGATATGGGAAAAACTGAAACGTTGCATCACCCCTTTCACACCGTGGGACACCCCATCAAGCAAGCCATCAGAAGAAAGAACCCGATCCAACGCCAGGAGGAAGAAAAACAAGTAAATGACATGCTCGCTGCAGGAGTAGTAAAACTCTCTACCAGCTCCTGGTCTTCTCCGGTAGTAGCCTACTAGTCCGTAAGAAGGACGGATCCACCCGATTTTGCATTGATTATCGCCAACTAAATGACGTCACCATCAAGGACGCTACCCCTCTTCCCAGGATCGATGACTCTCTCGATTCCCTGCTCGGCGCCAAATGGTTCACTACCTTGGATCTCCAAGCTGGCTATTGGCAAGTACCCGTTTTGCCAGAACATCAACAAAAAATTGCCTTCTCCACCAGCCAAGGAAGACTATATGAGTTCACCGTATTACCATTCGGACTCTGCAATGGACCAGCCACATTCTCCAGATTGATGGAGTCAGTCTTACAAGGATTGACTTGGGAAACTTGCTTGGCCTACCTGAATGATATCATAGTATTTGGCACCACCTGGGCTGAACACCTGCAACGCCTTAAACAAGATTTCCAAGGGATCCGGAATGCCAAACTAAAGCTTAAGCCAACCAAGTGCACCCTAGCCAAGAAAAAAGTGAATTTCTTAGGCCATGTCGTCTCTGAAGAAGGGATTGCCCCAGACCCTTCCAAACTCAAGGCTATCAGCAAAATCACCCCTCCGACTAACGTAAAAAGCGTATGTGCCTTCTTAGGCCTAGCATCCTACTATCGACGCTTTGTGAAGAACTTTGCCACCATTGCCAAACCCCTACATGACCTCACGAGAAGAGAAGAACCTTTCATATGGACAGACCCCAGGATTCAGGCTTTCAACACTCTAAAAGACAAACTAGTTGCCTCTCCGGTGTCTCCTTCCCTGACTATACCAAACCATTCCGATTATACACTGATGTATCACAGTTCGGAATTGGGGCCATCTTAGGTCAAACCAGAGACGGCAAAGAACACATCATTGCTTGTGCCAGCCGCACCCTCAACCCAGAAGAAATAAATTACCCTGTGACCAAACGTGAATGTCTCGGAATGATTTGGGCGTTACAACACTTCAAGGCCTACCTGGCAGGAGTCAAGGTCACCGTCATAACCAACCACCACGCCCTTCAATGCTTGAGGAAGTCAGACACAAAAAACGCCCTGACTGTCAGAAAGGAGAGAATCCCGGAAAAAATTTGATCTGGATATCGTTTATCGTCCAGAGAAATTGCATACCAATGCTGATGCACTCTCTCGGCTCCCATTACCACCTCCAGATTCTACACCTCAAGAAGAAGAACCAACCCATACGATCCTTGCAATACATCATCAAGACTCACTAGACAACAGCCAACAAGACCTATTGCAACAATACCAGCGACAACTAAGACCAGATTGGATGCCTAGAAAAATATTCGGCCAGCTAACCAGACGAGGTGACAATCTCTTCACCTTAGAAGGAAAAATTGTGATCACCCCCCAAGCCGCATTATCCACAATGCAATCCATACACATGGATAACGGTATCCACCTAGCCCAAAGAAGACTCATCACCACCTTTCAACAAGTCTACTGGACCCCATCCCCCTATGTCACTGCAAAACGCATCACTGAGTCATGCAAGGCGTGTGCTTTGGGTAAAGATCGAACCCGCACAGCCGGTCCTTCCGGAAAGTTGATTGCCTCCAAAGCTTGGCAACTGCTTGCAGTCGACGTAATGGGCCCCATGGAAAACAGTCATGGGTTCAAGTATATAATTACATTTGTGGACACGTACTCCAAATATGTCATAGCGTGCCCCGCCAAGGAACACTCAGCAATTACAGTAGCTGAGGCACTCATCCAACATGTCTTCCCCTATTTTGGCCAACCTGAAGCAATCCATTCTGACAATGCCCCTGAATTTAGTAGCCACACCTGGTCTCAACTGTCCTTAATGTGTGGTTTTAAAATCAGCCACTCCTCCCCTTACTGGCCTCAGGGAAATTCCATATGCGAGAGGAGCCATAGAACCATTGCCAATCAAATCAGAACCAGATTGCAACAAATGGATTCCAAGGGTTGGTCCAGCCAGGTCAAGATTGTGCAATGGGGGATCAACACATGCCCTCGAGAAGACGGCATTTCTCCTCACGAACGAGTATTTGGAGTAACACCTTTGCTCCTTCCCCTACGCCATCTATCTGTCCCGTATGAGCCCTCCTCCAATTTCGACTAATCTCTCGTCCACTTCAGGAATCGCCTGAGACAAATCCAGTAAGTTCAAGACCTTCAACCAGACGAAACCCCAAAAGCCTACACCCACTGTATTGGCGATCTAGTTATGGTCGCACACTTACCAGTTCCATCCAAACTAAAACCCAGATTTAAAGGCCCATTTGAAATTTTAGCTGTACCCAATTGTTACCAGGTTACTGTCAACTATTTTGGTGAGTCACGCACGTATCATAATAGGCATGTCCGTAGATTTCAGCCCATTAATGAGAACAATGTGATGCTTGCTGATCCCAATCAGAATGACATTTTGCCTGCAACCAATAATCACAATTTAGGATCCACAGAACCCATCACCCCTGAGCTTCCTCTACCTGTCACTCCTTCACGCCGCCAAAGGCCTCCTCTTGAGATAAACATGCTACCTCATACTCCTACACCTGTACCTCCTGCACGCCCACCCCCTCTGGTGTACACCCTGTAACATCCGTACCGACCGGATGTCATGTGGCCAGACCAACCTGTTGAACGTGACTTTACAATTACCTCGTGGCAACAACTCACCTTGCTTACGAGAGAGATAGAGAGAGAGAGAGAGAGAAACCAGCCAAGTTTGTGTGGACGTGGAGGGGCAAACTACCGGACGAGACGGAACCGGCCCCCTTCTCCCTACTGCCCCCAACCACTCACGGGCCTTGTTCACTTGCTTCTCACCTGTAACTGGTCGACGTGTTTCCTGCCTTCTTACTGGTCCCGGCACCTGCTTTCTACCTCCTGATTGGTTAGCTAGGTCCAGGGAACGATATATAAGACAGGGATTTGATAATTCAAACTAGTACATTTCTAGCTGGGGAATTGAGCAGTGTGGTGGGGAGGCGAGACAGACTTCAAAGGCTTGTATATTATTATGTGTTAAGTTGCGTCCAAAAGCGACCTCTTACATGTTAGTTAGGAATTATTTGTGACTATTAATTAACCAGAGGTATGTCGAAAACATACACTCGTTTGCTTTAAGATTTTGTGATTGGAGAAATCATTTTACTTTACTGTTTAATTTACTTGGAGAAATCATATATGTTTAATTTACTTGGAGAAATCATATATGTTTAATTTACTTGGAGAAATCATATATGTTTAATTTAATTGGAGAGATATATATTTTGAATTACTGTTATATTTTGGTGATTAGAATTAATGTTTGATTCAGAGATGATTTGTGAGTGAATATTCTACTTTACATATTAACGATTAACTGACTGGATGTAAAGCTATTGTCATTCATAATTAAGGATTAAGCCTTGTATAAGTTAAATGCTTACCTGACTATTATTCTTTAATTTGTACTTTAGTGAAATTAGAACGTATGCAAAACGATCCTGAAACTCTATCATAACTTTCATTGCTTATTATTTTGATTAATTGTAAAACACCTTATTTACGTTTATAAATATAATTCCCTTTTATATGTGACTTTATAATATTTCCTTTCCATTTTTATTTAGTCAAATGTCTTTCAGTAATAAGAATAAATAAGATAAAATACTAAAGGAGAATAATAATAGTAAACTAAGAATAACGAGATAACCTAGACAGAGTAAAACCTTCTTTAGAGGGTTAACAAACTTAAATAAATTATATATAAAGATCTTAATACTTTGCTGATAATCAAGATTGAGATATTCTAGTGTCTTAAAACTTTGCTTGCATACGAACTTTTGTATTCGTTATAAATAGCCTATTTCATATTGAACTTTAAATGTAACTTTAACTAGGTTACTGATTAAATATAATTGAAGTGTATCAGAGTATAAAGAATAACTGTCCCAACAACTGAGGGAAAGCAAGTGACAACAGAACTAACTTTAATATTTTACGTTCTTTTGGCCTTCAGCTGTTTTGCTACACTTACACCTTAACTGTTCAATCTTCATTTATTTAGTTAACCACTTCTAAATCAAGATACGTAACAACACCCATTCCAGCGTTGCCTACACGCACTGTTTCTGCCCCTCCCACCCTTCCCTCTCAAGCTTGTCAACCCTCTATAACTATTCCTGTCCAAGCTTCTCCTTCTGTTAGTCTACCTACTTATTCAAAACCTTCCAATACTCAACCTACAACTCCAGTCATTGCTAACATTCCTACTCTAGCTCCCGCAACTGTACCCTCCATTACTCAACCTAAAACATCACTTCCCCGCACATTACCTGTCCCTTTGGTGTCACGCCTGGCACAGCCTAAATCTTACGCTTCCAAACTCAAGTCTCCAGCTCCTTCTGTATCTCGTCTTTCCCCTCAACCTGTTGCACGCCCTTTACCTCTCCTTCCCAGATGTAGTCCCATGCCTATGACTAGCACAAATTCTTCTCCTTTAATTTGGCCAACTCCAAACAAATTCAATAGGCCACCTCTATCCTCTAGCTCAGCCTCCCCCCCATCCCCCGTATCTCGAGTTACCAAACCATCTCTAATCCCTACTCAATCTAATCCCACATGTACAAGATCTGGTCGACGAGTGATACCCCCTCAACGATGGTCTCCCACCTTCCAACCCACCTACATCCGGCGAGCCCCCCCACAACCAACCTTGCCAGCATCAACGAGGACCCCTCCTGTTAGTGCGATGTCAACTCCACCTCACACAGACACCTCAACTATACTCACTACTCCAGTGGCTACAACGACCAGCAGACCACCCAGCAAACTGCCTCCTACCACACCTTCTCCTACCGCACCTTCTACTGCAGCCCCTACAGCCATAAAAATCAACCAAGTCACCTTCATGAAAAACGCTGTCCCCAAGCAGATAGGAACACCCAAGCAACTCATCCACCTGGCATGACATGCCAAAGAAGACTGGCAGATCGATATCAACATGGACACCCTATCCAAGGTGGATGTCCCTACCACACTTTGGCTACTAACTCTCCAAGGTTTAAAACCTTTCATAAACTCACCCACCACCAGGTCCTACCTTATTAAGTCACGCGGTCGCAACTTTTTCTACGACGAATGTGGTAAAATGACGGGTCTACAGCCGAACCCGCCAAGAAACAGTTGCAGAATAGCCAGTCTGCAACCCCAAGCCCCTATCAAAACAAAGAAGCCACAGGAGAAGACCAGAAGAATAGAAGAGCCACCCCAATTTTCCCATGCTCTGATCCCTGGACAAATGGAAGAGCGATCCCTGCTTCCCCGTTTTCTACGACAACAACAACCAACTTCGAGAATGGGAAATGCTCTCCACCAATCAGCAGCTTGCTTTGCCCCCTCACACCAACCAACCACAGCGAAGCATTTCCTCAGCCCCCGGATCTTGCTTACAGTGAGGAGATGTTTATGCAGATAAAACACCAGCGACCCGAAGTCTACAGATACAAATGGATGTAGACGGGAGAGCACATGATGACAGACTTGGAGATATAATAAGCCTCTACCAAGAACACCTCTTAGACCAGTAATAACTGGTGACAGGTCAGTTGAACCAGTGCCACTTCAACCAGTGCCACTTTAACCAGTGCTAACTCAACCAGTGGCCACTTCAACCAGTGACCATTTCAACCAGTGACCATTTTAACCAGTAGGTTAGGTTAGGTTAGGTTAGGTTACTGGTTAAAATGGTCACTGGTTGAAATGGTCACTGGTTGAAGTGGCCACTGGTTGAGTTAGCACTGGTTAAAGTGGCACTGGTTGAAGTGGCACTGGTTCAACTGGCATGGAACCGTAATAACCATGTGTACGATCCCTGAACAAATACCTAAACGACCCCTGCTTTCATGTTTTCTATGACAACAGCCACCAGCTTCGAAAATGGGAAATTCTCTACACCAATCAAAACCCTGCTCTTCCCCCTCGCAGCAGCCAACCACAACCTAGCATTTCCTCAGCCCCGGATCTTACTGACAATGCAAAGATAGTTATGCTAATAAAACATCAACGGCCCGAAATCTACAGAAACAAATGAATGTAGGCAGGGGGACTCCTGATGACGGACCTGGAGATATAATAAGTCTCTACCAAGAACAACTATGAGACAAGTTATAACAGTGTTTGTCTAGGAGGCCAGCTCATAGACGTTTCCGTACACATCCCCTTTCTCTATTATTAAACTAGATAACTAAGCCTTAAGTAAATAATAAACTACCTAACATATATGTATCCATGTAAACCACCACTATGTATACCTACGATAAGTATTTACCTCACAACTTCATCACAACCATTTCCCCATACCCCTCTGATTTTGAAAACCTATAAACATGAGTCAAGAAAAAAGCTACACATTATCTCAAGAAAATTGTAGGGGAGTATGCAAAATACACGACCCTACTATTTAACCCCTACCCAGGAACCGAGTAGCTAAGCAACAGTGTAGTTTGTACCAGCCTGCCCCTACCCTACCCGGAGAGTGTGTCCACCTGAAGTGCTGCTCGAGTGAAGCCCTACCTCCCTGAAGTGCTGCTCGAGTGAAGCCCTACCTCCCTGAAGTACTGCTTGAGTGCTGCCCTACACCCCGGAAGTGTTGTACCTCGGACCCACGACCTACGTTGGCCAGACCTGTACTCTCTTGCCCTGCCCTCCAAATATCCCATAAGTGTTTCTGTGGTTTTTTCATTGTGTTATTGTTGTGAAGGTAAAGTGAGATATGTGATCCGTGTTGTGTTAATTACCTCAGAGATCTGTGCCCAAGATCCTTATTTGCGTATTGTGTTAATCCTTCTGAACCTTACTTATTACCTGTGTTAACAACTGTTATAAGCCCTAAACCTGTCATTTGAGTTATCTTCTACAGAACGTCTTATGCATACGTTTTTGTGTTAAGTTATTCACCTTGCCACATGCTCACAGATCTTACTATTTATGTATTCTGTTATGTATTTTGTGAGTTGAGGTCGAAGTGTATTATGTGATTTGATTTCCCTTCCTAACTAACTTTACCTAGAACCTACGCCCAATTTTATAACGAAGTTACTCACACTTACTTAATTCGTATCCCTAGAATTATCCCTGTGAACACCTCCTCCCCCCCAGCTTCCTTGATTACGTTCGATTACATAATCGCCTTTGTAATTATTTTATGAATTCGTATTGACGTTCATTTGATTACTGATGTAAGTAATTCTGATTCTTCGTGCTCAGGAATTCTAGCATTGCATAGATTCTGTTACTTAATTCCTCATCACTTACCATACAGTTATTACTCTAGTGTAGGTTCCTTGAAAGACTGTTAATTTATTCAGACCTCTTAGGAATACTGACATAAGTATTTCTTTAGCATAACTTCGTCGTATGCGCCCCAGTTCTTTTGTTCCCTAATATTGTGTTAATTATTCTTGTACGCTATTAATCATAAGCGTTTTCCAGAGCATTCGTTGACTAACTTCTTTTAGTTAATTATAATTTGTTTTCCAGTATAATTAAATAGATTTATTCTATAGTTCATTCATAATTATACACCTGCTTTATATCTGAATTCCTCGGCTCGTTTCGTTATTCTTACATACGATCGTTGACGTGAATATAAAATATTCATTAGAAATTACATAATTTAATCCGCCCTCTTAATCTTTTGTGTATTTAATTAAAACCTATTTTGCCACCAATTTCAGAGTTCCATTATCAAATTTACAAGTTTAGTTGCATTAACTCTGAAATAAATTCCCACCACTGCAGTCCATTTAGTGACCTGACCTCCCTTGTTTAAATAGGAAGGTCACTTGAGAATACCGCGACTACCTCTAAGTGCACCCCTCAACCGTGTGACTCACCCAGCTTACCCGAGTGTTTATTTTTGCTCTGAACTCCCCCCGTGTCTCTGATACTGAGACTGTATTTTATTTTCCTTGTTGTTTCTTTTCACGTAAGACGCTCGACTCACATCGTTTGTTATTATTAGTGGGTATTATTTCTATGTTTGTGTTCTACTTGTGTTGCCACTTTACTAGCTAATACCATTGACCACATTTGTGTATGAATTATTCTTATAGGACTCTCAACATATGCACCCTATTATTTGTGTATTATTATTGTTACTACTTCAGACCAGGAACCATCCCCGACTATGGATCTATATTCGAGAGTTGGAAATTCAGATGTTTATGTTGAGACGGTCCAGAATAGTTCAAGATAGAAGCTACTTATAATAAAATATAATTCATATGTTCTATGTGTGTTGTCATTGAGTTGTTGTTGTTGTTGTTCCCCAAGCTGCCTGGCCGAACAGCCCCAAGGCCCCGAGCAAGGCCAAGGCCATAACCAAGCGCCCCCACAGAACCCTCCCTGCCGACCACAATAAAGCCTGGGTGACCGAAGCCACTCCATGGCGGGGAGTTGAGGAGAGTGCGGAAACACCCGGGAAACCAAAGCCCCACCCAGGGCTCTGTGCCCCTCATTGAGTTCTGCATTATCCTGATTGAATACCTATTTTGTGCTATTGTGAACGTGTTCGGTGTGACACTGTCGGGCTATATCAAGGTCTATAAGTCCACAATTGGATTTTTGAAGAGACAATATCACGAGTTGTAAATATTAAAACCCGACATAACACAAGAATATTGAGAGAAGACTAAGGGTTGATTGTGTTGTTCTAATATACATTAATTATATTGACGAAAACCTTACTTGAAAGATTTCTAAAATTACTGATGATACGAAAAGAGGAAGTAAAAATAATACAACCTTTGGAATACAAGAGGTCAAGCATGACGTAAACATACTATTAAACTGGTATGAAAAATGAAAATGGACTGCAACATTGAAAAATGCCATATTTACATAATGGAAGTAAGAATGAATATGCACGTTACAACATGAATGGATCACAACTTGGCTGTGCATCAAAAGTAAAGAATGTATTTTGTTTGATATTAATAGCATTCCTTTCTATTCCATTGTATATTCCTACATATATGACAAACACACTGACCAACTTTTAGGTTAATATTCCTAACATTAAGGTCAAAGGTGAAGGACAAAGGTTAAAATCAGATTTATTAATATTACTTTTTAACTTTTTCGCCAAGTGTTGTAGATATATCGAAAATACCTATACAAAGGCCAGCAGGTACAACACTAAAATATTACTAAAAGATCAAAGTCATAGATCAAGGTCAAATGTTAAGGTCAATATATTAACTTATATATGGTGTAACCAAGTTTCATCAAATTCGCTGAATTGGTTGACATTGGCATAAGAATGATAACTGCAAATTATCAGAGACATTCCACAAAGGTCAAGATAAAGGTAAAAGGTCAATTCCAATTATGTTCATAATTTCTCCTAAACTACCAGTAATTGTTTTAATCAAAATATACTGTACATACATACTTGATATGTCAACGAAATGATCATCAATAACAAACATTTCCTCTCTTAAAGGTCAAGGTTACATGTCTAGGTCAAAGTTCAGTTATTAAAACTGTGTTAACAATTATTTGAATCTCACCAATATTGCTCTCCTAGATATTGTTTATATAGAAATAATATTAAACAAATTATAGGTTTGATTCCTGGAGGGAAGTAATGAAAACCTAATATTTAGTAGGGCCCCGTAATCATTGACGATATTGGCTATTAATATAATAGTCTCCCTTCAACACCCGCGTCAGCAGTTTTGAATATACCGCTGCGGGAGGAAAAGGAGTACTACTTCATAAGGGTAACGCGGATTCTCTTATGGAATCGTCTTATGATTGGGTACCCTACTACGAAAAAAACCCGTAAAAATAAAAAAAATAAAAACAACTTAACAACTGTTATATTAAAGCTTTCCAAAAGTGTGGATTTCTTGCGAGTGGATTCCTGACGCCAGTCCCCTAGCGTCCATACTTCCTTCACTGACATATCAAGATACCACTTAAGAAATCAAGCGAATGGGAAGGGGATGGCTGGGAGGGCCAAACAGATCGTCAATGATTACGGGGCCCTACTAAATATTAGGTTTTCATTACTTCCCTCCGGGAATCAAACCTATAATTTAATAGTGGCCCCTCCATCATTGACGATATTGCCTATATACCAAGACTGGATGGGGACATTCGTGAAACTATCGAACCATCAACCCAGATACCATAGGTACCAAAAAAGAATCCGTATAACATTTTAAGTGTCTATTGTGTACATACAATAGTTTAAAAATAGAAAAAGAAGGCAAGCAGTGCGTTACTTCAAAGAAGACCTGCTTGCACGTGACTGGATCTACGCTTGAGACCCTTCACATTTTTAATGGGAACACTCTTGTACTCCCATACTTAGACCCATTATTACCTGGAATATGGTTTGGCCTTTAAACTTATTAGTACAATTTGATATGGTTGTACCTTTTGTTAATACTATATAGTTGCGACTATGATAGATTTCTAAAAATAAAAGTTGAAAGCGAACTTTAAATGAACTGTATAACTAGTTTGAATCATATCACCTCTCGTGATTCGTGATCTTATCACAGTCTCAGGCGGAGGGGTTGTGTACCCCTTGATATATTTGACCGACTAGGTACAACTGGTCATATCTCACATTGAGATCCTTATCTAAAAAGAAACATTATTGGAGAGCTGTAGACTCAGCTCGACAAATTAATATCACAGCTCGTGACTTCATCATATTATCCGGCGGAGGGGCTCTAGGGGTCTATGGGCTTACCGACCCCCCCCCCCCCCCCCCCCCTTCCTTTTTCCTTTAAATGATAAGCACATGGACTAACTAGCCCCGCTGCCGTGATGCCGCACAGGGCAGTTTTGGCTGTATTCAGAGCCATAGACAGGCATTGTGCCAAGAAAAAACGGTTGTAAGCCCCCAACTTAGTGCTAGCTAGCTATGCCCCCAATAGAAGAGTTTGCAAAATCTGAGGGGTTAAACACTCTAACTCGTTACTTTTTCCGCGGTACGAGTCAAAAGTATGGGAATAACCCGGATACCGG